>VZTM01035984.1:42135-62262 GCA_013400555.1 Jacana jacana
GTGTATTGTACTGAAATACAGTACAGGACTACAAAACCTCTTCAAATTGAGTTTTAGAAAGTTAAGAATTTTCTTTTTTTTTCATCTTCAGTGGGGTTTTTTAAAGGGTTTCAAAGGAATTGGAAGACTTCCACTCACATTTTATAAATGATAGTCCCATTCGTATTTATGCAGTGGGTTTGGAAAACCCCTGCTGTAATATTTCTTGTTGCTATAATACAGTTGAAACACAAATGGGCCAGCTACCAAGACTACTCTTGCTGATTTGCAAGGGACCAGCTCCGATCCTAGTTGTCACAGAAGACAAATTGCCTTTTTTTGTTCTTCAGTAAAGCACCAGTGATTTTGACATTGCATTCATGGATTGTGGAGAATTATCCCAGAATTAGAATCCAAACCCCAAATTCTGCTCTGTGGCATCCACGGTGGGAAGTGCCCTCAATTTGTAGATGGTCAGTGTTAGTCAAAGCAAATTAAGCTTCTCCTTTCTCATCCACAGTTTCTCCACCACAACACCCTTTTCTTCTACCATTTTACCTGAGCCTGAGTGAAGCTACTTTGGACATTCAAACATTAACAGTTCCTTTTAAGCTGCTAGGAAGTTCACACCAGATTATTTCAAAAGTGTAAAATTCTATACCAAGAGAATACTAAGCATTTTCATGGAAAAAGCTAGGATTTCACCCAATATGTGTCATATCTGTCAATGTTACCATTTCTCAATGGTATGTATTAGTTGGAGCTTTCTATGTTATTTCTCCCTCCCTTTCAACTGCCCACATGAATGTCCAACAGCTCACTGTCTTTGGTAGTAGATATGTCTGCTGTGAGTTAATTATAATCAGTGAGATAATACAAAAGTTATTTTGTTCTGATTCAGTCAGCATGTAAACGCTTTCTGTCCCAAACATTACCGTAAATGAGAAGCGGAAATTTTATTTTCTGTGAATTCTCTGTTGGTGAATTTTGGACTATGTAATCCAAGAATAAATGGGACAGCAGCGTGATTGGAACAAAGTCACTAATACTAAGCAAAAATGTGCAGCATTGGGCTGGCTCTTCTACTAAAAGGGCTACGTTTTTCACATTTATGGTGTTCCTTGGCTAGTAACCAGTGTGGCTATACAGTACTCTGTTGCTTTCATTAAATGTCATGGCACAGACATGTATTACCTCTATACATCATTAGCCACACACTGCTATCTTCTAGAGGCTTCTAGACAAATACAGTAGCTAATTTAATTCACAGAGAATATGATCTTTAATTACATCCATGTCCAAATGGCCACTGAAATGGGAGACAATTCTTTCCAGATCTCCATGTCACTCTTGGATTCCTCAGTACCAGTGTACTTTCCAGTTTCGGGAACACCCAGCACATGTGTTCGAGTGACAAGAGGCTATCTTGGCAACTTGCCTCTGTTTCCCAACACCATACCTCCCTTAGCACTGTGATTCTGGGAAGAGCTGTTAGTGGGAAAGGCTTGCTGAGCAAGTGAGGCTGTCAAGGAAGGAGGTGGAAGAAATGGGAAGTTTTGAGGTAAATGAGCTAATCACAAGGCAGAAACACAACAACTTCCAGGATAAGAATCAGATCTTCTATTCCAAGGAAAACTTATTGTTCAGAGTCAGAAGCCAATCCTTACCAACATCGCATTAGATCTTGGCGTGAAGAAGCTCCAGGCACCTAAAGAACATCAGTTCTGAGCAGTAAAGACAATATTTAAAGATTCAGTGTTCTTACAGACAAAGACAAATAACATCTGCCAACCAGAAATGCCTGCTCCTACCAGTTCCCCAGCACTCAACAGTGTGTCACTCTGTCACTGGATTTACTTTAAAATAAAAAAAGTGATGTGCAACTTTCTTTAGAGAAAACTGATCAGTACTACAGGGATTTCCTATTTATCTACTTTGAAAAGTTGTAATGGAGTGAAAATAGATGGGTTCTTTTTCTTCTTACAGAAAGCATTGGCATTTGTTAGAGTGGCTGTTCTCATTAGAGACTTACTAAGCAGAACACAAAACCAGTATGCGTTGTCTTTGCCATTCTCAGCTGTTGGTATACAAGGAGACACAGCACTGGGAGCGAACTGGACACGTTAACTGTTACACTGACATTCATAGGCATATAATTTCTGCAGGATACGGGAAAAAATTATTTATTTTTACTACAGGCTTATCACAGAAAATTGATTATTTCCTTAGTTTATCCAGAATAAGATACATCATTCAGACAAAGGCATACATTTGCTAAGACAAAAATAAATAAAATGTGGGTTTTGTTTTGTTTTTGGATGAATTAAAACAAGGACTTCCCTGTTGCTGGCAGTGGTGTCATGTGCAATAATCTGGTCATTGTAAAGCCATATCTGGTCCTAATTCCCAACCCGACACCAGATGTTTTCAAGGCATGTTCCCTTGCAAGTCTGCTTCACTGGAGAACAATAATGCAGGGATTTCAGCTTCCATGTTTCAGCACCTCATCATGGTTGTTAGGGAATGGTGAGAGGGATTTGGGAGCTGTAATGTTGCCAAAGGCGGCTGCAGTGGCCAAGGGGGGATTTGCAGGACGGTTGAAGTCGAGGCTGCAAGCTCAGCCCTTGGTGGGGCCAGGCCAGCTGTGGGAGCTGCTGTGCCTGACCCAGGGTCAGCGGGTCTCTCTCCCAGAGCATCCCATCAAGGCATAGCAGCATCTGGCACCCTACCAGCCAGAGGTCTCCAGCACCCGGCCACTCTCACATGGATCAGGTTGTGGGAGACTCATGCCTCCAGCCAAGCTCCAGGAATTTGGAGGAGCTGGACTTACCAGTAGGGTAGAAGATGTGAGCATTACCAGCATGCAATGGGGCAGGTCCTCATCCTTCTTGACAGTCGGCTTCATGGCTCCTTTCCCCAGATGTCCAAACAGGTGCCCCTCAGCAGCTGGCAGCCAGTGGGGTGCACAGCCTCCAGAAGATCTCCAGTCCCTGCTTCTGGAAGAATAAATTGTATTTTCTCTTCTTCTGACCCTCCACGTCTAGCATGGCTTACAAGAAGAGCAAAACGGGGCTGACTGATCTCCCCAGCCTACATGAACCCTGCCTGAGCATGCTTACACAGCTCCTTCATTAAAAAAACAGGGTGATCACATGCTCCCCATTGTGTCAGACCAAAGGTGCTGGCTCTCCTCTCCAGCCACACCTCTTCTCTTTTCCTTCATACTCTTGCAGAGATCAGCTTTACTGATAGACCCATCTCTCAACAGCGCCCATGCATTTCAGGTTGTGTCCCTGTGAGCAGTGTCACCTCATGTCCCATGGAAATGGATGATGGTCCAGGATTTTTCCTGCCATGAAACCATTGACTTTTGCACGTCACGATGGTGGCTGTGTCAAGTATCTAAAGTTGTACTTATAAGCAGACTTCTTTTACTGATTTTGTGTCACATATACCTGTAGTGTGTAATGTGAATTAGGGTTGACCTTTCTGTGCATATTTTCATCTATAAGGATGATGTAGTGATTCTCACTGAATAAATTATAGCTTGGTCACACCTTCCCCCACAGCCGTGAAAATGCTGCTCCTCAGTCTGTACAATGCATTTAAGTTCCCATACTGCTTCAGCAAAATGAATGACTTTCAAAAATCACCCATACAAGATCTTGATTTGAGTAAATCAAGAATCAGGCATAAAAATGAATCAGTTCTCACCATGTCTTTCACAGGAGGAAGCCAACTGTTGATGAGTTATTCAAACTGTGAAGTCTCCAGAAAAGAATAGAGCAATGCTGAAATGCATATGTCTCCCATCTTAGTAACAGAAACATTTTACCATATCCCTCAAAGCGTGAATCAGAGAGCTATAAACTAGATGCAGAAAGTTACAGAAATGGACAAATACACTTGGAGTTGGTATATGCCATGAAGATGTGTACCCTTGTGGTCAAACATGTATGCAGATACCTCTCATTTTCCAAGATCTCAGTTGTGATGTGATGTCTCAGACATGAAAAGTGGGGGACTTACCTGAGATTCACTAGGTCTACCTGAAATTGGGTAAGTACAGGCTTGGCTGTGCCTTCTTCCCAAAATAAAATGAGCTTGCTTGCTGAGCAGAATTCATAGCTGAGTTATAAATACTCACACCATATACAATCACAAGGTGGTTTTTCTTTTTCTAGCAAGGGAATGGACATAGGCCACTCCTGCCTTGCTGTAAGTCATACCTATAACAAGGTTGCTGTTCAAAAGCATGTAAATAGAGAAATCATTGACTGCTCTGGTGAAGTTTGCCAGCCTCTGACTGAAGGCTTTATAGTTGCTAGAAAGAGATTAAGCATCCTAATTGTGATTTGTCATTAAAGCTAAGTGCTTAAACTTGTCTCTCCTTATTTTTTATTGCACTGCAGTAAAAAACCTCGAAGTCTCAGCTGAGTCAGGACATATTTTACTAAACCCAGTAAAAGCAGTAGGACACCATCCGACCAAACAGCTTACAGAAAACATTTTAAAGGCCCAGAAAAATAACACTTTAAAGAGCTATTAATGAGAGCCTAATAGCAGAAGGATTTGCAAAACCCTCATTAGCAAAACCCTCTAGATCCATTTGCTAAGCGCTACTGTTTTTCTACCATCATTTCTACTTTAATCTGAATGTCAGTGCAGTGAAGTAGAGAGGTGGTGTATTCCTTCCAGAGTCAGTGCTAGTACCTGCAAAACCTCCCAGATGTAATGCATCACCAGCTCTCCTTTGTGATTACAGCTCTCTCCTTCCACATTCAAGTGATGCTTCATCCAGCAATCAGAGCCGTGAATAAGAGGCTCATTGAGCATGAAGTAAGGCACATCGCTGCACTACTCTGCCCTTTGTGTCATCTGAACAAGCCCTCTACCCGGCTCAAGCAGAGTTCCAGCTCTGCCTGGCGCTCTGCCTTCCCAGCTGGGCACTGCAGTCGCACGTTGCAGCTGCTCCTCCAACTAACGCCCGTCACAGACATGAGAGAAGTGTCTTACCCTAAGGCTATGGTGAGGTGTAAGAAAAACTAAATTACTCGCATCTGGATCCTCATTAGACTGGCATTTGAGCAGTCCTGGTTTAGCTGATGAGAAATTCCATGTCAGGTCCTGACAGATACAATAACATTTCAATAAATGTGTGAATCGAGCTACGCAAATCTTCCACAAAAGCAGAAGTTCCCACCAAAAACTTGACACAAGAGATTTGTAATATAAATAATTTTTCATAAAATATAAACTCTTACCCTCTGTCACTGATTGCTAGCAGATTAAGTTCTTGGTGGAAAGATTGTTTTCCCTTTAGGATCTTTTTCTGGGGAAGAAAGAAGAAATAAAAAAAAAACCCCTCAAACCAAAACAATTTAATGTTAAAAAGAAATAAAGAGAGCACAATGGGTCCACAAAATGTACATGAGCGTGCCTCTAGGAATCACAGCCTCTAATTCAGGTACAGACCAACCTAAGCTTACACTGATATTTTCTCAGCGTCTACAAAACCCACCTATGCCACCCTTTTATGACTAGCTGGGCACATGCAAGCACAAGAACTGGAGGGACTGCCTTGAATTGCTCCAGTCTCATACAGGCTGTCATGCCCACATGCAGAAGACCTGCAGGTCACCCCCATGGGCACAGGGTGAAGTTGATAACACAAACTGGTACAGGGCACACGCGTGCAGCGGGTGAGAACTGCACCGTGGGCAAAGAAGATATTTCTTAGCCTTGTGGGCCACCGAAGACTACCTTCTGCAGCTGCTTCAGCTTTGATGGCTGTTGTCTTCCCTTCCCTGTTCTCATGGCTGCTTTTTTACCACTGCCAGCTCATCCCGCCCCCTTCTCCAGCCTGCAATCAACACTAGAGAGTGAACAACCCTTGCTCTGCGAGGTCCCGTGCTCCTGCGCTCTGTCACGGCACTCAGGCAGCCCCTTGTCAGCAGGGTGCCAGAGAGCCTCGCAGACCTTAGCTTATTAATCCTCACACCACCCCGACGATACGGGCAGCTATTATTATCCCCAATTCAATGGGGGGAGCGGAAACTCTTTGAGATTAGGCATCTCAACCCAAGGTCATGCAGGAAGCACGGTCAGGCTTACTCTTACTCTTACTCTCCTCTTCCTTGGTCTTCCTGAAGGAGCTGACAGTGCCTCCTCGCAGCTGGGAAAAACTCATTTCTGTTGTTAGTCAGTACTTATACCCACACAGCAGCAGGCAGACCTGTGGGCTTATTAATGCAAGCATTACAGTTATTTAGGAAAATTAGAGAGAGTGCCTTCCAGCGCACAGGGCACAGAAACAGGCATCTTCAGGTGAGAAAAATCAGTCCCAGTGACTGATCTTGACTGATCTTGACGAAGTTCACCATCCATAGAAAGTCATACTGTGTTGGGGGTTTCATCTATTGGGATGGCCAGGCTGTGCCCTTGAAACATCCTTGTGACAGAGGGGACGTGGGCAGCCAAGGATGTGGCTCCAGACGCTGGTCCCACGCCACGCACCATCAAGGTTTGCTCCACCCTCCTCCTTCACAAGCTTCTGCTCACACTGCACATGAAAGCTCCTATCACATTGCAGAAGAGATCAGAAATGTGAGGAACTGTAATTCTGAGGGCGGGAGAGAGATGGTCAAACCCCACTAACACGCAGAAACCAAATCACTCATTTTCTCTCTACCTGGGTGTTTTCCACCTGTAAACACTCATGATGATAGCTGCATGTGCTTCCAGCTGTTGCTGACACTTGCTTTTCCACAACAGGACACTCAAGAAGTTTAGATTTTATTCAGCTTCAAAATAAAAATAAAATATTGAAACCTCTCATTTTGTTGTAGTTGCAAAATGCAATCTGTGTTTTATAACTGTGCCTAAAACCCAATAACCTGCTTTCAAACTTATTGCAACTATAAAATTAAGGCGCCTTAATATGACTCTATTTGAAAATGCAGGCAGACATTTAATCATCTTTCATGAAAGACTTTAGCAAAGACATTTGCACTCTCCACCCGGACAGTTTGATGCAGTCCAGATGTTTACTGTACAATGGGCGTGTACCTTCTGCCTCTGACGAAGAAACCAGTCCAGATATCCTTGGGTTCCTTTCCTTTTACAGCTTGAGAGGATTTAAACCTGTTTTATCCTTGTCTGTCTGATCACAGTATTGGTAGAGATGAGCAAATCACAACAGGATCAAAAGGCTGGCTTAGGTCAGTAGGGAAGGTGCTGTTGCCCAGGCAAGCTCCACCAAAACATTCATGTATTCCAAGGTTTTGAGCCTGCAAGAATATAAGAAAACCAGGGTTTTTAATTTCTGGTTATGTAAAGAATATTCAGTGAGCAGTCCTTCCTACATGTTTCAGTGTTTAGTCTGGGTATTTATGTGAAAGCAGAAAGGTAGGGGTACACAGCAGTGACAAAAAAAAATTAAAAATAATAAAAAAAATCTGGATCAAGCATTTGCCACTCTGGGCAAGCTTATATTTTGGTCTGAGAAGTGAGATGAGTCACACTTTATCTCATGTACTCGTCTGCAAGTAGTATGCCCTTTATGTTGCATCAAGAGCTACTTTTTTTTACCTTAGGAATTTGCCGTCTTCAGACACATGCACCCATTTTATTCTTGTGGCCGTAGAAACTGCCAGAGCTGTCAGTGCACTCTCCCAGGGCTCTCTCACAGCATCTAAGATGTTATTTCTCATTCTGTTAACAGAGGAAATGGGTCATTGAGAAAGTTCTGTGGTTGCTTTTCATGCGATGACAAAAGTAGCACAGATGAGGGATGTTGCAGCAGACGCTCCTCTGCGATACCTGGACCTTTCTCTCATGGTGCACCCGGGCACACGGACAGAGATGGTTCATTTTTTCTTCAGCATGCCAGCTAACGGCTGGATGTGTTTTCTTCTCCTGCAGCAATCCAACTTTTATTGAACAGTACTCAATACTTCTTGTGAAGTACATGTTATTTCAGGGTAAGAACATACCTAATAGCGGTTACCGGAGAGCTGTAAATCCACACCTCAAGTCCTCCAAAACTGTTCATATGCTTCTGCCTTTTTAATTAAATACAAATTATTCCATGAATTTACTACAATGTCAGCGTTATGCTGAATACATTGCATGACTGCATAAATCAAGCATTTGTATTTGACTGAAGACAATCGTTACGTCATCATACTCACTCTGTACATTGAAAATGGTGAAATAATAAAAAAAAACAACTAAAAAACCTCTTACCAATTCACCTACTAATTAGTGTAGCTAATTTCTCTTTCTCTTTCAGACAGATGGCAACTTGTGGCTTCATTCAAAATCAAGGAAATACATAAGTAAACAGAAAAGCTTCACTATTAAAATAGATTTTTGGCTACATTTTGTGTTAGTTATGCAGAACAAAGGTGGTGTCCGGTATGTATTAGCAAATCCAGGAAGATGCATAATGATAAAGCTATTAAATCATTAGTGATAATCTTATTGTCACTGCTAACACTGTCAGCTGTAGTAGTAAGAGCCTGAAGAAATCCATGCAAAAGCAGATAAACCTGCAAGTTACATTTTTATAATTAAGAAACCAGTCATGCAGGGAAGGAGGAAGAGCAAAACAATGAATAAATAATTTGCTTGGCATTTCATAGAGCCTGTAGAGTGCCAGAGAGACTGAATTATCACACATTTAAGCCAGATAAGGAAATAAGCCAGAGTAGGGTAGATAAATTTATTCCTAGTGTCACTCAACACTGTTGAAATAAAGAGTTTCATGAAGCATAAATGCATGCTGCTCCATCTGCATTGTGGAACAGAAAGACCAGCCCTCCCCCCTTTATTAATTCTCGTGTTATCACATCAGTGAAGGGAGAGACTAGAGGAAGGGTGGATAATAGGGGGCACATTAATGTAAATGAATGTCCTTGTAAGGCCACTCTCTTTTTCAAAGCTCATGGAAACTGAGAGAGGCCCCTCATGAGTGGAAAATAGCCAATCTTGCACTCATCTTCAAAAGAGGCCAGAACAACTATCTGGAAAGCTATAAGATGATCAGCCTTTGGTTCATGGGGAAATCATAGTGCAAGTCTTCTCAGAGCATATTTCTGGGCACAGGAAGGAGAGGGCAGACAATTGGGGCAGCCGGCACAGATTTACCATGAGCAAATCATGCCTGACCAGCTTGATCAACTTTTCCAGTGAAATAACTGGCTTTGGGGTCAGGGAGAGAACAGTTGGGTATCTTTTACCTAGTGTAAAGGGTGTACTTTTGGCTCCCCCAGCTCATGATACCAATCAGCTGGAACAAACTCCACAGATGGCCATCAAGATAGTCCAGGACTGGAGCACTTCCTGAGGCTGAGGGAGCTGGCATTGTTATGGTTGGGGAAGGGACAGCTTCCAGGGAACTTAGAAGCAGCTCCTCAACACCTACGAAGAGTTTACCCAGAAAACTGAGTGGCCTGCCCTCAGTGCTGGTGGGATGAGAGAGAGCAGAAACAAGTTTAAACAGCCAAGGTTCACCCTGATATAGGGAGAAAGATCTTCCCTGTGAAGGCAGTCAAATATTGGGACAGGCTGCCTGAAGCATAAATGCCATTCCCAGCCTTGGAGGTTTTCAAGACCTGATTGGAAAAAGCCCTGATCCCTGACCTCAGAAATGACCCCTTTTTTTGGGCAGGAGGTTGATCCAGAGGTCCCTTACAGCCTGAATAATTAGTATTTGATCCTGTGAATTCTCCAGCCCTCTCCAGCAGACTGACTTCCAGAAGCACAGTGTAAGGTCCTGAAGAAGCCAAGCTTTCTGTGGAAAACCAGATGTAGTAGAATCTCACCTTATATATATTTCAAGGCATTTGTCAATGAGGAATAGGTCACGAGAGATTACTGAAAGGATCCCAATTCAGTGTTTTTAGAATTACATCCATTGCACAAAACCAAGAAGATGGTTGTCCACTCTCTCTCCTCCACCATTATCCTTAATTTCTACCTTGAAGGTTTTGCACATACGTGAAGAATAAGGTGAAGAATGAGAATATATTGAAGTAAGCAGAATATCCCCTTATAGCTGTCATCATAGTAACACTGGCCATTGAAGGTAACCTGGAAAATTAATAAGAGAAGGAAAAATGCTCAATTTTACTGTGGAAGTACATGGAGCTGACGGAGGGAGTAAATGAAGAGTCATACCCTCTGTTGGGCCCAGATATTACCTGGTGATAAGAAATGGAAGCACACAGAGCATCCTGCCCCTATTTCCCTATTCTTAAGGCCACTACAGACATCACTGAAATAAGCTGATGCTGAAAGAGTTATTGCCAGGCTGCTTTAACCCAAGTCCTGTTGAACATCCCTCCTGATTACTCTGATTGTCATAACGGTCTCCATCGCAGAACCTTCTGGTGTCCCAGACACACTTTCAAAGTATGGTATGTAAGGAAAGGGGAAGAAGAACCAGCCTGCAGCAGCTGGCTATATTCATTGTAGAGGAATCCCCAACCAGCTCTTACCATCAAATTTCCATTGACAATGGCCAGAAAAAATAGAGCAGGGGCCAGGATATATTAAAGTGTTAACTGCGGGCTGTTATCTATGCTCTGTAATTATGAGTGCTATAGAAACTTGTATGCTTTTCTCCATCTCACTGCTCTTCTCCCATGCCAACATGTACATAGCAGATTTTTGGTTTTTAATCTTAAGCATGTCATTGCTTTCTTGCTCCCTTGAAAGTCAGCTGCTGGGGTGGGAAACTAAGACAACCAGATGTTTTACTTTTCGTGCTGAGGAAGTGAAATTAGAGATCGTATTCCTAAGATTTTTATGGATGAAAGTTCAGAAATATGAGGAAAGCTATGCTCTTAACCCTGCACATTTTAAGCACCAAATCCAGTAGTTCATAATCACTGGGAGACAAAAACAAGGGGGAAAAAATAAAGAAAAAAAAGAAAAAGAATAAATGATGTGAAGGGAACGAGAAAGGGGGAGAAGAGGAGGAAGAAAATGGGGTAAAGATCACCTTTTCTTCGTGGTTACAGCTTGAAAATACATTATCTTCTTAATGTAGGCTAGGTAAATCTCTACTACTTAAAAAATTACTGATACAAGCCCAACAATGTTTATATTTAGTACCAAGATTTCTACACCTGGCCTTCAAGAGCTCATACTACAGGACACCCACTGCTAAAATGGATACAAGCCTCTTATAGCGAAGAGTCCACATGTTGAGGCTGGCACCTTAAATACACGCGAGTACAAAAATCCTAGTCATTTTCTTGCAGGCTTTCTTTTTTTAAGGCGCATCTGACAGCCTTCAAAGGGGCTGTTGCAGTATCATGTGAGATGGAAGGCTGGGGTAGGAGGTTTTTAGGCAAGCAGCCTAGAGTAAGAAGGTTTCATATGTTGCCAGCTCTCAGCCGTAAGTGCTGCGTGAAGGAACCATGGCCCTATTTAATTTCTCAATGTTATCACAAATGGGAAATTAAACATTTTTTCTCACAATAGAATACATTTGCTGGCTTGCACCCATATTCTTTTAATTTCACTTGAGCTAGCAACAAATCTGTTTCTCATTTAACTGCAGCTTCTTTCACATGTATATCTTACTCTTTTTCGTGTGTCGTATTATGAGTGAGTTCATATTTATAGGTGAACACTGGCTCCAATCATAACTCCACATTCAATTGCTATTCAACTCTGGGACTGTTTGGATTTAAACATTAGCCTAGATCTAAAGTTTTTCATTTGACTTCCGTCTTTGAAATAGCCCAAATCCAGTCCCTAGAGGTAAAATCTCTGGACTACTAAGGGGTTGAAATATGTATCCATATCAAATTCACAGCTTGAGCTTGTTTCTTGGAGGTAGTGGTGAGATCCAGGCATGAAGCCTCATGTATCCTTTCTATCATTCCTTTGTTAATGTCCTTAATGTTAATGCCCCCATTGCCTTTTCAGATCAGCTATGCAAGTTCATGTCTTTCTCAGAAAAAAAAGAAAAAGAAAAAGAAAAAAAAGAAAAAGAAAAAGAAAAAGAAAAAGAAAAAGAAAAAGAAAAAGAAAAAGAAAAAGAGAGAAAAAGAAAAAGAAAAAGAAAGAGAAAGAGAAAAAGAAAAAGAAAAAGAAAAAGAAAAAGAAAAAGAAAAAGAAGAAGAAGAAAAAGAAAAAGAAAAAGAAAAAGAAAAAGAAAAAGAAAAATGAGGCTAGTTTTGTCCCCTGATGATATATTTATGAAATATCAGCCCAATGAAAAATTGTCAAAGGGAATGACAGAAAGAAATACTCTTTGGATTCTGGGGAAAATGCTAAAGTTTTAATGCCACACAATGGCATTTCTTGTTTTCTCTCCCTTTGCATTATTAAAAACAATATTTTCTGTACATAGAAATATAGATGCACTGAGTAAGTAGCCTGAACTGATTTAGGCAATGATGAAGCCCTTTATACAGCCATTCTGCTGCTTGGTGTTTTGCCTCAGGTTCTCCTTGTCTCTACCTACATAAATTTGTGGAATATCCATCATTGAGCTTAACAAAATAGTTTTAATTAGGCATTTAAAGAAAGTGCAATAAGCATTGCTTTTTCAAGTTAACATGCAGAGTTTTTGCTTTTTTAAGATTACAGGGAAAATACTGGCATTTTTTTCATTCTTTTCTCCCCAGTGCATGGGAAAAAAAGGAATCTTTTTCCTCGTCTTATTATGGGCAAAAAGAGTGAAAAAACATCTATGTTTCCATGCACCATATTTTTGCTAAATATAAATTACATTTGCTTTCCAGACAGCTTTGTTGTGACACATGTGCCTGTAAGTTCGAACATAAGATGCCCTAACATCCCAGTTTCTCTGCCTGTCACCCTGCTTTGCTTCACCTAAGCATAGACTGATGTACAGGCAAGGGCCTCTGCAGCTAAGAACCAGCATGAACAAGAATATCCGTCTGGGACTGCTGACCTGCTTCTGCTTCCCCTTGCATTTTGATTGCTCTCCACCATGAAAGGAAATGCAGTCTCGAGGTAGATAGTCTCAAACTTTCCATGACTTAAAATCTTACTCATGAATCCAACCTCATTTCTTATCAGAAAAGCAGTTTCTAAAAAGTGTTGCAAAGTGAAATGCACCGAAAAGGTGTTTTCCTTTCATCATTTACTGTGATTTATTTAGGCGTGTCAACACCGACGGACATTCGGCATTGTTAGTAATAACTTCGTGATGGGAGATCTTGTCATGTCTTACTCTAATTGTTAAAATACCAGTGGAAGCAAATGCTGGAAAGCAAAACAAAATATTTATAAGCTACAGCGTAAACTCTGGAATAGCTCAAAAGCATATTCTTAAGTCCTCAAAAAATCACTTAACCCAACAACGATATGGAAAGCTTTTTACAAAAACATTTATAATGCAAAAAAATTCTTAAACCCTAAAAATTAGCTATCTGGATGATTTCTAATCTAGAAATTGATGCTCGTTTAATGGTAAGTTATATCTGATGATTTGGTATAAATTTTTGCTTATAACATTCCTGGGAAAGAAATGATGGATGAGGGATGTCATAAAGATATAAAGTCATATGAGATAGAGGGCACACAGCGAATGTTTAAGACACAACTTCAAACTTTTCAGCAAAGCTGAAAAACCCAATGACAAGATTTTTTTGTTTGTTCTCATTTTGTTTTATGGTGTATTTTAATTGTGGCCCTCACTGTCACAGGATGCTGTGGAGACCAAGAGCATGAGCAGTTTTAAAAGAGATTAGAGAGACTCATGAGGGTAAGCCCATCAGTAGCTGTGAGGGTGTCTGCTTGTACTAACTCTAAGTCCATATCTTGTCTGCAGTAGCCTTTTATCAGCAGATAGACCCTTATATGCAGAGGGGAACTCTGACCTCCAGACGCTCCAGCAGGGCGGGTGAGCTGGCCAGGAACCTGAGCCTGGTGGTTTTGCTCCAGCTGCTCTCGAGTGGTGGGACATCACCACACAGCACCACAGCACTCCATCACTTCTTACTGACAGCTCCCCAGTCTAGGTTAACAAAAATGAAGGTAAACTAAGGACACTGGGCTCTTAAGCCCTCTCTTGAGGGTTCCTTCACTGGCAGTGGGCACTGAAAAGGCCATGGAAGTTAGTAATCAGTGGGCTCCAATGTGTCTGATACGCTGCTTGGGAATACCTGGCATCTGAGCCCTGGGAAGAGGGTATGTCTGTGGGTTTGCACATACTCTTCAGCTGAAGGGCTTCCAAAATAGCTGTCTGTCAGAAGGGAGGTTGGAGGAGCCTGAGCCCCCAGCATGTACATATTCTGAAGCTTAGTAAACTGATTCTTCATCATGTTTTTGGCACAGACTAAAAACCTCTCTCCAGTTTCCCAGTTACTTTGTAGTCCCCATTGACGTGCGTACAGAGCATAAAGCAGCACATCATGCTCTAACCCAACTGGGACTGGAAGCAATCCAGCTGTACGACGTTGATCTCCCAGAGAGCCAATTTATCCTGCTTGAGAAAAGGTCCTGCTGCACTGCTTGAGGAGGTGACTTCTGGTAAGCCAGCTCTTCACTTCACACTGCCTCATGCCCTGTAAACAAACCCAGGAGAAAAATTCACAAATGTGCCAGCCCCATCCTCCCCCACCACCCGCTCATGACTCCATTGAGTACCATGGCATAATAATTGACCTACTGACCCCAGGGTTAAGTACTGTTCAAAGAAAGTCCTAGAGACCACCACCAATCTCCATTTTTATCGCAGCCTCCTGCCGCACATCTCTCCCCCCACCCTCAGCTGTGCCTCCTCACCCTTAACAATAGAGCAGGAGAAGGCATCACATGCCCTACTGGTGAGGACCAGCTAGCTTTGCCTAATCCATTTAATTTTCAGCAGCCCTCCCACTGATGACAGCATGAGAGCTGAGACTTGCCAGAGGACGTCCTAAACTTAGCAGAATTACTCTGCAGCTCAAAACTCACAGGGTCAGCAGCAGCATTTTGTGCCATTTTGTTCCATCTTTCCTCCTGCATACCACGTGAAAAAGCAGCATTACACTGTGTCACTTCCATGTGTGGAACAAACTGTAAACACATATATGGATCAGTGTTGTCAGCTTAGAGGTTTTCTGCATGTTCTGACTGCTCTAAATCCCCAGTCCCCACAGATGCTTTTTTGAATGACCATTACTACCATTTCCTAAACTCATTGCACACAGGTACATTTTTTTTTGGAAAAAAACCCAACAAATTAAAACAACAAACCAAGAAACCCCTCACTCTTTCTTTTCATATTGTCATTTTGTTTGTTTGTTTGTTTGTTTGTTTTTTCAAATATGACTAAGTGTTCTGTGCTTTTCACACATTTTAAAACAAAAATGTTTTTTGGGAAACACACTTGGGTCCATTAACACTCTGGCCTCAGCCAGCTGAGATGCTGACTCACATGTTCTCCTGCGATGTATTCCCCTTGGCAAACTTAAACCCATAAGATAGGAACTTTGCAAGTCAGATGACCAACATAATGCAGTTCAGTCCTATGAGACATTGGGTAATTCTACTGATGTTTTGTAGAATATGATGTTGCTTCACCCATCAATGGCTTTTGTTCCTCTGCAGACAGTTGCCCTGAAATCTCTCATGCAGAGAAACCATTTTGGTATCAGACACATAGATAATTATGCTACCTTTAAGACCATGACAAAAACAACCTTGCTATGAAATTTACCACTTACACCATTCCATCCAGAACAAGCATAATCTGCACTTGTAAGATTGTGCTGAACTAAGCAATCAGAAGTATGATAAAATCTTTAAGTAAATTTCTTATTTAATGTGTATGTTCTTCATCGACTGAAGAAGGGGATAATCATCACTGTATAAAGAATCAAAGGACACATAAAAACCCAAAAGAATATTTCATTTTAAACTTGTGCCTATAAAATAGGAAATGCAAGTATGTCTTATTAAATTGGTACCATAAGAAGTAAGATGGAAAAGATGGAAGTCAATAAGCAGTGTGTAGAACCATCTGCAAACTAATGCTCCTCCTAGTCAATAGGACTCCTGGAGTCTATTCCCTCTTCTCCCTCCAAGCTATCTGACAGTAGGTTGAACTAATTGTAACAGGGGAATTAAAAATCCAAATCCTGAGAGACAAAACAACACAGATAGGATAAAAATGTAAGAGAAGCCATGCTGAATCTGGTTAAAGATCCAAGGAGCCCAAAGCCAATGCATGGCTGTAGTCAAGGACAGATGCTTCAGGGAGGAGATTTGAACCAGGAGGAGCATCACACAGCCCATCTCCTACTCATTGGCACTTCTGAGCCACTCTGAGCTGGAAATAACACTTGGACCATCCCATGTAGTGAAAAACATCAAGAGACATACCCTTTGCAAATTTATCTAATCCTTTTAAAACATTGAGGATTTTGACCCATATCGTATTCTTTGACAGTGACTTCCACATCTGTCTCAGGCATGGCTCACTCCTGTTGATTTCACAGAATCACAGAATCTCAGGGATTGGAAGGGACCTTGAAAGATCATCTAGTCTAATCCCCCTGCCAGAGCAGGAACACCTAGATCAGGTCACACAGGAACATGTCCAGGCGAGTTTTGAATGTCTCCAGAGAAGGAGACAACTGGATATGGAATTGAGAACATTTTAATTCTCCATACACACTGATTATATGAAAAGCCACAGAACAGTTAGTTGCTGTTCAGAGCAAAACTTGCTGTTCAGAGATTATGAAACAATAAAGACTGAATCCCACAAGCAACTGTAAAAGTATCCATCAGAATAAATTAGATGGAGTCACTTAATAAATCTGCACTGTTGATCCACTGACTGTACCTGAATCGAGATTGAGCACCAACAGATGGCACACTCTTTATCTATCTTACTTGCTGTGAGTATGTGGCTCAACTTTGGGCACAAATTTGTGCATTCAGGAAAACAGAACAGGATAAATTAATACCTTTTCCTACTCTGTACAAGCTAAACCATTGCATGAAGCATAGCTCACAACAAGAGGCTGTGGATAATGGATAACATAACAAAAAAAATAATATAAAGCAATACAGCACCAGGAGATCATTGCTCAGACAGCATCTGAGTGACAATTCTTTGCCTTCTAACTTCTAACCCTGACACAAGCAACATATTTCAGCTCTCCCAGCATCATTTAACCCACCAAGAGTACAAAAACTTTGTGTCTTAGAGGAACCAGTTCTGTGGGATTTCTGTTTCTTGCATTTTGGTCAAAGGGCAGGCAAACAGGGCAGGTTTTCATCTCGTGCATGGCCAAACACAACTCTGCACAAATGTTTATGGCCAGACCTACAAAAAGATTTTGTTAGCAGGACTTCAGGATCCAAAATGAATCTTCAGAATCCATGACCAGCTCTAGAGACAATCATATTTTTCTTAGTAAAACTTTCCAGCCACCTAAAGTAATGGACTTTCCTGGGCAATCTTTTATGTCTAACCCCAGTGAGCACTCTCAGAAAGGGTGCTCTCTAGCAGATGCTCTTGGACTTAACTATTACAAAAAAAATCATTTTTTCCCAAAGCCCACTTTTCTGCCTCCAATTAGGCATTTTTTCCAGGGTATCAGTGACATGGATTGAAACTCCTACCTCNACCACTTAGCTGTGATTAAGCAGAGATTGTCATGAATGCAAAACAGGGACCATAAGCATTAACAATGTAAAGGCATGATACAATTCCTTATTACGGCCAGAGTAACTAAACTTTCCACTATCAGGTTCCTGAGATAAAGGAAATCTCTTCAAGTTAAATACATGCAATAGGAGCCAAGCTGTAACATTTAATAAACACGGAAAAAGCCCTCTGAATCAGGTAAACATTGCCCAGGCCCAATTCCAAATAGCTCACAGTGTCAGAACACGGAACCCTAAAAGTTTACTGGGACTAATATAGAAAAGTACAAAGGAGTGAAACTAGTTCCTCTTTGCATGTGCTTAAAGGAAAAATAAAGCTAAATATTTCTAGGGTTAAAATTCTAGCACTAGGCTCTATCACTCATTTCACTATGTCTTGCAAGAATTTCAAAGCTATGAAATTTGTTGTTAGCACTAGACTTTCAATACTCTGCTGTATGAAAAAAGAATTTGAAGTCCTTTCTTTAAGCATCACCAATTATACTAAAGAATGTATCAAATACCATTAGCTGCTTTTATTTCTATGTGCTTTTTAAAAAAGAAAAAAGAAATAAAATTTAGAGT
The DNA here is from genome assembly GCA_013400555.1 of Jacana jacana. Taxonomy (NCBI): domain Eukaryota; kingdom Metazoa; phylum Chordata; class Aves; order Charadriiformes; family Jacanidae; genus Jacana; species Jacana jacana. The sequence goes on from VZTM01035984.1 coordinate 60,331, forward strand.
ATTTTGAATACTCAATTTGCTTTCCATATTTTTCTACAGACAATTGTCTGAAGGTTAAGCTTTTTTCTTTATGATTTCCAGGTAATACCAAACTTACACTGAATAAGGTATTTTTTAAAATACATTGTTGTAACTGATTATTGCAGTATTTTGATGTTGCCTTAGGGCCAATAGTGTTCTTACTACCATTTTGTATGTGCTTTGTCCTAATGTCAATGGGCATCTAAAATGCATCTTAAGGTTTTGGGTTTTTTTAAACAATATGTAGAACCATACTCTTGCATCAGACAATCAGACCTGTGAGATTCTAAACCTGATGCAAACTTTAGCCAATAGAGTGGAATATTTTTTATCAGATAAAGAAGAAAAAAATTGTTGTTCACATTTATACTTATATATATGTACAATACCATAAAGGCTTTGAGTGTTATGGAACAGATCGCTACCACTTTATGATTTAAATGATGAAATAATTAACTTGTCTAACAAAAAAATTAGAAAGGAATTCAAAGGAAGCTAGCCAGAGGCAATTAATGTATTAGCAGTAATATCCTTCTGTGAAAATAGAAAATCCACTTTCAAATGTCCCGTGGGCTATGGATTTGCTTCTGATGTCAACGGAAGGAAAGCAAGTTTCCTTCTCACTCTTTGAAGAAACACAGTTCATCACTGTCTTATCTGACACGTAGTCATTATGCTTTTTACCGAAGTCAATTCCTAGCTTCATGGGAGGTGCTCAGAAGAGCTTGTGCTATAGAATAAAAGCACCTTTCCAAGGAAAGTAACACTGAAAGAAAAGTGGAATTTACTATTCCCTAAAGACATCTCATTCTGAAAATTACTTGGTAGAGCCAAACTTTTCCTAGCCTAACTGAAGCCAAATCCATTTGCACAACAAATACCTAGAGTTTTCTGGTCAGGTTTTAACATCTAGCTTTTGCCACCCACCGTGCTTATTTTAAATAGTAAATTTTTCAGTTACAGTATTTAACCCAGTGCAGGTTCTACAGTGTTTTTATTTCTTAAAAATATGAAGTAGCCTTAGTAGGCTATTCAAACACAAATTGGCAAAATTACACACGCACAGGCAGAATATTATCATCATATTGCCATGGAGATGAATCTAGTCCTGCCACTTTACCTACTCCTCCTCCTGCATATTTCTTAAGCTGATTAGAGAACTACAGCAGTATTTCTGGGAATTTAACAGCACCCACATCCCTGAAGCTATCCATACCGGTCTGGCCTGAAAAATTACTCATACCTACATCCTTCACATGGTGCTCAGCGGAGTAATGCACGTTACAGGAGGCACAGCACCCATTCCTTCCATATCTGAAACAGCAGAGGGAAGGAAGGGAGAAAGAGAAGAGAAAAGATGTCTGTCCCTAAAGGCAGACATCAGAAAAAGATGAGTAATTCTCAGGAACAGCTGAATTGTTGAATGAATAGTCCCATGTGCCTGGGTAAACTTTGCTTGCAGCCTCCTAACGTGAAAAGCTTATTTATACTTCCTTCTATTTCATTCCCAGTCCTCTCAGTCCTTCACAGCTGTTGGCAGTGTTGGGTCCTCAAAACACAGGCAAGAATTTAAAATAGGCTGCCAGATGACAAGATTTCTAGTCTAGACATAAGGAATTAAATCAAACTGTTAAGTGTTCTTGATGGTAAGAATAAGTGTATCAACCTTTTTCTCCAAAATTAACAAACAAACAAACAAACAAAAAATCTCCAACAAACCAAACCATCAATGACATCTTAGCAGGAGTACAATTCATATAATAGACATCTGTGCTACCTAGTAGAAAATTAATCAGGTATAAGATATTTCTAAACTATTTAAAGATACCATGAAGTAACCGTGTGGTGGGTCAGAAACCAAACAGCCGTTTAGTTTCTGACAGGTCTCCCAAAACAACACCCGGTTATTTA
>VZTM01035986.1:5549-43142 GCA_013400555.1 Jacana jacana
GAGGCTGGGCTTTCATATTGCTCTACTTTGTTTATATTTCTTTTATTCAGGTTTGGTGGGGTCTTTGTTTTTGTTGGAGGTTTTTTTGTGTCTGGTAGGCAACATGAATGTTAAGATTTGTAAATGGCCAGATGAATCTCATATTATTAGTAATAAGATACACAGAACATCTATGTGTCTTCATTGAAAAGAAAGGTTGAAGATGCTCATGGTAAAAAATATTATATAGGTACAAAATCCTGCTGCTCAGTATTCACCATCCTTAGTACCCCTTTAAATGACTGCAGCACTAGGATGGTAGCAACATCCTCTATGTAGGCAGAACAATAGTCTTTTTGCTTTTAATGTTGAAATTGAGGGAAAGTATTTGCTCTTCTTCAGTACTTAATTAGTGCTGTAAATGTGAGAAACGTCATTTATTCAACTGGTATCCAAAAGCATTAGTTATGGACTAATCCCAAATCAAAAGTTTCCACTTGGGACTATAGCTGAATAGTAAATCAAACACACATGACATAAACAAGTGTTGTTCATTACAAAGGCTTTCAAGTATAATTTGCATCATAAACCCAATCTAGGAAGCCACACAATTTTGCAGACTGTGAAAGAGAGTGTGCTGTTTATTCATTTTCCTTGTTTTGAACAATGTTATTTCTAAAATTATATGAGAAAAGTGTGACTATTACCTAATGAATTTTTTTTTCCTCTAGCCTGTGGGTGTTGAATTAGTCCGAATGTTTTGTCAGAATTCTATCTGTTCTATCTATTCTATCTTAGATAGATCTTTTTGATAATCATTAAGTGTGTAACTAGGCACTAACTTCCATTTGTCCAGTTGATTTGACTATGTCCTGTGCATGCTGTTCAGTTTCAAATCTCCTCTAGAACAAAGAAAATCTTAGACCTATATACTTCTGGAAATTTGCTACAAATATACTTGTGTTATGCTGTCTTGGAGTTTCATCCTAATCTGCTCTGCAACCAAGATGAACAAAAAATATATTCAGCATTTAACATGGAAAACAAGTCAAAAGTCCTTTGTTAACCACTCTATAAGGTTAAAAAAAAATTTAAAAATCAGAGATTCAGTGTTTAATAGAGGTGGCAAGCTGTCTCAACTTCTCCTTGGCTGTGGAAGGACTATGACAGCAGATGTATGTTGTCTGTATGCCATTAATTTTATATTTCCTTGCTTTCCAACATTTATTTACTTAAATCGAAACTTCCTCTTGAATGGTCAGGCTTTCCAGCATTTCAAATTTGTGAGGTCTGTGGTTTTGTATTTTATCTATGTTGCAACGTCCTTTTAAGGCATTTTCCGAAAAGGTTAGTTTCGTGTCTGTTAATAATTTTTCTTTTCATGATTAAGGCCAGCTAAAGAAGCAACATTCCAACACAGTGTGAAATATATAGCTGTTTATTATTAACAAGACCATCTTACAAGAGAGTATTGTCAATAATTCAGGCCACACACACCAGTGCATAAGCTTTTCTTCTTGAAAAACTTTATTTCCTCTGATATCTTTTCATCTAATGGGACTACCTTACAACTGTCACTCCATAAATTACTGCGTAATCATTCAGAGGAACTTGCAGACAGTTTTACTGTAAAGTAAGATTTGCTTAACAATCAGTTCTGTAACAGTTTTTATGAAAAACAGATAAGAAAACATGTTTTTATCATGGTAATGGTATCATATTAACCAAAATAAATAAATAAAAGTTGTAGGTTTTAAGGGAATCACATAGCATAGAAGAATTACAGTGTTACAGATCACAGAGTGTTTTACTATACTGACTCATTTCCGCAGGATTCGCTTTGAAATTGGGTCCAAGATTAAGGTCAGAGAATTTCTTTCTGTTTATTTCAGTGGCTCTTGATTTTTTCAAAGACAGGATCTTCATGCCTTTACAGAAGATCACCTTGCCTGCTCTCATATCTCCAAAAGCTTCTCATCTTGGAAGTTTTTCATGGCATTGTCTTAAATACTTTTACTAACAAGATTAATAGCAATTGAAATAGCAACACCAAACCTCTACTGAAAAAAAAATAAAATCACATGGGAAAATAAATTAAAATATAGTTTCTGGTGACATACAGTTAAATTAGAAATGGCAAATTGTGCAGGTTTACAAAAAAAATACTGTTTGGGGTTTTTTTAAGTGGTTGCAAATATCATCAATAGCTTTTGAAATTATAGCCACTGGCCTTGAGCTCACCTTGTTACTGCAGTCATTGACTGTCATTATCAGCCCACCTTGACCTACTCCAGTCAACAACCACTCAAAATGAGAGGAACATATCCATTGCACCACTGCAGGTTTCGTCTTTTTGTCTTGTTGTGTTTCACATCCATGTATTTTTCATTATTTGCAGGGTGAAAAACAGCATGCTATTTGAAGATGAAGTACAGTTGTTGGACAGCAACCAAAAGTGCTTTTTTTTGTCAAGCTTCTTGATAAGATTCTGTGAGAAGTCACTTATTATTTTTGCATACAGCATAAATTAGTCCCAGACTAGGTGAAAAGGCATGGATAAAGCAGCAGCAAAAGAAGGGATGCTTAATCTGGCACCTTCAGAAACTTGGCTGACAACACAGGTTACAACCTGCTATTATTTTCAGTCTTTTGGACTTCATAGTAATTTGCATAGAGGGTTTAATTTTTTTTCCTGTAAACATTGACTAATCACATCTGTACTGGCAAACACTCTAAATTACAGACAGGAGCAGGCAAGGTGGGAATTTAAGTAGACAGTGGTGATATTGCAGTAAAAGAGACATCGATTCTATGACTGTAACCTGAAAATGCAGACAAGTTCTGGATAGGGATTAGAGATAGGAAAATTTAATTGAAGCTTTTTGAAAAAATTAAGTAAAAATAATTCCCACATTGATGCATGTATGTATAGTAAAGAAATAAGAAGGATCCCCCTCATGCCCCAGAGTTTGTGCAGCATGCAAGTTGTGAGAAGTGCTACATTATACAAGCAAGGGAAATCTAGAGCTGTAGATATTAGTCCATCAACACTGGGTCAGCCTCACACAGAAGAGTTCCAAATCAGATTGCCAAGGCTAAAAGTGTGCTAGGCACCTCTCTAGTAGTTATAAGAATTTTGATATAATAGGTAAATTCATGTCTTCTCTGACCAGTGATCCATTGCTAGCAGGAGACATGGTAAAGGCACCTTTTGCTCCAGGCATTCTTAATCTATTTTTTTCATGTTCATTTTGTTTCAGCAAATTGATTCCAGTTTAATGATTCATTTGTGGTAGTTGCTCAGCAGCAAAAGCAATATTCTGGCAAGAGAAGCCTTGGATGGTTCTTCCATGTATGTCAGGTGTTAAAATACTTGCTTTGCTTTCACTCCAGCACTTGGCTTCCAACCATACTTAGCAGGAAGTTACTATTCCAACTTTTCTTAAGCCAGTAATTCTTAATGATAGAACTAAGCTGTACTGATTTTCTGTCTAGTCCAACACCCTTCACTTCAGTTTCGTAGAAGATATAGAAAACACCCATAGTTTATATACAGGTCAAAGTGAGTAATGGATATAGCCAAAGTCAAATATGCTCTGAATATGCTGGACTCAGTGTGAACACAACATAAAGATGATTTAATTGTGCTTACAGTTGAAGCATCAGAATTGCTGCTTTCAGATTCGGTGTGCTGGCAGGCCTCTGTCTGCATATAGCAACTTTTCTTCAAAGATGACAAAATACTTCAAGGAATATTAGACCAAATCACAGAAATGACAAAAGAAGAGAAAAAGTTTCATGTTTAGGAAATGGTGAGAGGTCTTTTACCTTGGACCACACAAAAAATGTCAGGACTGGAATTTAATGTTTAACAATGTGAAACTGGTGATTTCAAGGTAGCTTTTTTTCTCCTCTTCCTGTTGTGACTTGATTCCTTACATATGTCCAAAAGTGCCTTGCTTTTTTTTCTGATAATAAGTGGATCTAGTTTTCCATGTGGTGGTCCAAAGTCTTTGGAGAATTTAAAGCAATGAGTTATTATGGCCTGATCCAGGATAACATCTACAGAATTCAGTGGATGGATTCCTATTCAGTGGAACTTGGATCATACCCAAATGAAGAGTCACGTTTATAATCTCCATCCAAAATATGCAAAGTCTTAGTGCTCTAAAACTACTTTCAAAAAAAGCCTTAATATAACTAAAAGGGAATAAGATTTTGTATTCAACAGCAAAACGAAGGAGTGTTACAAGTCTTTCCACTCCCTCTCTTGCTCTTTGTATATCTACATGATCAATGGAAGTTATACTATACTTCTTTAATTTGGTATCCTTATTTATCTAACAGGAAAAAAAGTCCAATTTTTCTTTTCATAGAATAATTTGAGGTGGAAGGGAACTTTAAGGGTCATCTAGCCCAACCACCTTGCAATGAGCAGGGACATCTTCAACTAGATCAGGTTGCTCAGAGCCCTGTCCAACCTGACCTTGAATATTTCCAGGCATCGGGCATCTACCACCTCTTTGGACAATCCGTTTCACTGTTTTACCACCCTCATTGTAAAAAAAAATTCTTCCTTATATCTAGTCTTCCTTGTTTTAGTTTAAAACTATTACCACTTGTCTTATGCTAAAAAGTTTGTCCTCATCTTTACTGTAGGCCCCCTTTAAGCACTGGAAGTCCACAGTAAGATCTCCCTGGAGCCTTCTCTTCTACAGGTTGAACAACCCCACCTTTCTCATCCTGTCTTCATAGGAGAGGTGCCCCACCTCTGGCTCTCCTCTGGACCTGCTCCAACAGGTCCATGTCCTTCTTAGCCTGGGGACCCCAGATCTGGGTGCAGTACTCCATGTGGGGCCTCACCAGAGTAGAGTAGAGGGACAGAATCAACTATTTCCAGAAACCCTAATTAATTAGTAGAGATAAGTATATTAAAACTGTCATTTTAGTGAGTCTAAAAGTCACTTTTGCTCTATATTCAAGGACTAGGATTTTTAATATAGCAGACATATGAAAAAAACCATGATTGGTGCTTGAAAATATGAGTGTTGTGCTGTAGTTCACTTCTTATACTTTGGATCTTCTATATGCTTTCATAGCAATCTTACTTAATAATAACTTCTTTTTATAGTGGTAATATCAAAAGATGATTAGGATCCTTCCATTCCCTTTACAAACATGGAGAAAAAAAGATCATTATTGCAAAGAGGTTGATGTGCCATCTACCAGCTTATTTGTGATTAAGGTTTAAGTGGACACTTCCGAAGTTAAAACTCACTCCTCTCCACAGAAATGTAACTGAATCACACCTTAATAGGCACAAAGGAGGATAAATTACCCATTGAGAGATTGTAATAGTTTAAGTGTAAAGGTTAAAGCTGACTTCAGTTAAATCAATAGTAAAATCCATTTGCTTCAGGGTCAGTGGTGAACCACTGTGTTTCCCATGCAATAACTCACTGTTAAAACTATTAGTGGGAGTAGGAGAATAGAAAGTTTCTGATCCCACAGAAAGTTTCAATTAAAATGGGAAAAAACCCTTCATTTTTCATTTTTTTCAGGTACAAAATACTAAACATTCACTATATTCTGCATCTAGGTACCGCTATATTTAAAAAAAAAAAAAAAAGAAAACCAAAAAAAGCTAAACTAAATGTTTTCAACCGATACTGCACCCAAAGTCTACATAAGTCTCAAACCAAAGGGAAACTCAGTGTATAATATAAAATGGAAGGGTGAATGAGAGAGGAGAGGAAGTGTTACATTAAAAGCAACAGCAAAGTATGTGCAGCTGCTATTTAAAAAAAAATTTATAGCTAACAGGCAACCTGCCATTTTGCAAATGCAGGAGAATAAAAATCAGAATTACTGGTAGAGGAGCTATATAGAAATACAGAGTTCAGAGTTAAAAAAAGTTTACAAATCTCTATAATGATGCTGTTATCCCACAAAGAAAATGTACTTTTCTGAGTGTCTATTTATCCTCTATATTTCCTTTTTAAAATACATTGTCAAAGAAGGATGCTTCATATCTTTTGACAACTTTTCATGCCCCCAGATACTCTTCGTTTTCTGCTCAAAGTCTTCCAACATTAAAAATCCCATTTTTTCCTCAAAATCTCATGTATCCATGAGGTTTAAGAAAGTATTTTGCAATTGGTATTGAGGAACTGGAGCTCCTGTGTCATTTTAATTGCGTAATTTAGCTATAGGAAATGTTAGTTCTTTTCCTTTTTTTCCTTTTCCTTTTCCTTTTCCTTTTCCTTTTCCTTTTCCTTTTCCTTTTCCTTTTCCTTTTCCTTTTTCTTTTTTTTTTTTTTTTTCTTTTTCTTTTCCTTTTCCTTTTCCTTTTTCTTTTCCTTTTTCTTTTTTTTTTTCTTTCTCTTTCTCTTTTTCTTTTTCTTTTTCTTTTTCTTTTTCTTTTTCTTTTCTTTTTCTTTTTCTTTTTCTTTTTCTTTTTCTTTTTCTTTTTCTTTTTCTTTTCCTTTTCCTTTTTCTCTTTCTCTTTCTTTTTCTCCTTTTTCTTTTTCTCCTTTTTCTTATTTTCCTTATTTTTATTTTTTCCCCCTCAGATGCTATTAATATTTCATCTTACAAAAGCAACAAAAAACCTTGTTGTGTTTGGAAGTTGCATTCTACTCAGTATTGTTTGGAGAGAATCAAATCTCTAATTAGTAATGGAGAGGATGTTAGCCAGTATATATGCAAGGCCTGTTTTTCCCTTAGGCAGAACATACCCTTGATTTAAAGACAAAATAACTGTGAGTAATAGAAAGTAAAGTTTAACAAGGAGCCTTTAAAGTGCCCTATAAAAATCACTAGAAGTGAAGTGTTTGCAAAATGCTGTCTGTAAGCTGACAATAACTGTGCTAATGCTAGCAGTCTGTGGTTTTGCATCCCTCAGCAAAACAGATTTCTACCTGCAAGCTGATCACACAGACCATTTAAAACAGGAAAATGTGAAAAAAAAACCCACCAAGACTGTGTCACTAGAACCCCTCATTTTTTTCTCTTCACCATTAGTTTCATTTGCCAGGTGAAATTTAACACCCTGATTGACTTCTATTATATGCTTATAAGGTATCTTAACAGTGAGTTGATATGGTTAGGCTTTTTAGGAATCGGTATGATTAATTATTATTTAATAGCCTTTACAATTACAAATTTACAAGTACTTCCAACTAAGCGCAATCCTTACGATTCTGCATCCCCATAAAAGAAAAGCCTTTTCTAGATCAGTCTCTGAATAGACAGAGCACGCTTAGGAGGTATTATGCCTAACAGCATGTATCATGCTGTTGTCTCTGGTGCTGTAAATTACTGACGTGTCATTAAAGTACTGCTGTCACTTCCTAAAAACAAGGTCTTCAGGGCCTGTCTGACTGCATGCATGCGGGTAAGAACAGTGGCTAGCACATTGTGGGTGTCACTGGAATACAAATGACTGCGATTCTATTGTACGTAGCACTTCTTTTCCTCAGCTACTCAAAATGTTGCATTTATCATTATGATTAAGACTACAGATGTTCTCCACAGTGAGTATCGCATAGTGGGAAGCCATACTGAGAAAGTCTAGCAGCTATCTAACATCTTGTCGTCAGCTGATCTGAAAGGACTTTCCAGGGTTATAAATACCACGGGACTCATTGTGCAGATGGGGAAATTGAGGCAAAGATGACGTGTCTGACTTGCTAGGCTTCTCTTGGAAGCAGCAGGGGAAAAAAACGAGGAAACTCTTTCAATAAAAATTTGTTTCAATTTGGATGTTTTCAATGCTTATATACTTACTTCAACAGCAGCTTTTATTAGGTCATCCCTACTAACAAGCTGTATTAAAGTTGCTGGTTTTGCTCTCTGCGAATTATAGAACATGATCTTTCAATTTTATTGTAAATATGTTTTCCTTAAGCCTCAGCTATGTAGTGCTCAAACTGGCCTCTCTTTCTCCTTCTGCAAATCTTCGTAGTGCTCGCTTTAAAATACAAAATACTTGCTTATTCCTAAAATCACTTTAATTTCTGGGATTTTCGGAATTTATACCTGCAGAATAGAACAAATCTGTTCTCATGTGTTCTTTACTAGTTTTTCTCAATGTAACATTTCCAGCCTTGCTATTTTTTATGTTTATAAATTCTATATAACTGCCATCATTTCGGTAGCTTTCTTCTAGTTGTCACATCACGTTACTATCCATGTTGCTGCAAGGACATTAACGAAAAAACCTAAGCTTTAATGATTATAGATAAATACATTCCTAGCTTAAAGCATAAGTATTGCTGATTCTATAGAATAGACAATAATGTTGCAGGTTTGGGATTTACATACAGAGTAGATTTCTGCATCAGAAATAATAATCTCATCTCCACTTTCTTCTTTCAAATTCTCCCTTTTAACCTATTCCAGCCATGAAACTATCAATTTAACATCCTTGCAGAATAAAGTTGTGTCTGTGAACACCTTTACAATTTTTTTTCTAAAGAATTATTGTGTCTATAGTCTGCTGGTTTCAGACATGAGGAAATTTTTTTATCATAAAAATATGTCCATCTGATATAAATTTAAATAGCAGTGATTTGTTTCTTCTTTTGTTATTGTCTGTATGTTAATACTCATTGTACCATTTTCTATTCACCTTCCTTAAGTACATTTTAACTCCGCCTTTCATTCTGAACTATTTTATGCTTCTGTGTTTGTTTCCCTCACAATTAATGTTTTCATTAAATATGAATTTTAAGCCATCATCAGACAGGCTGCTGCTTTGCTCTTTGGAATGAAACAACCTACTTAATATGAAACGTTATCTTAAGTACTCCCATCTGTACTTTGCGTGATGACAGTATTATGAAAATGATGTTGGGTGATAGACTATGGGAGGGAGAAGGAAAAGAAGTTACTTATTTTGTCTTTTGCTTTGAAAGACAATCTGATTCTAATCATCATGTCTCTTAAAAATATAAATTGCATTGACTGGGCTATTGTTGATGTCCTAATCCAAAGCCTATTAGAAACCTGTAGCAGTCTGCCCAGTAACTTTAATGGCTATTGATTAAACTTCGAGTAGACAGTGTTTTGCAGTACTATTTCTGTATGGTACTCTGAAAATATCTTTCTCATTACACTCCCTCAAAACTGTTTCCTTCTTGGGAAATAGCATGTGATTGGCACATTTAAGATTGCGGTTTGAATTACACTTTTGTGTGGTTAAAGGCTACAGAGAAATGGGTCTATTTTTGACATTCAGGTTGCTCTGTTGCTGCATAATTTGGATATTCTTACACTAATTGCCGTGAGCCACACGTCTCCTTTCACCTGCAATCTTCAGGCAGAAAAAGAAACGACCTTGAAGTAAACAGTGACCTCCAAGCTGTAAGGGAGTATAATCAAACGGTATCTACATGTACGAGCGCGGGAACACACACATGGAGGAACACACCATGAGTTGGATCCACATTGTATTAAGATTCGAGATGATATAGTTTGAAATAGTTACAGGCATAAAAATGGAGATCTGCCAGTCATCACTGTGATGAACTGCTGGAGCATTTGATGGGCTAGGAGCTCATGTGAAAACAGTTGGTAAAGTCCTCAAGTACCTTTCACTGAATTGAATTTTCTGTCAGCACCAACCTCTGAGACAATTACAGTGTTTCAAATGCCTAATCATTGCTGAAGAATTACTGTTTCTAACAATTAACACTCCAGAGAGTTTTTTTCTTCCTTTAATCCTTTCTTCCTTGAAATCCACAATATCTACTATAGTACTATGCATGCTGATGGCTGAAAGACAGTCATGCACAAATGTGTTCACTTGGATACACAAAATCCCTTCTTTGAAGTAAAAAATCTAACACATTGTCATGCTAGTAGGAAAATAATAAAAAAAAGACATTTTTGGGCAGGAAATAACAGGTGATAAGCTTCCTTATGTGAACCAAGATTGTATTTAACTTCTCAAAAAGTCGAAGATATTGGGTATTTCAAATAATAAAGCTAGTTTGGGGTAATTTGGGAGATCTTTTATGTCACAGAGCAAGTTTATCCTTCTGTTGGCCTCACTCTAATGAAAGGATGTGGTTTTGCAGGCAGAAAGATACGTCAAACCATCTCTATACTTTTTAAAGGCTCTCTCAAACAGTCTAAGACAGCTTTTCTGTAGCATATGTGACACATTCTATAGCCTTACTGATGAGCTGTGAAATTAAAATTATGAGCAGAAAGTTTTTTTTTTCTGAAATGTTTTTTGAATGAGAAATACGTGCAACATTGTGTTAGATACCATTAAGCACCAGAAGTCATGTTGGCATTGGCATTATCATGGTATCAAAATATGGAAGACTTAAATTAGCTTGTGCTTGCCCTTGTCCATGAGTCGTGCTCTGAAGATTCCCACCAAGCCCTCTTCCCTACAAAATACAACGGCCCACAGCCCCTTGCTGAGGACCAAATCCACAGATGAGTCCAAACACCTTATTTTACATTTTTTGTGTGGTTTGGATTTTAAAGCATCATCTGGTTTCCCATTACTAAGAATAGCATTGTTTTTGCCAGCAGCATGACCACAATGGCTTTTACACTAATTCCTGTTTAAGTCTCATTGCTGTTTAAGCACTTTGCTGCTGCTGTTTAATACTTATAGATCCCTGTTTTCTGAAACATTCCAGGAGTACAATGGGCCATATCTCCAAATAAAATGCATAGAAAAGGATTCTGCGTGAGTTATGTGAACTACATTGCTTTCTGTACCTTCCGAAGTTCTTTCTATAGTAAAAAACAATTCTATATGGAACTGTATGTCTAAATCTCAAGTATTACAGCTTAAATCAAAATAAAACAGTTTCTGAAAGGACAAAACAGACAATTCATGTCCCAAAATAACTGACCCAGAAACAACTCCAAAACCACCAATATAGCAGCATCTGGAGATCTGTGAAGAACCAGATGCTGCTGCAAAAATATCTTCCACAGTTTGACATTTGGTGCTGTGACTGACGTCCAAAATACAGTTGTAAATATAATGGAACATACCATCTCCCTAACGCTACTCCATCTTTAATAGAGAGTATATCATGATTTAAGACTTCCAAGTAGTTTAGGAGTGGGGAAATGACAAGCAAAATGAGCATTTGTAAACCAAATCAAGCAATAGTAATTAAAGTATCTTGCTGTGTACTTGATCTCCTGATCATTTTCACAGAGATTAACTCCCATAGAAACTCTAGATCTGACCCAAAGATCTTGAATTAATTCTCAGGTTTTCTCTAAAATGTCTCATCTCAGGACTTCAAAATGCATTTGTCAGATTTCAGAAAACCTTGGAAAATTGGCATTGCTTATTGGTATAGTTTTACTGAACTTGGCAGTTTACTTTCAGTGAAAGTCAATCATTAAAGCAGACTTTTGTCTTACCAGATAAGATTTATCATCGGTAGCCATTCTTAAGCCACTTAAATATTTTTTTTGCTTTTACTGTGTCCCCTTGAAATAATAGCTTCCCCTGCTCCAGAGCAAGATCTCTTGATGAGTTATATTTTCTGTTTTACTTCAATTTTATCCGTGCTGCTTGCTTTTATTCCCTTTATATAAGGTTGATCTTCTACTAGAGTCAATCTTGTGATCTGCTCAGAGAGACAAGCTAAAGATCACCAAAACCAATCATCAAGCAGAGAAGAAAGAGACTGACCTTGATTGTGCATTGCAAGGAGTGGTTTCAGTAGAATAGACTCAGAGTAGGATGAGAAAAAGTAGAATAGGATGAGTAGGATGAGACAAGCAAGTTAAGAGTTGATGTTTATCAGTTAAAAGCAATGAGCACACATACAGGAATATTGAGCCAAACTTTTCTCATTTGAAGCAAGGGTTCAAATTTACTTATTAAGTTCCTGTTGTTTACCAAATTGCCGTAGACTAAGTAGCCTCTTTAACCTGTGTGTTTGCTCTGTCAGCCAACAACTACTGAATACTTAAAATTATTTTAGTTGAGAAAAAAAAGATTTTACACCAAGCCTGGCTTTGCTTCAGGCAAAAACTGTGCCAACAGGCAGTTCGCGTGGCTCAGCCAAAGTGCTGTTACTGGTGAAGCCACAGCAAATCGTGCAAAAGTGTAAGCACTCAGGTTAGCTGGTGCCTGCTGTACAGACACTCACCATGAGAGAGGAGAGAAGCAGACCAGGAAATCACATTGGCACTATCTCGACTTCCTTTCTATTGATTCCCAGTTTTTTTAAACCCTTTTATCCTTGAGAACACGCTTTACTTGTTCTAAATGGATTCCTAAATAGTTAGAATCCGCTCTTTATTTTGGGAAGAGGACCATGCAACTTACTGTATTTCTAGGTAGCAATGACTGATCCGTTGTACTGTGACTGAGGCTTATTACGTCAAGCTTAATTGTCTTGCTGTTACTTTGTATTTTCCCCATCTGTTAGTAGCCACCTGTTATATCCCATGCTGATTCCTGATTAGGGCCTCTAGATGCTGCGGGGAAAAAAAGCAAACCACAAAAAACCCAGTCAAAATAATAGCAATGAGTTTTTCAGGATGTAATGAATAAGTGCATTGGTGCTGTATTCATTTTGGGAGGAAAATCAGAAAAACAGAAAGAATCTATGTACACTCTTTGCTGTATTTTTTTTCCAGACCAGGAGGTGTTGACTGCCTTGCACACGTCCTCAGACATAATTGAATTTTGAATTTGGTGAAAACAATGCTAAGATCTTAAAAATGAGCTAATGATCTTTGGCTTCCCACTTAAGGTCCTTTAGAGACCTACATGTGCTTTGGAAAAGAAGAAAAAAGACCCTGCCTGAATTCATTAGCCATTTTTGGATAATCTTGGCCAAACAAAATTCTCAAAGCAGCAATACTTCTTAAGTAAATGCTTTGGTTTTTTAGCAAAATCCAAATGTTTTCACTGTTTATGTGAAAAAAAAGATGTTTTCAGGCATTCCTGGGACACTGAGATATGAGAAAAAAATGGAATTGACCTCATAAACCCAGCATATGTGGTTGCCTTAATCCAGGACTGAAGCTGAAGAAATGACTCGCCTCTGTTTCCTCTGCAATGCACTGTGACTTAAATGCATAGCTGAGATATAAGTTTCCCAACCAAGTTCTCAGAAAAAGAATACTACAGTGCCAAGAACAACTCCCCGTCTCCTGTCTGAACCACAGAACCACAGTAGAAGTTTTATTTTGTTTGTTTGCTTGCTGATATTTTGGCATTTTCTTTTTTTGTTAATAATTAAATTGGTTTATCATTTGACCTTAAATTAATTTTTACTTTATTTTTCCAATTTTCTTATTGCTGAAGTAAACAGACTAAAATAGAACCACAATAAGCATTTTTATAAGTACGGCAAATGCACCCTGTGATTCTTTCCTATCTATAATTTGGAAAACTCCAAATGGTAGTAAACAAAGAGAGTGCTGGGGATGGAGCTATGATGGGAATTGGATCACCTCAAATTCACTTCGTTCTGTGGCCTATGGCCAGAATGGTTAACTTAGAGGTGGAAACAGTGGTAATTGAGGCTGCTGTTACAGGAACATGCAAAATGTTTCAAGGCCCAGACAAAAGGGCCTTTTTGAGATGCAGTTTTAGAATTTGAAGATTCCATAGTGACCACTTGAAGGGTGTGAATCATCTGTCTCAACTGATGTTCAGCAGCCGCCCACTGGGGAACAGGTCTCCCTCTGCTCATCTTTGAGATCTGCGGCTCCACATGTGTTCCAGTTATTTCTCCCCACCTGGCAGCTTTCACAGCTCTTTGGGTATTCCCCTTACGTACCCTTGTGGAGTAGCACAAAACATAAACCTTCCTGTAACCGGAATTCACAAAATCCATATGCACTGACTCAGGGTGCGGCTTGGAAAAATGATTGTGTTGGTAAATTGGAACCATCAACCATGGCAGCTGATTGCAAGTATCTGGCCAGGTCTTTCCCAGTTGCATTGGAAGTCCTTGCTCATGTTAGGCAGAATGTTAAGCACGTGCAAGGTCCCACTGATTGCTTCCTAGTCTTGGCATCTAATGAAATTTGCCTTGGCACCAAATCTATTGCATCAAGCAACAAAAAACTTGTCAACTCAAGCACATTTTTGTGAAATCAGTGTGATTAAAGTCCTCATTCCATCTTACTATGGAGGAAAAAACATATAGTTCTTGTTGTTGAACATGGTGGCATAATACTAATGTGCTAGGGGAAAGCCAAGACTGTAATTTACCATCATCGTTGCTCACGTGTAGTGCATACAACATCATAATATTTATCATTTATTTGTTCCCCTGTGTCTGCAGGAGAGCTACAGCATGGAAAAGTTATTGCTCCCCATATATATTCCTGCCAGACTGTGTAATCCAAGGCATATATCTCCATGTCATTTTGCAAAGTCAGGTTCAAACTTGTAAATAACACCCATGTCTCACAGCAGCTCTACTTGTCTTATCATCTTTTCTACTATCTTACCATATCCAGAAATAAATGGCAATAAAAGCTACATAGGATGGGTGAGCCTGAGAAGTTTAAGCAGTGTGCTGCTTCATTCATCAAATCCATTGGTAAATTAGAACAGTCATGCAAAATTTATTTGAACTAAGCCAAACCAATTTGGCTTGAAAAGTAGGCTGGCAATATTGTGGGAACAGATATATTTTGTGGTATTTCCAACACAGTCCTTGCCAAAACCTTGTAGTTCATGAAAATTGACAAAAACAACCAAAATTCTTGAACCTGAGGAAAGGTTCAAGTAGTTTCTTATTATATCCAGATGGGATTATTATTCCCTAGTCACCACCAGTGAACAATAACAATGCAGAGTGGTGAGATGAGTATAAATGAGAATCCATGTGTTTGGGGAGTCAGATTTTCAGTTCTTCATTGAGGATTATGTGAGTTTCATAGGAAAACATTGTAAAATTTGATCTTCCAATGGGGACCTGACTTGCAGGGCTTTTCTTGGAAGTCACACTGGCCTGTGAGGTTCTCTTTGCCCATCCCCACACAGTCAGCATGGACCATGCAGCCATTCTCTTGGAAAATGTTCCAACTACCTGCTTTTCCTTCCTGTAGCAGGATCTTGTATTATAGCTGTGACCAAATGTTTTCATTTTTCCTCTCCTGGTGCCTTCCTGAACTTTGGTTTACGTGCCCCCAGACATGTTCACAAATTTTTCATTCTGTAAGTGAGTGGAATGAAAATGATCAGCAAGATCAATTATTTGAACAATATCTTGCCACATTTATCCATGAAATAAATTCCTCATTCACCAATTTTGCTAATCGATTCAGTGAAAAATTCTGTGTTCAGTCAAGCAGTAGATAATATATTGTAACTAGGTAGCAAAGGGAACAGGTTGAGACTTCTCAACAACCTGAGGCTGATACACCACAATGATTTTGCAAATGTTTATGACTTAGTTTATATCTTTGGAGAAAGGAAGACTCAATGACAAACAGATTATGTTTGCAAAGAATGTTAGTAAAGTATAAGAACATATTCAAAATCCTAAAATGCTCCTATACACTTAAGTATAGGACCATATGACAATTAATAACATAATATTGAAGAATAAATAAATAAATAAATAAAATGTTTCCAGGAGGTTTACTGCCGAAGAACAGGATGGGAAGAGACATGGGAATTAGGGAGAAGGAATCTAAGTTAACAGCAGGTAAAATATGAAGCTGTGAAAACTGTGTGTAATTAAAATTAAAAAAAAAATATATTAGGCAGAGATACTTCAAAATTATTTTAATGTTCCATAAGAAGCCTAAGAGATAACGGGGCAGTGTGTAGCATGGCGTGATCTAGGGATATGAGGATGTTTTAAGGGACATGAGGAAGTTGTCAAGCAATGAGATTATTCTTTCCTGTCAGCCTTCAGCAAGAGGGTGTCGAGCTGGTAAGAAATCCTTGAGCAATTTTTGTCAAGTATTTAGAGCAAGGCTTTGTAAGAGATGAGGAGTCGGTATGGGAACACTACAGTTACCATTGTTTTATTAAATAGGCTGGTGCTTCTGGGATGATGGGAGCAGGCTGTCTCTGAATCTCTCCTGCCTTATTTCACACCAGGAATGTCAGCAAGGCTCTGTGCATCCCAGGCTGCCACACCTGTTGTCAGAGCTACGGAGACTGGCCCTGCACTAAGAATCCATCCAGTTAACGATTTTCAGTCACCTTTTTTATCTCATCACATTAACTCCCGAGAGTTCCTTCATAGGAAATATTCCTTATGTGTTCCTTTTCTTCTTGTAGTAAAAATCGAAGCAGGAAACGGCTGAACTCCAGTAAATAAATTGGCCGTTACTGCAATTCAATGCCTCTTATTTTACCAAGATATATTGTTTCTGAGTTGGGTTTTGGTTTCCACTGATTTAATATTTTGGTTTGCTTTTATATGAACACAGTAGTTTAGTTTCTATAGTTTCAGTGGTTTGACGGTTGAGTTGTCTGTGAGCTGTTAAATCAGCCTTAATCTTGCCATCTGAAGACACAACTTCACCCTCAACATCCTTACTGCTTGTTGTCATTTTTGAGGTATGTAATTTTTTGACAATGCATTGTGTGCTAACAGGATCCTCGGTGGCTTTTCCTTTTCCTTGCTTTCCCATAATTACTTGCTAGCAATGTCTTTTACAAAGTCAGATAGTCTTTTGGTGTTATCTTTTTTACTTGATATTAGAAATAATTTTGTTAGCAAAGTCTTCTATACCAGAGGTAAAACACACAAAGCCAGGAGCCAACAACATCGTCAAACTCAATGTAGGTATTTTGTTAGACAAAGCTACACTGCACCATTCATTCAAGAGTTCCCTTAATTTAACTCTGCAAGCTACTGTATAGAAAGCCTTGACCTCACACATCTTTTGGTAATAATTCACTTCATCCTTGGTTACTTTTATGCAACATACTCTCTTTAGCATGTGAAATTTTATAGTGAGTGACTTTGATACTACACATTAACAGAAACATGATACAATGAGAGATATTATCACAGTGATCAAATGAGAGGGAATGGCTTGAAGCTGCAGCAGGGCAGGTTTGGGCAGGTTTAGGCAGGACATTAGGAAAAAAATTCTTCACAGAAAGAGTGGTCAGACACTGGCATCAGCTGCCCAGGGAGGTGTCACTCTCCGTGAATGTGTTTAAGAGGCAATTAGATGTGATGTTGCGGGATATGGTATAGGGGAGAACTTTGTAGAGTAGGGCTGATGGTTGGACTTGATGATCCCGAGTCTCTTCCAACCTGAATGGTTCTATGATTCTATATTACTAAAACAACATGCAGTGAGTTATTGCATTAAGTCATCAGGACTCCTTGATACCCATCTGAAGGCCCTGAGCTCTGTTGTACTTTCAAAATACCCTGACCAAGTGCTGCATTGGAAGACAAGAATCCCCCTTTGTTGCATGAATCTCTGAAAAATTGCACTAAAATCAATAGCTTATTAACTGACAAGTTTTGCTTCATAACAAGGCAATTGCTGAGGAAAAATTATTCTTTGGTAGAAAATTTACAGAACGTTGAGAGATGGTGTTTCTTTCCAATGAGCTCTTTTGAGGCAACAAAAAAAAAATACAATGGGTAATTAGTTACAATGTGTTAAGGTGTTTTAAATCCTTTTGTAAAAATCACTCACAGCTGTGTTTCTAGCTCTTTTTCACAAGAAAGAGAGATGAGCTGTAGCACTAGAAACATACATGAAGAATGTAGTGACAAAAAAAGTTAGCAAATTTTTTGTGTGAAAAGATATAAGAGCACCAATGGGGCAACACTAGGCACAAAAATATATGTATTTAGGTGTGAATATGCAAGAAATTGAGAGTATGAGGTAGCAAAAGTTATAGCTGAGGTGTATATTTAAGGCAAGAATGACTGATAAATTCAGAGAATTTCGATAAATTAATTAGCAGAACTAAGGAGCATGAAATTCATGTCATCAGTGTTCACTGGAAGGAAACACTGAGCTGATCTGACACTGATAAGGCCTAAATTAATTGAATTTTATTAAATTTGAAATTAGTAAAGGAATCTTTTTTGTGGATGGCTCAGTGTGATGCTGTCCCAATAAACTGATTCAGTGACAAAAAAAGACAAGTAGGAAAAGAAGGAAATGGGGGAAAAAAATCCCAGATTCATGGGATATTTGAAAATACCAAATTTAAGTTATCCCCAGAAGATAACTAAGATAGAATAAGAAATACATTCGATTTGCAGGAGTGCCATGTGAAGAAATGTTTAGCAAGAATAATACTGAACTAAATAGTAAAAACTGGAGTTATTATTAATATCTATGGATGGAAAGATCAGTTGTATGATCTATTTTACTTTCTATCTTCCTCTCCGCAAAATAGCATGTCTAATAGCATAAAAATTGGAAATACTTTGGCACAAATGACCAAATTTACTGTATTTTTTCTATTGTATTTTAACTGTGAATGTAGATTTAAGAGTGCTTTATGGTGATAAATTGCTTAGAATTACATTTTGGTTTTTATACAGTGAAAATATTAGTATGTTTACAGTATTATTATTTTATTAGGTCTCCGTTCCTGATTTTAGGTAGGTCACAAATAGAGTGATAACTGTATTAAACATGCAAAATTGCAATCAGATGAAATACTGTATGAATCTATATCATGGTATGGGAAGTATCACTTCACGAACAGCATAAGAGCTCTGGTTATTATTTGACCAGGATAGTATACATATATTTCTCAAAGGAAGAACATATGGTTAATCAAGTGTGTCTTCAAGGAAGAGATTAGGCAGATTTTGTACTTGCTGCATTTAATACAATTGAAGACTCAGCTCTTTCTATGCCAAGTATTTTAAAACATGGATTAGTTTCAGAATTAATGGAATTACTTCTTTTCAAAAGCATTCAGATTCAACTTATGTCCTTGAGTTTAGTGAGTTTATCAAAATCAGTAACAATTAGAAAGCTCCACTTAGTTTTCAGTCAAAACAATACAAAATTATGTGGCCAGTTAGTTTTGATTTTAAAATGATAAATACCTTCCAGGTTTGCCTAGGCCTTCACAAGTGTTTGCATTACCCTTGTCTGAATGCCAAGTTTATAATACATCCGTTTTGTTGCAAACATTTCAGACAGTTTACATAGTCCAAATGAAAAGCTTTTCAGGTTTTCCAGTCACAGAATTTATTTTTGAACCGTAATTGTTTAGCTTCAGGATTGTACAACGCCTAATGGTGCTTGAATGTATGAAGAAATGTCCCAACAGTAACAGACCTTGAGAGGATCTGACTGTCACTGCTCCTTTGAAGTCCTGATAAGCCACATGAAAAGGCAAAACGTATGCTCCTCCAAGCAGCACAGTACCAATTCACAGACTCACAGAATCACAGAACAGTTGAGGTTGGAAGGGACCTTCAGAGATCCCCTAGTCCAATCCCCTGCAAGGGTGACCCAGAGCAGGTTGAACATGAACGCATCCAAGTGGGTTTTGCATATCCCCAGAGGAGTCTCCACACCTCTCAGGGCAGCCTGTTCCAATGCTCTAGCACCATCAAAGTAAAGTAGTTTTTCCTTATGCTGAGATGGAACTTCCTGTGTTCCAGTTTGTGTCTGTTGTCCCTTCTCATGCCCCCTGTTGCAGTCTCCAGCAGCTAAGCAACAATACTCTGTGATGATTACAGCAAGTGCCTGCCCAGCATATCTTGTTCTCTCTTGTCCATGTCCCTGTGAAATGGTTCTGAAGGTTTGATTTTGTTCTACCTGACTAACTGAGGAGGAAGCTTTGTTCTACTAAAGTGACTGAAGAGAGGCCAAGGTCCAGCACTTGGTTAAAACTGATGTATTAATACAGGTATATCTCTTACAGTAAAATTTAAAGCATTGTATTATTTTTTTTTTAAAAAGCCACAACATATTTTAGGCAAATAATTTAAAAAGCCAATTTACATGGATCTTTATTTTCCAGTTAAAACATTTTTTTTTAATTCTTCTTTTCAAGTAGCTTTTTCTTTTTCCATGTTTTAATTTTCTTTTCTTTTATCTTCAGTTTTCTCTTTTACTTCTTTAGCTTTTGATTTTTTAACTTTTTTTCTTTGTTTTTTTTTCCCCTTTTCTCTTCCTCTTGTTCTTTCTTTTTCTTTATTATTCTCGTGCTTTCTTTTTTTCTGTTTTCTCTTTTTTCTTTTGTTTTCTTTCTTTTTTCTTCATTATATTCTTTCCCTTCTTTCCCCCTTTTCTTTTTCTATATTCACTGTTAGCTCACTTCTATAAGTGCAAAAGTCATTAACATGTCATTATGTTCATGTCTAGAAAGGACATGGGCTAAAAATCACTATAATCTTATATAACATTACATTTTCAATAAGGGTACCATGAGAATGGTTATATTATAGCTGTATTAAATGTATTGCAGAGTATCAAATAAGAATGTAGACATATGTTTGTTTCACTTCGTAAGTTAGGTGTGGGCCTTCCTGACCAAAATCTGGTTTATTCATTTATCATCCTCTAATTTGACTTTTCTTACAAACAGAAATATTTAGTTTTGCCAAAGTTTGTTTGAAACGAATAATTAATTGTCTACAAAAAAAATTTGTTTTGAATGAGTCCCAACAAGTGTGGCTTTCTTTATTGTCATCTTTAGTTTCTGTTTCCTCTACAGCAAATCGTAAATTACTTTGCCAGGTGTATAGAAGTAAACAAATGACATCACATATCAGCACTTTGAAGTAAAAAAAAAAAAAGCGTAAACATCCTTATATTTTATTGTTTCTTTAGGTAACATTTTAATTAAAAATATGTGCATGGCAGTCCAAATTACAGTCATGTCTTGCATGGTTCTTGAGCTAGGAGTTTTGCATAGGAATAATAACGTGACAATTATAGTTATGGCAGAACAAAGCTGAACACAGTCATCAAAGCCCTGCAGGATCAATATAGGGTTAGATAGTTGTACTTTCACTGTTACTGATGAATGCAGGTGAAAGCTAGTGAAGATATTTCACCTGAGATTCAGCAACACCCATGCTACAAACCACACAGCTGTGGCCTATGAAAGAAAAACAAATATTAGCACTGTCAGTGAGAAAGAGTGAGCTCTGCAGAAGTTTTTCTAACTGCAGCATCTCCAACAGCCATTGTGAATATAATCCTTTATACTAGTGATTGCCAAATCAACTGACTTCTGTTGCACATACAGGAAATTAAAAAGATAAAACTGAAGCTAATAAGGAGAGCAAAATATGACCACCTTCTATGAACAACACATTCAGTATCGTCATTTACTGGCTAACAGCAGTGGGTAAGTATTATTATGATGAGACCCAGGATTTAAGGATTTAGGTTGCTCATTTAAAAAAAAAAAAAATATTTAAAATAAAATGTTTTAAAGCATCTTATTAGAGGATAAAAAAAAATTGAGAAATTCTCTGAGCACAACAAAAGTAATCTAAATAAGAGTTAAAGCACATCTGAACATCTTCATTTTTAATTTTTCCTACCAGGGGAATCTAGACATAGCAAGTCAGGCAAGTCAGAAAAATTGAATAGTTGAGTAGCCCATACAAAACAGTGTAGATGGATGTTGTCTGATCTAAATGTTCAAGTTAGACTTAGCAAAGAGGATGTTCCACAGATTCACAAATGCTGCAGTAAGCATGGCAGATGGGAGATCCTTTTAAACTTTGTTGCTCAAAATTCAGGCTCACTGCAAGCAAACATTCCTAAGACTAAACCACTCCTTTCTATTTCTACCAGTGTAATTCCAAAAAAATAATACTGACTCAAACTTGTGTCTATGTAAGTGCTTACTAATATTTTCCCTGAATTTGCCAGACTAAACTAGGTAAGTCAGGTATATCTTTATTGCTGTTATGTTTAGGTAGTATTTCTGCCTTGGCTCAATTTCTCAGTGGCTGTTTCTGCATTACTTACATTTACACTCACAGGAATTAGGTAGCAACATTCCAAGAGCCCCAAAGAATTGTTTCCAGTCAAGATGCTCCACGCACTTNNNCTCAGAGCCTGGGAGCAGGCTGGCTTAGAGGAACCAGAGAATATTCATTGCAGGAATTAGAAAACATTCCTGTTTGTCATTCCACCCTTGCTTTATTCTTTGAACAGTATTGTGTAACAACAAACACTTGTTTTGCAGACAAGCTATTTCTGACAAATAGTCTTTCTAAATGTAAATTTCATCTCATTTCTCCTCAAGATGGCTCTTTGTCCTAGATGTACATGAAGAAAGCTAAGATTGAGGGCATGAGTTTAAGACACAATTTTATTAACTTAACTGCTATAAGAACAAGCAGTAATAGTCTGTAAAGTACAGGTCATGATTCCTTCCTTAAATATTTCCAGAAGCTCCTGGATTCACGTCAAATCCTGCCACTCCACAACTGGTCCTCATATCTGTTGCTTCCTCCCTCATTTCTTCCTTGCCATTTCTAAATGGGATGAGGACACAGGGAAAAGTGTTTTCTCATCATCCAACATATCAGGGTTATTCCCTCTTTTCTTTAGGACCTGTTTTCACCTGAGCCTGTGCTACCAATTTCAGACTGTCAAGGCAAAACCACTTATGGACCAAGTGCAAATTGCACACCTGCCACTCACAAAACAACAGCTTTTGGAGCTCAATATCTCGGCTGTAACACTGGATTCAGACAGCTGCAAAGAAGGCTGCCCAGTAGTGTGGGAAAAATAGGTCCTTCCTTTTGCCAGGGAGAGGCAATTAGTGAAGTCCAAAAGAGACCCAAAGACCCTACATTATGAAGGATCAGAGGGTATGAAAGAGCAGGAATCCAGGGAGAAGGAGTTTATTCACCCTGTGTCCCATACGGGTACATCAGTAATTTACTGTTTCCTGTTACCCTGCCTACATCATCCACTTACATCATCTAACAGAAAGGAAATGAGGGATCCCAGCACAATGGCATTATCTGTTTTGATAGGAATGAAAATGGTATTACAGGGAAGAAAAATCGTCATAAACTGCCCAGTAATGAGACATGGAAATCTTGCTGCATTATCATATAAAAGTCAAATTGTAAAACATGCATTTTTCAGACCATTCACCACGGCTAAGCAATAAAGTCTTATTGTCACAAGTCCACTGACAATAAACTCTGTAGTTTGTATAACTATCCAACCAAGTTAAAATCTATTGTTTTATTTGACCTTCTCTGACTTATCTGTAAAAAAATATTTCAGAATTCTCACACTTCATAAAGTCTTTTTATTTTGTTCATTGTCCTGTGAACAATAGTAATGAATAGACTACCTTTTTGGCAGAGATAATGAATGGCTGAGATGTGCCCGCCCATTTCTGAGATCCAGAAGTGCAAAATGCATGACAATATGTTAGGCCTGAATTTTATCTCAATATTGTCAAATTAAAACTGGAGTAATTACATTTTTATAATTTAAGGCTTGCTTCAAAGAATAATATAAGGGAAAAGAGACTCTTAATTGATGTCATTAGGCTTACTCCAAATCATATTATGAAGGAAGAGCTTCTTAATTGATGTCATTCACTTTGGGATCAAGGCCAGAGTAAACCATAGTTTTCACCTCAAGGGTATCATTATTCACTTCTATATCTTAGGTAACATCAGAAAAAAAGATTGTGGTTAAAGTTTATTCTGCTCAAGCTATTGTTGATTACAGTAACCGGTGATTTACCCAAACCATTTTAGCTTTTCTTGAGAAAGTCCAGGAAAATTATTAATTAAGGTGGCTAGCTTATGTTACTTCAAAAGAATAGTAGCTACTGCTCAAAGGTAATATTTCAGAAAGCAGTCAATAATAAATAGTGGATAGTTCAGAATTGAATAATAGTAAAAATCATATTCCTGGATTATTCCTAATCGTCACATTCAGAAGTTAAATGTTCCAGAGAATTGTAACTATGGCATCAATTCATCATAGTCTAAAATGAGGACTGAACAGGAGCTGTCAGGAGTAGGGCAATAGAGGAGGTAAATTGGAATATTTGTTCCCCAGAAGGCAAGAAATAAATTGAGGATAAAGGTATCCTTCCTCTACAAGTGCACAGTTGTAGCATAAATCTGACAAAGTCTGTCATTATGTCTTATAAGCACTTATTTTTTCTTAAAAATAAGATTAGATGAGATATTGAAGTTAGCACAAATTTTGATAGAGCAAACTATCTATCATAACTAGATATAATAGAGTATCTATGGGATATACTGTGATCCCATGAATGGATCATTGCAGAGGAATATATCTACTGTGTCTGAAACAGGGTTGTTCTTTTACAAATGAGCACAAAACATGATGATGGAACTGGCAAGAAAAACCCAAGTGTGTTCTAAGAATTGGTATAAACTTAATTTGAGAATATAATAATTTTTGGTACTTTCAGTGTCTGGTACTGTCCATCAGATTTAAAAATCTTGCACAGCTCAAGTGGGAATATGGGAAGAAAAATTTGTCTCATTTATAGGCAAATGGATGCTTTCTTTAAATTAAATCAAGACAAAATTTCTTGCTTGAGAGAGGATGTGTTCAGGGAACAACTGTGTAGTGTATGGGCATATTTGTATAGCATAGCAAAGCGGGAAGCATAGGTCTGTGGGAAGATGCTCACATTTCACTGTCTGTTAGAAAGTTATTTTGAAACAGGGAGGGAATAAGACCCCAATATTTTGGAAGACAAATACTACAGAATTGATTATGCAGCATGACCAAAATAGATACTAAAAATAGATTGTTTCAATATACTGCAGAAATGAAAACAGCTATAATAAAATTATTATTTTGTCAAACTTCAACACATGCATTAGCAGATTTTTGCAGTTTTGAAGTTTTGAGGTAATTAGTGTTAAAGGGTAGGTCAGTCTGACAGCGAAGTTATACTTTAAAATGCTTGATTAGACTTTCAGTGAACAGATACATTAAAGACAAACAAGAACAGAAAATAGCATAAGGAAATCATCCGCTTTCATAGGCAGCAAATCTTCACATCAATAAAACAAAAGCTGAAATTAAAAAGTATCACATTACTCCACTTCATGCTTGTAAACAGCAATAATCAGGAAAATTGTCTGGAATAGTTCCTAAATAGACATGGAATCATAGAATCATTTAGGTTGGAAGAGACCCTTGGGATCATCAAGTCCAGCCATCAGCCCTACTCTACAAGTTCTCCCCTACACCAGATCCCTCAACACCACATCTAATCTACTCTTAAACACAGTCAGGGATGGGGACTCCACCAACTCCCTGGGCAGCTGATTCCACCGATTGACCACCCCTTCTGTGGAAAACTTTTTCCTAATGTCCAGCCTAACCCTACCCTGCTGCAGCTTGCAGCCATTCCCTCTTGTTCTATCGCTAGTTGCCCGTGAGAAGAGACCAGCACCAACCTCTCTACAATGCCCTTTCAAGGAGTTGTAGAGAGGGATGAGGTCTCCCCTCAGCCTCCTCTTCCTCAAACTAAACAATCCCAACTCCTTCAATCGATCCTCATAAGCCTTATTCTCCAGGCCTCTCACTAGTTTTGTTGCCCTCCTCTGCACTCGCTCCAGCCCCTCCAGATCTCTCTTGTGTTGAGATGCCCAGAACTGAACACAAGACTCAAGGTGTGGCCTCACCAGTGCTGAGTACAGGGGGACAATCACCTCCCTACTTCTCTGGTCACACTATTTTTTATGCAAGCCAGGATGCCATTGGCCTTCTTGGCCACCTGGGCACACTGCTGGCTCATGTTCAGCTGCCTGTTGACCAGCACCCCCAGGTCCTTTTCCGCCAGGCAGCTCTCCAGCCACACTTCCCCAAGCCTGTAGTGATGCATGGGGTTGTTGTGGCCCAAGTGCAGGACCTATACAGGACCATGTGAAAGTAAAATTTGATATGCAAAGGAAAATATACAATACAAAGGGAAAAAAAACAAAACCAAAAACAACCCAAAAATTCAAACCAACAGAAAAAGAAATCTTTGGATACATAATCTTTCGTCTGTTTGGTAAACCCAACGTTGCTTAAGTTACAAGGTCTGAAACCACAGGTGAGAGAAATACAAGTTACAAGATTTTCAATTCTAGATATTTGAGGTATTTTGTACATTGCTGAAGTATTAACTGGAACATGGAGAAATGCATGTGGCAGTCCATGATCTCTCTTGGTATGGTTAGACATGACAATAAAGGGGAAACTGTAAACATGCCAAAATATACTGAGAAAAGTCCCAGTTATATTTTCTGCACTCTGAGTTTGCATTTTCCTCCGTGTCTTGGAAAGAAAGCGTTTCCAAGTTTATTTTTCTCTTTACCTGTGTGCAAAGTTTGAAACACACACCAGTAGCAACACATCTGAAAGAATTTCCCAATTAGAGGTCCTACATACTCTGTACCTGAATTTTTGTGTGCAAGTTGTATATATGAAGAACAGCAGCTATTGGGAGTCTCTCTGGACCCCAAGGTTCTCCCTAACGCTTCGGCTATCTGTGTGCACATCCTCTACTGTCTTCCGTCCTGCCCTTATATTCTCCTCTTGTTTCAGCCACGGTTGGCTGTAAAGTTCCCTGTGTCCTTCCCTGCATATTACACACCATTTATTGAAAAATACTGTCATTTAATTTTCATTCCATGCCAGCCAACCATGAGCTGAATCAAATGAGGCTGCTCTGACATAGCACTGAATAAAATTATAACTCCTGATGCGCTGGTCCTTTCTCATCTGTACCATTTTAAATTTTTACAGCATCTTGTACCTCTTAAAGCAAAAAGTCATTTTTGTCTCTATCTGAGTGCCATTTGAGAAGAAACCAAGGTAGAAACACAATTACAGCAAGAGTTTTTGGTCATATTGGTTGAAATAGGTCAAAGAAACTTGTATTACTTTATACCAACAAAAAAGATAACCAAGATAAAAATCTATTGTCTCAAGTTTAAAAAAAGTTCACAAGCTTTAGGTTGTTTCTTACGCATGCCCTCTAATGCATCACAATGAATATCAGAAAATTTGGGTTAAAATGCTGATCTTGAGTTAACTTCCACTTTTTCAAACCATCGATATTCACTGTTCTAGTTCTTCACTTCGCTTTTGCACATCTGCGTGTCTGTTTGCATAATTAATATTTATTTGTGGAATTGGGACCAATCTTGGTATCCTAAGAACCTATCAAACATATACTAACATTCCCAGTGGAAAATAGCTTAAATGTCCACAGCCTTCAGCTATTCTACATGAACAGATCACTTCAGAACCCCATGCATGTGACTTCCCATCACAAACGGAATTATTTAGAAACTTTCCATTTACCTCATATTCGTCATCAGCAAGCTTTCGGTGGAGTAGGTTACAGTGATTAAATTATAGACTACAGACATTAATGTCTTTAAAACTCAGGAAACAATATTTTTTAGATACAAAATCATCCCTATAAGCTCACATAAAAGTCTGTAATCAGAACTCTTTGGTACTATGTTACTATATTATGAACAGTGTTTTCTGTCTTGTGAAAATCTGATGTTTTAGAAGAAAAGTGTCATATTAAAACAATACCCCAATAAAAAGGATATAAAACAATGTTTTCCAAGCAGACCTTTGTATGCATGTTACAAATGAAAAAAAAAAAAAAAACAAAACCAAAAACTCATTACTAAATCGAACAGAAAACTTTTTGACAGTTTTTGATATGTTTCTGATTACAAATAGCTTATCCAAAAGGAAAGTAAATCATTTCACAGCCCTTTGTATCTTCTCTAAAACACTGAAGTTGATACAGTATACACAACATTTGGATTAAAAACGTTGCCAGACAGAACTATTTTGACAATTTTTTTCAAACATTTTGTAGTAAAATCTAAAGGAATCAGAGCAGCTGAAATAGCTCCTTCTGTGGATCTCACAGGAAAAATACCCCTGAGTTACTGATCTGAAGATTGTATTGTTAATAGAGACTTGTCTCAGGACAGAAAAATTTCTGAGTTTCCCCCTCCCACTGAAGACTAACTGAGTGTTTTCCTGATCCAGATAATAATGGTACAGTTTGAAAATAACCCCAAATTAGATGGTGCAGTAAATAACAAAAAAAAATTTACTCTTATATCACAATCTTCACTGCTCAGATAATAAATCACAAGCCAAGAGAACAAAAAGTAATATGGCATATTAATTGAAAGAAAAAGATGCTGAGTCAGCAGCATCTGAAAAACACTGAGTCAGAAAAGAATCTATAGGTCACTGTAGACAAACATGACGACACAGACTCAGTAAAAAGCTGTGCCAGTAAGAGCTAACTGAGTTACAGAAAGTATTATATCAGAGCATGGAAAAAACCCTCTTGATTCTGTACAAAGCAGTACTAACAACTCAATCAAAAACAACTTTGTGTATTTCTTGCATGATACTTCAAAGAAAGACATAAATATATTCTGAAGAACATCACAGAAATGGTCACTAGTCTGAAAAAGAAGTCCTTAGGATGTGAGCTTAAAAGTTTGAGCATTCATCTGTACCTTTGGCTCAGTTCAGAGCCCAGGGCTCTGGTCTTCTGAGCCTCTGATCCATCTTTGACATATCCACACTCAAAAGTCATCAGACCGTATTTTCACTTGTAGAACACAACTGAGAGCTGTACATGTACCTTTCCTTAAAGCAATGTCAGATAATACTCAACTGCTTCACCATACACTCAAAGAAAGCAATGACTTGGCTCACATTTCCTTTTTTTTTTACTAGGCATGTGGTAAAAAAAAAAAATAATAGAAGAAAAGTTAAGGAGGAATGGATGCAAATTTCTTCTTCTTTACATTCAAAATACCTTTAGTATTTGCATTTAGAAAATATTTGTGAATAAATGTTGTGCACAAAAACTGACCATCCAGGAATAATCCTGCTTTCACTCTCTTTTCCTCTCTAATTTTCCTCTGTGGAGCTTTGGTGATTGACTATAGATGGAAATCTGAATGGGAAAACTGGCCAAGCTACTACCAATGAATCTATGTCTAGACATCTAAGAGTCAAACTGATCACCAGATCCAGCCGAGTTGTTAACTTAGTTTGGCGGGCAACCGTAAAGAGCAGGGGTTTTTTAACCTTCTAATGTAACAGGGTTCATAATCCATTAAGTATGATCATCCCAGAATAATAGTAATCAATTCCCAGGGGCAGCAGTAATGTGCTGTGCACACAACAAAAAACCATATTTCTACTGAAGGTGTGAATGTTTTTTCTTACTAAAGTTGTTAGGAGCAGTATATTGGTAGCTGAGTGAATGGCCTGTGATCTGTACAACCCTCAGATGATTTAGATGTCTCTCTGATCTTAAACATTGTGAAATTATTAATCCAGCTGCTGTCTATACTTTTAGAGTTGGATATATTTTGTTTTTCAAGTCTAGTATATCCTTTTTGAATGTCTAAGAAATATGGGATTTCAAAATCATGGTTTTTTTCAGATATGTAAATCTTTCTTAGGCAATCTGCATTTATATTTTTGTTTAGCACCCCAGGCCGTATTTGTTATTTAATCTGCCTAATGTCAGAAGGAAGCACAGTTCTATAAAGCCATGTGGTGATGAATAACACCCCTAATGGAGTTATAAATTGAGACTAATTGGTTTACGTGATTGTTATTAAGTCCCATTTCAGCTGGTTAATGGAATTTTGTTTGGCAGGGGAACAGAGCTAATGTTATCAGATAATTTTCTTTTGAAAATGGCTTAAATTTCAGTCTTCCAGATCCACAGATTCTAAATAAATCAGGGGCATTCCCCCTAAAAAAATCCTTACAAAGTACCAACACAAGAAAATAACAGTGTTATCAATAAAGTGGCTTTAATATTTCAGTGCATTTTCACACCCTATCCCCATGTCTTATGTTGCCTTCAAAAATGGCCAAAACATTCCAATCAGTGAAACATTTCAGCAGAGACTTTAATCCCATCTCACAATTGCTTGAATGGTTTCAAATGTCACATAATGAACAAATAAATTGACTTTCATGAAAACCAGATTTGGCAGGAATGCATGAGTGCCTAGTTAAATAAGCAAACTGGGACTTAGGGGTACTTCTACCCGATTTATTGTTTTTTAAGTGTAATAGTTCCTAAATTAGTCTCAAAACATGGATTCGTTTGAAACTTGAAATCAATATCCACATGTGAGTTGAAAACTGATGGCTTCACTGAACATACTAAGGTTTTGAGAACTTTTTTTCTTTGTTTTAATTATGAGTATAATCCAATGATGCAAAAACCTGTTGCCAAATATAATACCCATACAGCAATTTCTCAGCATCAGTTGCTGCTGCTGCCTTTGACCCTTGTTGGTGAGACTAACACCACTATGGTTAAAATAGGGTGAGAAGTTCATGAAGATTAGCAATATGTTGTGGTTCAACCCCCACCACACAGCTGCTCTCTCACACCCCTCAGTTGCAATGGGGGAGTGAATCAGAAGAGTAAAAGTGAGGAAAAACTCAGGGGTCGAGATAAAGATAGTTTAAGACCTAAAGCAAACTCTGTACATGCAAGCAAATTAAAACAAGATATTCATTTACTACTTGCCATCATCAGGCAGGTGTTCAGCCATCATCAGGAAAGCAGGACTCCACCATGCGTAAGGGGTACCTGGGAAGACAAATATCATAACTCCAAACATTATCTCTTCCCCTCTACTTCCCCAAGCTCTATACATTGAGCATGATGTCATGTGGTATGGAATATCTTTTTAGTCAGTTAGGGTCATCATCTGCCCTGGTTTTGTCACCTCCCAACTTCCTGTGCACCCCCAGCCTACTCACTAGTGGGGCAGTGTCAGTAGAAGAAAAGGTCTTGACTGCTCAGCAACAAATGAAAACACCAGTGAGCTATCAAAAGTATTTCTCATCCCAAATAGAAAACATAGCATTCTACCCGCTGCCAGTAAAAATGTTAACTCCATCCCAGCTGAAGTCATGACTCAGTACTAACCATGCGTTTCCCTATTCATAAACCTTAACAAGTTTATAGTTCAGCACATTATAAAGTCAACACCAGTAAGGAAGAGTTTAGCAATCACAGACATTTTACAATAGAAAGAGGAATTTTTTTCCTATGAGCACAAGCAAGAATTAGAACTTGCACTAATAACATTTGAACTTCCTAGAAATAAAGCTTTCCTAAACCAGCTGGATAGGTAGCCTTTAGAGAATATGTGTGGTTGTACCTGTATAAAAAGAAAATGTCCAAAGATATGTGTGGTCCCTGTTAAAGAAGAGCTGATGAAACTATGTCCCCAAAGATAGGCAGCTGTCCCTAATTGGGACAGCAGTGCAAAGGGAGGATGGAGGTTCTCAGTCACTACATACTCAAACCAAGAAGCTATTTATAGACCGCAGCAGCATCTTGAAAGCAAATCTGGAGCCAATGAAGTTTAATACTCTCTCTATAGCTATCATCACCAAGCAACCTGGCCTCTGCATAGCACACCAGCTGTAGCTTCTGAACGGCCTTCAAGTGTAATCCCACATTGAATGAATTACAGTAACAGAATGTGGAGGTTACAAAGAAGAGGATAACTTTGGAATGGTGTGCACTAGAGAGCTAATTATAACTGTCATAACAAATGCAAATGTGTGGTAGTGATTTTACCCATGCATGCAACTGGGGGACACCAGCATCAAGGAGGGATAGGGGGAAGGGGGAACATTAAGGGAAATACTAGAATGGTGACAGGTACTAGTAAACCATTGGCAAATGCCACTGACCTTGGAAGCAGCTCCAATTTCTCCCACATTAGTACATTATGAAAATTCTAGCATCGACTCAAAATGACTCCTGGTTAGGTCTCAACCATCACATTACCAGCACAACGAAATACTTGTTTTATTGTATTTCTACCTGTTTGTTTGGGTTTTTTTAAAGCCCATTTGTCATTTGGTTGGCGTTAATCCACATCCTGGTATCATCTAGACCTTACAGCTCAGATTCCCACAGCCTAGTCTCCAAAATCCTACTATTGTTATTTCAATTGCAGGTATTAGGACTTAAGAGGTTCCCAGCCATTAGAAAACACTACCCCTAAGGATGTGTAAGTTAGGGTGCTTGATTTCAGACCCCAGACAATCTCTTGGTTGATGAAGCTGAAGCTCTTAGAGACCCAAGACTGAGTATCAGTATTTCAAAGATACCTTCATGCATCTTGCTTCATAACAACTATACACGGTGATTCATCCCAGGGATGAATCACTAGGAAACCACCCGAGCAGTCATTTTCATACTGGACATAATAATTCCAAATTATTTTATTAGATTTTTTCATATTTCTTTCTAAACTTCTCTGAAAATCCTTTGAGAAACACTTGTCAGGTAGTGATTAAAATGCAAGTTAATCTATTAACTTGTAATAAATGTGGTTGGGAAAACAAGGATTCCTCTAGTAAAATTTCTGTTTTTCCAACTTTTGCATCTTTTGCAACCCACTGAAGGGTGTTAACCATTGACTTCTAGCAGCCAATTACAGACATATGGTACGTGTTGTCAACACAGTTGTGGTTTTTTTGCCTAGAAAAATCTAAATTGTTTAATCATCTAAAAGCTCTTACTGAAAGGCTCTACATGTGACTTCAAATACTCTTATCACTCCAAACTTTTTCATATCATTGCAAATGAAGACAAACATGTGGACTTAATATTTGAAACAATTTTCTTGAGAGCAAGCAAGTAAGTATCATTGACTGTCATTGCCCTCTTACACTATGTTAATGTGAGTTTATACAAATAAAGACATGTTAACAAGAAATGACCAGTGTTCATCCCTTGAGCCAACTTGTTCTTAAAGATAGGCATCTTTTATGAAATGCTCATTTCAAAGAATTTCAAAGGAAACCAGTATAAAATCTTAATTAAAAAGTCTGTTCTGCTCCCTTCCTGGTTGTAACCTCTGCATCTGTCAGAGACTGAAGAGCAAGGAGGAAAGCATGGATTATAAAGGAAAGCATTGAAGAAATTAAAACTGGACTTTTTCTGTGTGAGTTACTGATTTCCACAAGCTGCAATGTGGAAGGAAGAGGAAAAGAGAGAAGACAGCAAGTTTGCTGATGACATCAGGCTGTGTGCTTGACATGCTGGAGGGAAGGGATGCCATCCAGAGGGACCTGGACAGGCTTAAGAGATGGGCTCATGTTCAACCAAGACAAGTGCGGGGCTCTGCACCCGGGAAATGGCAATCCTAAGCACAAATACAGGTTGGGTGGAGAATGCCTGGAGAGCAGCCCCGAGAAGGACTTGGGAATGATGGTAGATGAGAAGCTCAACATGAGCCAACAGAGGACAATGACAACCCAGAAAGTCAATTGCAACAAAAGCAGCAGGGCCAGTGGTCACAGGCGATGATTCTGTCCCTCAACTCTGCTCTCATGAGACCCCACTTGGAGTACTATGTTCAGCTTTAGAGTCCTCAACACAGGAAGGACCTCTTGGAATGGGTCCAGTGGAGGGCCATGAAAATGATCAGAGGACTGGAACACCTCTCCTATGAAGACCAGATGAGAGAGTTGGGGTTGTTCAGCCTGGAGAAGGCTCCAGGGAGACCTTATGGCAGCCTTTCAGTACTAAAAGGGGCCATGCAGGAGAGCTGCAGAGGGACTCTTTGTCAGATAGCATAGTGGTAGGTTGAGAGGGAATGGTTTTAAATGGAAAGAGGGGAGACTTAGATTAGATATTAGAAAGAAATTCTTTACTGTGAGGATGATGAGGGAATGGAATGGGTTGCCCAGAAAACGTGTGGCTGCCCCATCCCTGAAGGTGTTCAAGGCCAGGCTGGATGGGGCTTGGAGCAACCTTGTCTGGTGGNATTCAGATCATCCATATCCTTCATAACTGCCTTAGGACTGAATATAACTTTAGAGTCCTCAGGGTGGGATTAAAACTCGTATCAGGAAAAACAACAAAGGATATGTATGAGGCAAAGAGAAAAAGAGATGAGTCAGAAAAGAAATACAAATCACACAGGAAGGGACATTATTAAAAAGGTTGGCCATTTGTTTGGAGCGGGGAGGAGACAGGAAAGGAAAGAGAAGGGAAAGCAGTAATTTCCACTGGGTCTTTAGGAACTCTATTTCTGATTTTCTCGCTGCAGTGAGAAAAAACAAACCCAGAAACTGAAGAAGGACTAGAAAGAACTGCGAGAGTGTGACAGTTTTTGTAGTTTCTCTTTGATTCCATAGATATGCTTTTGTACTAACAAGTCCTGGGTAACTTTAGGGTTGCCGTGAAGACACTAGTTGTTCCTGGAAGTTCCACCACTATAGATCTTTTAGCCAGAAGCTTATTCGTGTTGGGTGAGATGACTGCAACTCATTCTTTGAGATACAAACTACCCATGTCTCGGTCACCATGTAACTAGTTTATTGTAACATGTTTTACATTTTTACAATTACAATTGCAATTGTAATTAAATAATTACAATTACCTCTTGCTGCCATTTGGAAGTCATTCCCAACGTGACTGACAAATGTATCTGGTCTGCACTGGTTGCCATTCATTTTTCTAGTTGCAGTTTAGAGTGCAGACTTTGAATTTCACAGACACATGGTAATTCCAAAATCTGCTTAGGTGGGAGACCCTGTTTCATCTTGTGTGACTGTGCACTGCCATCAGAAGAGGCCAGAAGAGGAAATACCATTTGATGTCTTCCACTGGAACTTGCTTCTTACTTCTGGTCCAATTCTTTTGATTGGTTGAACCTGGAAAATGTACCACTTTAATTTTTTTTTTTTTTGTGGGGATTTGTGTAATGGATGTTTGTAAAATGCAGGGATTTTAGTACTGGAGCACAACGTAATTCTGTGTTTAGTAAGTCAGCAGTAATTTAAATTTTGCTTTTATTTTTAATGCATAGTACCTTTTTTAAGCATTCAATATAATTGCTGAAAACTGTATATAAAGCAAAATGAAAAGCAAAATATAAAGAATAAAATATTTTCAAATAGCCTCTTTGTTCCTTCCTTTCATAACAGAGAGAAACTTATTTGTATTTGTCCTCCTTCTCTTGATTCCTGCACTGAAAGATACTTTGCATTTATTCCCTCTGCTTCTAGAGTTTTACTGGTTTTCTAGTAAGGAAGTCATCATCAATGCGTCTGTCATTTGCCTACATTAAAACTACAAGATGAGAAAATACCGTGTTGGATTACTACATAAAAAATTGGTTTATGTCCTGCCTTTCTGTTTATAAGCAGACACAGTGCAAGACAAAACCAAAGTCAGTGTGAATTGGGAAACTGGGAATGAACAGCTCTTGGACTCTTTCTGGTCATCTCCATTTGTTGTGTGTAATGTTTTGGAAGGACAGCCTCCCATTGCTAGGAAACCAGCCACCATCCATTGCCATTTCCTCCTGCCACGGTCACCCCTCAGCCTCCTCTGATTTATTCCTGGTCTCCTCCCTGTGCTCTTCCAGAGGTGAGGGCTCAGGCTGCAGCTGTGATGTGAGGACGTTGGCAGTGGAAAAAACAGATATCTCCAAGCACCTGCAACTCTTCAACTGCTCCCATTTGCTTCTCATTCTATTGCTTGGGGCAGAACCATAACTCTAGGAGACATCAAAACTTGTGTATTCCACAAATGGAGAGCAGAGGTTATTGGATTGTATGGGATGACCTATAAAGGCTAAGATCCAGAGAAGGGAATAACCAGTTATCCTAAGCCACTTTCTCTTGCTGCTTCTTCCCCACCTGCCTCCAAAATATCTGGGTGACCCATGAGGCAGGTCTTTCATGTGTGGTCAGAGTCACCATAAAGTTTCTGCAGGACCAGGGAGACCTATCAAGGTCAGGACAGCACTAAGCTTGGACCACTGCATGGTAGGAGCAACCCAGGGCCCACAGCAGTCCCCCAACTTCTCCATCACATATTTCACAGAATCACAGAATATCGGGGATTGGAAGGGACCTTGAAAGATCATCTAGTCCAATCCCCCAATCCTCTCCCCATTCTCAGGGCTACTGGCTGATGAAGGGTTTCTAGGTGGTTTCTGGGGGTGGTTTCTAGGTGGTTTCTGCTGAACTCTCACCAAACAGCTAGCCATGAAGTCACATCAATAGATTTCAGCTGTGGAGCAGAAACTTGAACAGGCAAACATGGGAGTTTAGAGAGAAATGAAAGTCAATGCTACTTGGCAATGAAAATGAGCTGGACTCAGGCTGTGTTATCTCTGTGTTTATTTCCAATAAGTCCATCACCACAGGATATGGGAGTTATCTAAAATGTTAGTTAAAGGTATAAATAACTCATGAACATTGCAGTGCTGCTTGGATCTCCCTATTTTAATTGTCCCTCCTATGTTCCTTCAGAGAATTTTTATATTTATGTAAAAACAGTGCAACAGAGTATTTCACAATACTTATCTGTCTCCTTTTCCTCCACCTTCTGCCAAATTACTGGGAGTGCCTGAGTCCTGGATGGGAATTCCTCTGACCTCCCTGGTAAGAAACTATACAGCTACAGAAAACATATATAAATAGATCACGTCTTCTTTAATCTGCCTTGCATTGCTGCTACCAATGCTATTGTTAGTTGTGCATCCCCACAAATGGAACCAACTACTGACACTTTGACTCTATGCAGATTGAAATTATTCTTTCTTGCTAACATGCCAGAATGGTATTTAATGTAGCAAGGAGTCAATCTGATTAGGACTGCCTACTCCAGAAAAACTGGGTCAGGCTGACTCAGTACGAAAAAGTGCAGGATCAGTTTGGGTGTTTAAGAATCTATGGGAAAGGGGATGATTTTTGGATCAAGGTGGGAAGATTTGTGGAGTGACTCACGTGTCAGCAGCAGCAACTTTGCCAGTGATCCACACCGACTTGTCTTTTAAGGCATTTCTAATACACTGAAACTTCTCTTTTCTTTAACCCACAGCAAAGAATAAAACCAAGAGAGGGTTTCCTGCAGTCCTCTTAACCCTGAGGGGCAAGAATGAACTCCAGTAAATTCACTGCACCGCACCAATGCCATCAGCCTCTAGGAAGTGAAAAGGCTGGGGGTAGTTAATGGATCAGACAGTCCATGATCCCAACTGACAAGTGCAACTTAAACTTTAAAATATGATGAACGAACAATCCCAGATTAAGCACAGTGGTGACTCGCCTGTTCCCATATTTCCCCGCTGTCGTGATTTTACATGTTACACCATGGCAGCCATGCAAATCAATTACAACTGGAAATGACAACTCTTCCAGTAATGCATATCACCATTGTTTAAAAGATGCAAAAAAGCATTCCACAAGTAACATAAAATCTCTTTCTTGCTTCATCACTGCAGTCTCCACAAAGAAAGTTAAAAAAGAAAAAAAAAAAAAAAATGTTTCTGCTCTGCATACAATTAAAACCATGAGAACCAAGCATGAGTACTTGAGACACAGCATTAACTCTGCTGTGTGAGTCGCATGGCTGTTCACATGGTACACACAGAAATAATGGTGAAGATCGAAAGAGTGAGAGAAAAAACCTTGTGCTAGCATGAGACACCCAATACTCATTTTGAGGCGGAATAGACTAATTTTCAGCTGACTGGGGAGGGAAGAATAGCAGTTGCAAGTGTAAATCTAATTCTGAACATACATATGCACACCCGCCTCAGATGTACAGCATTTTGAATGAGAGTCCGTGAAGAACCAACA
>VZTM01035987.1:0-57523 GCA_013400555.1 Jacana jacana
ATTTCCATAGGTGAAAAAAGTTTTGGTAGCCCTTCCTTCTTCGAAAAAGTTACAATTTTACTCAGCAATATCTGACCAGCATGTTCTCTTCTGCTTGTCG
The DNA here is from genome assembly GCA_013400555.1 of Jacana jacana. NCBI lineage: Eukaryota > Metazoa > Chordata > Aves > Charadriiformes > Jacanidae > Jacana > Jacana jacana. The sequence goes on from VZTM01035987.1 coordinate 101, forward strand.
GCATCTCTTATTTAATGAAGAGCTAATGAACTCAGTGCACAATAGAGACTGATAATGGGGGTGAATACCCCAAAAACAGGGGTATGCAACCATAGGTGGTAGAGAGAGCTCTATTGTCTCTGAATTTGTGTAAGAATACTGTAAGATAGCATATCAAAAGGTGACTTGGAAAAAGGAGCCTTCTACCCTTCCTCTTAGCTTGTTTAAGTCTCCCTAGAGGGCTGTGCAAATAGTGCAGGTGTCAGTCATTTATTCTGTTTTATAGACCACAGTGGTGTTGCAACAGCCAAAGTTATTGCTAAGCTTTTATCATGTTTACTACTCTAGACTTGGGACTTTCACTTTGATAACTGTTATGATATAGAAACAAATCTAAAGATAAACCTTATCAACCCCTGATATCAAACCTCTGTTAACCATTCCTTCTTGTTTAGACACCGAGGGTGCAAAGTAATCCAACTTCTGTTCTGAGCTCTGTGTCAAATCAGCTGAGTAGACTCATGGCAGGGAGTTCATCATTAACTGGATGCTAATAAGATAGTGATTGCTTGGTCAGCTGTTACATCCCATTCATAACTCTGCTCAGCCTTCCAGCACAACATGCTGCCAATTGCTTGATGCTTCTCCCTCAAGCATTTGAATCCTCCAGTGTTAATTCAAACATCTGACTTTACCTTGCAGTGTCCACCTTTGCTGGCACGGGTGGTTAACCCAACCTTTATGCACAGTTAAAAATTACCTTTATTTCTGCCCACAAACATACAGTCCATTAAAAGTTAAACACTTACCTTAGTTAAGATTAAAGTGCAAAGTACGCCCATGATTCATTCTTCATCCCCTGCAACAGTTTTGTGGCTGTTTGAAACTTCGCTGACGGCGCAAGGAAAATGACTTCGTCAAATCCAGGATTTAATCCTCTTACCTCCTGGGCTGTCTTTTTCCTGCTCCTGTGGACCTTTTCTGAAGGTGGAAAGCTTTTGGTTGTACCTATTGATGGCAGCCACTGGCTCAGCATGCGGCTGGTTGTGGAGCGGCTCGGACAGAGGGGACATGAAATCGTGGTGGTTGCACCAGAGATAAATTTGCGAATAGAATCATCAGTGCATTATACAATGAAAACATACTCTGTGCCTTACACCAAGGAGTATGTGGAGGCAGAATTTAAAAAGCTGGGGTATAGCAGTTTTACACCTCAACCCCTCTTGGAAAAATTCTCAAAAATAGCAAATATTACAACCATGTTCTTTGATTCCTGCAAACATCTTCTGTCTAACAAAGAGCTGATCCAATACCTTGAAGAAAGAAAATTTGATGCTGTCTTTATGGATCCTTTCTTTCCATGTGGCCAGATAGTGGCTGAACACCTCTCCCTGCCTTCTGTGTACCTTGTATGGAGACTGCCGTGCAGCCTAGACTTCCATGCTACCCTCTGCCCAAATCCTCTCTCTTATATTCCCAGGTTCTTCACCCACTACACGGATCGCATGGCCTTCCTCCAGCGTGTGGGCAACCTCATAGCTAGCCTGAGCAGTTCCCTGGCTTGCAGTTTTCTTTATTCTCCATATGATAATTTGATCAAAGAATTCCTCCAGCAAGAGGCAACAGTGCCTGGACTGTTCAGCCACGCATCTATTTGGCTCATGAAATTTGACTTTGTATTTGAGTACCCCAGGCCCCTCATGCCTAATATGGTCTTGATTGGAGGCATAAGCTGCACTCGGAAAAAAGCATTATCAGAGGTTAGTTACCTTTTCCCCTCTAGTTTAGCTATGACTGCACTGTTTGCTGTCACCATAAGATGGAGCTCCTGGCAGTACAAATAACAGGAGAAAGAGCGAGGTGGTAGTGCCTAGGAAAGCACTTTGCAGCTCTGCATCCCTTGTGCAATGAAGTGCAAGTTCTTTTGCATGTTATCTCCGGATTCCCAGACAAGCATGCACAAAAGCTGGGCTTTTCCAGGTTTTCTTCCAGTATTTTCTGACTGCTTATTTCCAGTAACTTTGTTTTGTCTACCTTCTTACAAGACTTGGTGCTAGCTAGAGTAATGCTGCAGGCCAAATGATCCAAGTCCTCTGCCCTTGAGCAGAGAACACTTTCTGCAGCAATTTCAGAGGCTGTGGCAGACCTGAACAAAACTCCTATCTGCTCCAATGAAGTAGCAAGAGATCTGCTTCTTTTGTGCAAAATACTTTGTCCCAGATCTTGACTGCAATATTTTGCTTGAACCATACCAAACTTTCCCAAATATGGGATATTTGGCACTTTCCACTAAGAAATCCTTCCAACTAACCCTTAGTGCTTTCTCTTATTTTTTCAGTGAGTGTTTGCTGCAGGTATTTTATAAATGTTGTGTGCAGTACCCACTGATATGCTCGGATGCTGGTTAAAAAGGCTTTAGTAAAGTAACCTGCCTATTCCCAAAGCAAGACTGCAAAAAGTTTCATGATGACAGTGATGGTTGTGACAAAAAAGTCAGACCGTAGCACACAAAACATTTCAAGAGCAGAGTCAAACTGATGTAACTGGTCCCACAGAAAGTCAGCAGAGCTAAATACACCTCCCACTAGGCTAGATTACTCAATGTTTTAATTGCCAGACTTACAGAAACACTTAGCTGGTTTTATTCCACTCATTTAACTCTTCTGCCTGCAGCAATTCCCTCCAGTTTTGTCTTTCCTTCCCCACTTTACCAAATATTTTTTTATAACATAGGATATTTGCTTCAGCCTTTGGCTGTTTTTATGCTTCACTGGAATCCTTTTCTTCTTAGATTCCAGTGTCCTTCTTTTATTTAAATCAAACAACCAAAACAGATTTAAAAAAACCCAACCTGGCAGTGGTTCCATATTCTCATACTCAAAGCAGACCAAATAAATGCAGATATTGGAAGACAGAGCTATCTGCCATCAGAACACTTTTCAAAATCTTAATTTTCTCTCGCAGCTTCATGGTCTGAACAGAAGAGCATCAGCTCTAAATCCAGAGTATCTGACTTGCAATAGATGTGAAAATAAACCACAACATACTCACCTGGGGATTGGTTGCCAGAAAAAGTATGATGATGAATCGATCGTAATTGGTACAGCATCTTTTCTGTTGCACAGAAGTTGATGTCTTTAAGCAGGCAGGCTTTGCTACTACATGACTGGTTTAAAGTAACTTTTTTTCTCTTACCCATACTGAGTCTCGGTTCAGGCTTCAGTTCTGTAGGCACTCACACACCTCTGTAACTTTGGTCATCCTTCTGTGCCCATTTTTTTTTCCCTGGGACTCATTTTCCTGTAAATTTCCTGCTCATAATTTTCTTGTGTTGACTGTTCACCTTTCCAGGTAGTTTTTGGGGAACGTGACAGAAATTACAGTGTCTGACATGGAAGGGATTTTGACTGAGAATGTACTTTGTGTTGACAGGAATTTGAAGCTATTGTGAATGCCTCTGGAGAACATGGCATTGTTGTCTTCTCGCTGGGCTCCATGGTCTCTGAGATTCCTATGAAGAAAGCCATAGAGATTGCAGATGCCTTGGGATCAGTCCCTCAAACGGTATGGGTTCCCTCTTCTCTTTCCAGCACAGCAGTTCAACACTGTTTTCAAATACAGTGTACTATTACTTGTGGCTTTCAGTGTGCTTGGTCCTCCTTTCTCTCTCCTGCTCCCCTATGCCAGAAGAAGCTATCCTCCCCAGCAGCTCTGTGTGACAAAACAGGTTTTGTGCACCACAAATATTTTCAGCTGTGCTTTTTAACCCCACTGAGGAGCAGCAAGACGCCAGCTGCTGAGAACTGACATTGTTTTTATTTCTCTTGAAAGGTTTTGTGGCGCTACACGGGAGAGGTGCCCCCCAACCTGCCGAAGAATGTAAAACTTGTCAAATGGCTGCCACAAAATGATCTTCTAGGTAGGCCTGAGATAGTTTGGGATACCAGCATGTGTGTTTTAATCCAATACTGCTGTTGTAAGGCCCCTTTAGCATCATCTGTACTGACTGCCTGTGTCACTGTGGGTCTCAGGACTTCCTTACAACCTTTGCTGTCTGAAGCAGAGCCCATCTTTTAGCAACTTATATGATGGAACTTCAAAGTTGCTGAATTATGAAACAACATTGTTCGGAAAGGTGTACCAACACTTGACTGCCCTTTGTGTCACAAATGGGGATTTTTACCTCTGACTGGCCAGTCTCAACACCCAAACATGTATTTTTGTCATACCTTTGTCTACTGGACTGAAAAGAAAATATAAGGTTCCTGAGTGGGCATTTCCAGACAGATCATCAGGCTTTTCAAGTGATAAAATTGTATGTGCTATTGCAGGAGTTCATTTGTTGGTTAGACAACAGGGCTGGGCTGTGGGAGATCTGCAAAACCAGCAAATGGAAGATGTGAACAAAGTTGGCAATGGTAACATCTTCTTTAACCTCACTTGGCTCTGATTTCATCCTAAAATCTGAGAAGCTTTGGGGGATTATCCAAGGTTTTCCAGAGATTACCCAAACCAAGATAGAGCTCTACAACCTAAGGTTTGTTCAGTCCCCCACAATGGCCTGTTGTCTGCAGCCCTAAGACTGTCCATAAGTAATGATGCACAGGACAACCCGAAGTTTTAGATTTATACCTGCCAGTATAATTTTTATGCAAGTTTTCCCCCTGAGATTGTTCCTATGACTTAACAATCAAATAGCTAAGCAAGTCTTTCTTTTCTTCACAGCTCACCCTAAGACTCGTGCCTTTATTACCCATGGAGGTTCACATGGTGTTTACGAGGGCATATGCAATGCTGTGCCAATGGTATTAATGCCATTATTTGGAGACCAGATGGATAACGCAAGGAGAGTAGAGTCACGAGGAGCAGGACTGACACTGAATATCCTCGAAATGACTTCAAAGGACATATCCACTGCCCTGAAAGCAGTTATTAATGATAAAAGGTCAGTATAGAAACACAGCCTCTCTCCTTCCATTGTTGTGTAACCCCAGTACACTAGCTTCCAGCTGGACAGAATGTTGTCTGTGCCTTCTTGATGTAAAAAGCTACATCAACGAGAAGCTGATGCTTACCCTGGGTTAATCTTGTTCTGTCCCTGCAACAATACCATCCTTCTCACTTCTCGGGATTATAAACATTAGGTGACAAGAACTGGCGGATGCAGGTAACAGAGAAGAGGGGGTATAAGTACAATGCCAGAAATCAAGTTGACAAAAGATATGTCACCTGCTTAAAGCCAAATTTACCAAGCATGTAGAGGGCACTGTCACAATGTGGTAGAAAAGGCAAGTGGTGAAGGGAGATGTTGCAAACTGCTTTTGTTCCCTGAATCAGTGTTGACATGAGTGAGTGGAAAACCTGAAAATTTCAAATGCTCTGCTGCCTGGCTTGTTTTCTTTGCATGAGCGTTTCCCAGAGATGCTGTCTGCACACCAGCAGGAGGAAGAAGACAAGTAGCAGAGCCTTGGTATAATCCAGAGGCTGGCTGTACTGCATCAGAAAGCTTTGCCTTCTAGCTGGCAGAAACATAGCTATTATCACCCATTTATTTTACAGACTGTTCTCCCCAACTAGTGCTCCTAAGTTGCTGCATGAGCACAGCCAGCTGCTGTCTGGCTCAGCAAGGCTGGACAATTTCCAGCACAGAGCAGAAGGAATATGTACAGGTATGCTGAGGTGGTATAGGGGACCATGCTAGACATCATAGTGTTTATGGCAATCAGCATGTCCAAAGTGTTTCAAGGCATCACAACAAAGGGGAAATTTAAGACATAGCCTCTTCTTCCCTGTTTCTGTTCTCTGTTGTCGTTAACACCTCTAAGTCCTTGGCATCCTCTTTCCCATCTTGCTTCTGAGAACCGGCACCTTATTGCCAGTGTTTCCTAACCATCAATTCTTATAGCAATATTACCACTAAGGCTTCTTTTTCTATAACTGGGTAGCTTTTCTGTACCCAGTTTCATATTTCAGCCAGATGTTTTCATCCTTTGCCACAGAGATTTTCTTGACAGCTCAAATGAAGCTTTTTTGGTCCTTTTACTAGTATCTTTTCTCCTTTCTTTGTCATTGAGAACAGCACTTTTCTGGGCCCATAATTTTGCCATTATCCTTCTCATGGGATGGCAGTGGTGGGAAACACCTCCAGAGAGGCCTGGTGGGCCATCAGACAACTGACACTGCATTCTTTTTTTCTGGGAACTCAGTCCCAGCAGCACAAATCATTGAAAATACCCAGGGTCTTTTCTTGGCAGGTACAAAGAGAACATCAAGCGCCTCTCGGACCTTCACCTTGACAGACCCATCCACCCCCTGGACATGGCCGTGCACTGGGTGGAGTTTGTAATGAGACACAAAGGGGCCCCACACCTGCGACCTGCTGCTCATGACCTGAACTGGATCCAGTACCACTCTCTGGATGTCATCGCCTTCCTCCTTGCTGTGGTCCTCCTCTCTCTCTTCATTTCTCTGAAGTGCTGCCTGTTCTGCTGCCGCAGGTGCTGCTGTAAGAAGGGAAGAACAAGAAAGCCAACCAAATCAAAGTCCCACTAGCAGATGAAACCAGTGGCAGGAGCTAAGGCTTTTGCTCTGGTCTGGAAGGGTCAGAGAACATCCCAAATTTCACTAAAATAATTACTGACTTTTAGGCAAGAAATAATAGCATTCCTTTAAACTAGTGCCCTGAGAGGGGTTGTTTCACTGATAAAATTTTTGCCTTTAATTACAAATCAGTAGTTAAAAATAATTTGTGTCACTTCAGTCACTTGGGAAGATGTTAGTGTGAAGACCAAGGCTCCTGACTTTCATGTCGTGGTGTACAGAGGACTCACAGTCCTCTTTTTTAACCTATCTATGCAATGGAGTTGTATAGAAATTTCATAAGACCTTGCTTCAAGGGCTTTGGGAGAACCATTAGTTCTACTGTAAGACTGTCAGGTTTATCAAGCACTTTGAAATCTTTATATAGCTGTATAGAAAAGGCAAATGCTATACACTGACAATATGTGTCGATGGTTGGACTTGAATGATCCCAAGAGTCTCTTCCAACCAAAAGGATTCTATGATTCTATGATAAGCTGAGCTAGATGCACATCTTAAATGGATTCTATGTGTGTTTACAGTAATACCCTGGACTTGTTTAAGGTTTCAGCAAGGAAGTGGTTGTAAAGCCACCAACGTTTCACCTGATGTTTTCCCCATCAGGCAGAGTGCTATTAGCTGGAGCTTACCTGTTAGGTGATTAGACCTTTGTGAACAATATTTATGAAACCCAACTGATTTACTCATTGTAAGTGATGTTCAGGTAAAGACCCTAACTGCAGTCTTATAAATAAATCACCAATGGTAACAATAATGGCTCTTCTGTTTTCTACCTGAGAGATATAGGACTGGATGCTCATCAATCATGGAGAGTGAGCTGGAGAAGGGAAAGATTCAATGCACCTAGGTGTGAAAGCCACTTCAATGCACAAAAGTCGGTTCTCAGCATTACTGTCTTGCTACTTGGTAACCCGATTACATCCTGAGGCTGCCACAGTCCCCACTACTAGGTATGGAAAAAGGAAGAAAAGAGTTTTGACAGAAGTTATTATTCAGGGCTCAAAACAGGCTGGGCCACCCTGGTACGTCTTGGCAACCCTCCTTTGCACAAGTGGCCAGCTAAGTACCTGCTGCTGTCATTTTCTACTGCTGTTTGAAAAACAGGTAAAGTTTTTTTTCACAGGTTCACTGAAAGTTAAGTTCAAGAAGACAGTCCCTCTCCTCCTCAGCCTGTCCCCATTGCAGCACCTGATTCTCATGGGCATCCACACCACCTGCAAACTGTCCAGGACCAATGCCAACTGTTGCTTTTTGTCCTCTGCCTTTCCCTCTCCTCCTCCTCCCCCCAGTAAACAGAAGGAAACCCTTCTGTTCCTGTGGTGTGTAAGAGCTGACCTGCTTTTAAAATGCCGTTTTTGCATTTCCACACATTCCTGAAGTGACAGCTCTGGTTCTCTCAGCTGGAGCCAGGTGACAGCAGCGCATCTGTGCAAAGTCACACAGTGCCTCTGGAAATGAGACCCTGTGAGACCTCACAGTGCCCATCACACCATCAACCACGGTGTTTTCAGTCATCTCCCAGCATGGGGCTGGCTCCCATGACAAAACTCACTTAAAATGTCCTTACAGAGAAGTTGTGCTGCAAACAGTTTGTGGACTGACCAGTGACTTACACTGTATGGACATGAGAAAAAACCCTTGTTTTCAGATCAGATTAATAGAATTTTTAAAAATAATCCTGATTGCAGCTGGTTGGGTTTGGATTTTTTGTGGTTGTTGTTGTTGTTTTTTGTTTCTTTTCAACATAAGACCTCTTGTGTAAGTGGAGTAAAGGAGCTAAGAGAAAGACAGGAGGATGCCCATCCCACGGCTTTAATTTCAGAAAGACCTCTAACAAAGCTGAAGCAAGACAGCAGCAGAAGCCAGGTAACCTCTTCCTCTCCTTTTCCCTTCTCTCTCCTTAGCCCTGTGCTGCTCTTTAGTTCCCCTAAGACTCACTGGAGAAAGGAGACAGGAGCCATAGGGGAGGTGCAGGGTCAGGACTGCATGCTGCGTCCAGCAGAGGACACTACGATATCACTAACAAAAGGGAAGAAGGAAAAGACCATCCTTCCCCATCAAGCCAGCCCAGGTAGGTTGGTTTGAAGTTGATAGCAACTTGTTTATCTGTCTTTGCTCCAGGATTATGGTCCCACTGAAGGAAGATGATTTTCAGAGTGAATTAGGAGCCTAAGCACTTGGAACAAGCAGCTTTGGGGCAGAGGAGGGAGTTGGGGGGCTGCAGCATCACCGCAACAGCCATCCCAACCCTTTTCAAGGGAAGAGTTAGGCTGAGGATACTATCCTCTCTTATTGTCCCTTAATGTTGCCCCTTAAGCAGGCCACAGAGCCCCAAGCCCCTGCTTGCCTTACTGGGGGAAGGAGAATTCATAGGCCAGGATTCATTTCTAAGTGACAGAGTTGAGACTGGGTCAATTCCCAAAAATGGAAGCTGTGGCCATCACTTCTCTCCCTGAGCTGCATGGGCTCCAGGCACTGCAGCTTGAACATCTTCAGCAACCCCTCCACATCTCTGTTTTTAAACACCTGCCAAAAGACAGCCACCAAAATCCCTTTGCTGCCCTTGGAGAACAGTGGCACGAACACTTCCCACCTCCAACAGTCTCTTGGCATCACCAAGTGCTCACCTAGCACCCCTTCAGAGGTGTGAAAGGAGAGCTGTTGCTTTCTGCTCTCACATGGGGACTTTTTTAGTGTTTTATTTTTGTCTCGATTTTAACCTCCATGCCTACAACAGTAAGGCTGGGGAAAAAAACCCACACCAGTGCAAGCCAGTGCTGCTGCTGCTGGCTCTTCTGGTGACCCTTTGATCCACCGGCTGCAAAACATGGGTGAGAACCTCTTTGCCTTCAGGATGAGGGTGTCCTGGGGGACATAGCAGCCCTGGCTCTGGTGGGAGGATGCACTCAGCCTCTCTTGCTGCTTCCCACCAGCTGGACCACGGGAAATTACAGGAATTGCTGACATTCTTCTGCAGCCACAGGGTTTCTGCAGCCTCACCCCAGCCCTTCAGTCCCCAGGGGCAATGGAGAGGTTTTTCCACTGCCAAGCGAGCTCTAGGCGACTCTAAGACTCCTTCACCACCCCAGCATGTGGGTCCAAGAAGACTCATGGCCTGCAAGGACATAACGCTGGGAGGGGAACTCCTCCCCTTGCAAGACATACTGAGAAGTGGAATATGCTCATTACACAAGAAAGAGGAGAGACCTGTAAATGAGCACTCCCTTCTCCTCCCCTTGTGCAGGACTTCCAGGGACAGAGACCCTCAGATGGGTCCCAGTGCTGCTTCACCCCATGTGCTCTCACTCATACCTGCAATTACTTTCCTTGATTTTTAAAAGATCTGTCTTTTGGGTAGTTTTGTCAAAATAAATACATATTGCTGCTGGCAACCATCCATGACATCAGTCTGGGAGGTGTCATGGGAGCTTCTGAACCCCCTTTCAGCCTTGTTTCCCATTCTGGGAGAGCACTGAAAGCTTGAGATGACCAAGTGTGCTGTGCATGCCTGCTTCCCTGAGGAATGTGGACAAGGGAAGGTCACCTGCCAAAAGCAGGAAAAGTCTTATTTAAACAAACAAACAAGACAAAACCCAAACTAAAACAAACACTAAAAAAAACCAACTCAAAACCACACGTATTCACAAAGCAAGCTGCTTTGGGCTTCCATGTCCATGCTATAGTCCAGAGCCTTGCTCTCCTCCCTAGCAGCCTGGAGAGCTACAGAGGGATAATGCTGATATGAGCAGTCCCCCACAGACCCCCCCGCAGTCCCCCACTGACCCCTCCACAGTCCCCATGGGAAGTGGTTGATGGTCCTCCTGCAGCACGCCTGGGCTCTGCATCATCCTCCAGATTTATACCTATAGCATCCCCGTGGGCCCCCTATGCACCATCCCAGTGGGTGAGCTGTACCACGGAGCTTGGTGCACTGGAGATATCCCATCCTGTGACATCCTTCATGATTGCCTGCTCCAGACCTCAGCAGTGCCTGGAGGATGATGAGGGGCTGACACTAGGGAACCAGGTACTTTTAGCTGGAGCAGCCACACAGGTCTCTAATGAATTATCATTTGCAGAAGCATTTTCAGAAGTTATTTACAGGTGAGCATGATGAAACCTGGGGAAAGCAACTGCCAAAGTGAAGCAGGCACAAAATGCAGGACAGCCTCTTCCTCCTCGGAGACAGAGCAAACTAATCCAGCTTCAGCATTTAGAATCATAGAATAGCCTAGGTTAGAAAGGATCTTTTTCATCATCTAGTCCAACCATCAACTAACACTGGCAAAACACATCATTGGATATCTCTAAGCATTATGTCCACCCATGCTATAAATACTGCCAGGGATGGTGATTCAACCACTTCCCTGGGCAGCCTGTTCCAATGTTTAATAACATTAAACAGTGTAAAATTTTTTTCTAGTATCTACTCTGAACCTCCCCTGGTACAACCTGTGGCCGTTTCATCTTGTCCTAGGCTAAATGATCCAGAGTAAGCCCACATGGCAGCTGAGCTTGGTCCATAGCTTGGCATATAACCCTGTTGCTGCCAGTGCCACAGGCTGCCAGGACTGAATCAGACCTACAAAAAAAAGAGAAGACAAAATCTCCATCCACAAATGTTTCCTTGTTGTTTGAGGATGCTAGTATTTCTGAGACAAGAAAAGCTGTCTCTGAGCTCACTTTTCCTGGTGCGAACTCCTGCCCTGCCTGTGGCAGATGTCATGGCTCATCTTAACCATCATGAAAAAAGCTGCTGTCACATGATTCTGCTTTGACAGGTACTATCAAGTGCTCCCAGCATCAATTCCCTTTCTATTAAAGATAAATTAAAGGTTTCATACACCAGATCTGATTGCTTAGGACAGATAAAAACAAGTCATCAGCACAGGCTGTACAGGCATCAGCAAATCCTAAATCCCCATAGCGAGACATTGGCTGTTTTTATCTAAAAGCGTGACCTCTGTTCAAAAGCCAGCTTGAACAAATGGAGCAGATTTCTTCCCTGAAATGCTACCAGCCTAGATTATCTTGGGGGGGGCAGATCCAAGCAAGCTGTATCTGTTACCAAGTATCCCCCTCTGGCTCATTGCTCTCCCCAACAAGGAACTGGACTGCATCCCAGTTACTCGCTTTGTGCTGGACAAGACTTTGCAAAGTGTCTGCTGGAAGCTTTAATTAACATTTGGTGGGGGATAATCAAAGCAGGGCAGGAACCCGAGGTTCATTCCCTTCTGGAGGCTGCTGAAGAGAAGATGAGGGCTGTCCTTTGAGTTTTGGCCATAAACGTTTGGTCCAAACTCCTTGGAAAGGTGGGTCCAAGATGATTTCAGTGTACAATGAGTGATGCTGCAGGATGGATTAATTGATGGGCAGTGGAAGGAGGGGGAAGCCATAACCAGTGGTGCCCCTGTCGTTGAGCGGGTCTGTTAACTAGTAACAAAAATAACACATTCATATCCCCAGCCAGAGGTTCTTTCATTTTCATGTAGGACATCAGGGTCTTTCCACCCCAAAACAAGCAATCACCCACCCCTTGCATAACTGACTGCTCAATGAGTGAAGCTTCCCTGTTGTCTGGACAGGATCCTCTGCACACAGCCTTTGGGAAAAACATGCCATACATTCTACTCCCCCTCTCCCTATTATAGTAAAATAACGTGTCATTTGTTGCTTGGAAGTCCCTGAATTTCACTGATCTATTAAGCCTACTGAGTTGTGAAGAGGTGAACCCCAGGGGGTGCTTTGTGTACAGACTGTTATCCAAAAAAAGAGCTTTTGAAAGGAGGTGTGAATGAGTCATTGATACCAAGAGAAGTTACATTTCTAAAGACAATGAGAATCCCTGTTAATTTTCAGTCATCCAAGCCTACATTCTATAATGGATCAAGCCAAATTAAGTTGGCTGGTAGGAAGGTTGTAAGAGTCCAGAAGATAAGGAAATCCAAACCAGGAACAGAACTGCTGAGCCAGATGTGCCTGGGATGCAAACAAAACCCAGAACTCAGGGCAGAAATCCAAGCAAAACATCATGATCCTCACTGAAGTTGTTTCCTGTCATGGTTTTCCACAAAGGAAACCATCATGCCTCCACTTAGCACAGGGGATACGGCCATGAGGGGAGGGTAGATGCAGGAGACAGCACTGGGAACAGTGGCCTTCTGTTGGTAAAAGAAACCTGCCAATAAGGAGATGACCTAGGAGCAGCCCTTTCACCAACTGTTCTCCTCAAAAACTCTCATAACCAGCTCCTCATACTGTAAGACAGAGGTGTCCTGACAGCAGATAGTCCACAACAAGCACCTAATAATAAGCTGGGAAGGAAGCAAAGCAATTGATTTTCAGCAGGGATTTCTAGGGATTTTGTTGGTTGGTTGGCAAGGTTTTGGTAGAGGTGGGGCTACAGGTGTGGCTTCTGCGAGAAGCTGCTAGAAGCTTCCCTTATGTACAATAGAGCCAATGCCAGCCAGCTCCAACACAGACCCACTACTGGACAAGGCCGACTCTGGCAGCGACAGTGTCAGTATCTCCGTGATAACATATTTAAGATGAGGGGAAAGTTACTCTGCAAGCTGTGCTGTGCTGCAGCCCAAGAGAGGAGCGAGAATATGGGAGAGAAACAGCTCTGAAGACACCAAGGTCAGGGGGAGGAATTGCTTCAGGAGCCAGGGCAGAGACTCCCCTGCATCCCATGCTGAAGACCATGGTGAGCCAGGCTATCCCCTTGCAGCCCAAGGAGGCTGACAGCAGAGCAGATATCCACTTGCAGCCTGTGGAGGACTCCACACAGGACCAGGAGGCTGAGACCCCATGGGAAACCTGGTCCTGGCAGGACCTGTGAACCTGTGGAGAGAGAAGCCCACAGTAGAACAGGTTTGCTGGCAGGACTTGTGACCCCATGGGAGAGCCACACTGGAGCACTTGTCCTGAAGAACTGTACCCTGTGGAAGGGACTGCTGGAGCAGTTCATGAAGAACTACAGTCCATGGGGAAGGATTCACATTGGAGAAATTAATGGAGAACTGTCTCCCGTAGGAGGGACCCCATGCTGGAGCAGGAGCAGAGTATAAGTCCCTCTGCTGAGGAGGAAGGAGTGGCAAAGACGTGATGAACTAGCCAAAACCCACATTCCTTGTCTCCCTGCAAGGAGACAAGGACTGCTGGGGGGAGGAGGTAGAGAATTTGGGAGTAAAGTTAAACCAGGGAAGAAGGGAAGGGTGGGGGAAAGGTGTTTTTAAGATTTGGGTTTATTTCTCATTATCCTGTTCTGATTAAATTAGTAATAAATTAACTAATTTCCCCAAGTCTGTGAAGGTAGTTACTGAGTGATCTCTCCCTGTCCTTATCTCGACCCATGAGCATTTTGTTATATTTTCTCTCCCATTTTCACCGTGTTCAGGACGGGGAGTGACAGAGAAGCTTTGGTGGGTACCTGATGTCCAGCCAGGGTCAACCCACCACAGGGATAAAAACAGATGCCCAGAGGCCTCCAGGGTCTTTACTGAGAAACTCTGGTTTTCCCTGCAAACTGACCTGAGCCATTCAGACTCTGAGACCTGGTGAGGACAAAGCAAAAATCACAGACACAGCAGCTTTTTTCTACAGACACTGATAACCCAGTGATTATTATTATTTCTCCTCCTCTTCTAACATATCTTATTCAGTCATTTAGTACAAGATGATGATTTAAATTTGATGGCTGAAGTAGAGGAGAAATGGTGCGAATGCATTTCCAAGGTGACCTGTGCTGAAGCAGTTAATTCCCTTGATTACCCAAGGAAAAAAAAAAAAAGCCAAATCCTTTCCTTGAAGCTGAGATATTAGAGGGAGTCAGTCGGCAGTGAGGCAGCTAATGGGGAACTGCTCAAATCAAGATAGCTGGTGCTCTTCTTGTCCAGACTGTGTAGAAGGAAGGCAGCACACAGTGAGGCATCCATGGTTGGACATTATCTGTTCCCATCCTGGTGGTGATCTATAGTGCTGGGGCAGTCAGGAAGGGACCAATAACCCCAGCAGAAAGGAAACCTTTACGCAAGTAATTCAGAAATAATTCAGAAAATGCCACAGCAGATCATCACCAGGACATCATCTTACACGTGCTCTCTTCTCGCTTTCTCAGTGGGGGTGCCTGTGCCGGAGGATGGGTTTTCACACTGTGCTATGTTGTGAAGCTCCTAGCATTAACAACCAGCCCAGCCATGGGCCAATTTCATAAAGGAAACAAGTAAGGACAAGCAGCTGAGTTAAGAGACCTTCTTACCAGCAAATGCTTGCTAGCAATTGGAAATGAGGAAAAAGAAAGGCAGGCAAAGGAATACACAGAAATCTGCAGGTTTCAAGGAAGCAAGTCAATGCATTGTTATCAGAACGGCAGGTCCATATGAGTAATCTAATCCAGAATCATTATTCCCATTTTCATACTCAGTTTACGCACATCTCAAACCGTGTGTACCTGTGCAAAGTGAGCAATGAGCTGTTCTAGGAACGGATCTGTAGGAAACACCAGAGGGCTGAGAAGAAGCAACTGCCAAGATGGCCAATGCCTGGCCTGCATAGTGAAGAGTGTGGCCAGCAGGTTGAGGGAGGTCATTCTCCCCCTCTACTCTGCACTGGTGAGGCCACAGCTGCAATACTGCATCCAGTTCTATGCTCCCCAGTTCAAGAGAGACAGGGAACTACTGGAGAGAGCACAGTGTAGGGCAACAAAGATAATTATGGGATTGGACCGTCTCCTTTATGAGGAAAGGCTGAGAGAGCTGTGACTCTCTAGCCTGGAAAGGAGAAGGCTGAGGGGAGACCTTCTTCATGCTTACAAGGATCTGAAGGGTGGGTTGAAGGAGGATGGAGCTAGACTCTTTTCCATGGTTCTCAGTGACAGGACGAGGGGCAACAGGCACAAACTGGAACATAGGAAGTTTCATTCAAGTATGAGGTAAAACTTCTTTACATTGAGGGTGACAGAGCACTGGCACAGGCTGCCCAGGGAGGTTGTGGAGTCCCCTTCTCTGGAGACCTTCAAGCCCTGCCTGGATGCAGTAATGTGCTCTAGGCAATCCTGCTTTAGCAGTGGAGTTGGCCTAGATGATCTCTAGAGGTCCCTTCCAACTCTGACAATTTTGATTTTGTGAAAACAGTGGCTCAAATGCATTCCTCCCTGACACTGCATTACAACTTTGCCCCAAATGTACAAACTTAAAGCCCAAATGCTGAACACAACACAGCAGTTTTTCAATAGCCATGTCTGAGCCTTGGGACTGCAGAAGCGCTCACTCTCTGTAGGGAGCCTCAACTAGGGTCATGGATTGACTCAAGCCCAAAGAGCCTGGGTAGCATCTGAACCATAGCCCAAATCCCATGATGGTTGTTGTGGTTTGAGGTAAAACAGAACCAGTTTTCAGTAATTTTACTCTTCAGCAATTTTACTTTTCAGCTAAGTCTCTTCTAACTGAATTCTCTGAAATTAATGGTGTGTGTTTCAGACCATATCTGCTTCTAGCAGTGATAAGGCTTTACATATATAGTTAATACCAAAGGAATGGCATGTAAAGAGGGTCCTGCTTGTACTTATTGCTGTAACAATCAAGATCAGATAATTTTGTTATTTTCCCTATTGGAGGGTTGGAGGGTCAGAAGTACAAGAGCGTAGAGAGGTTGCATGTGTGGGGAGAAGGGGGAAAGGGCAGATGACCCAAACCCGACCAACAGGGTATTCCATCCCATCTGCATTATGCTCAGTATAAAGGCTGAAGGACCAAATGCTCAGCCTCTTCAATGGCTGACATCCAAGCATGACTCTGTCCATCTGCCTTTGATCACGATCCATGCATTCCTGACTCCAGGTACAAAATCCTGTCTATCACCAAGTCCAGTCTGGGACTTTCCCAGTGTCTGATGGTGATGTGATCATCATCCTGGGAGCTCCATACAGGTTATATATATATATATTTAATTACTTTCTTATTATTATATTTTCTTTTTATTATCTATTATTAATATTTCATTAGTTTAGTTTCTTTACAACTCACGTCTCTCTCCCATTTTCTCTCCTCTGCTCTGGAGGAAGATGTTCCCCCTTTTCTGAACCACAGCCCAAATCCCACGACAGACACAGGTCTGGGTACCGAACCAGTACCAGGGGGACTGAGCAGGGATGCAGCAAGGGCTGAGCGAACCCAGGATGGAGGAGTACACTGGTAGTACCTCTGCCACCCTGCTTTGGAGGCCTCCTTGGCTTTTGGAGGCCTACTCTTCTGAAGGAAGGGATGAAAAATTAAATGGGTTAGACTGATGCAAAAATACCTGTTTGGGAAACAAAGAGACTGCTGAGATCAGACCCAGAGACAATGGTGCCAATAGTTGGCTCCAGGTACATCATCCCAGTCTGGAAAAAACTTGTTTGCTAATTCCCTTTGACAATGCAAAGGGATGCTTGGTACCTTTCTTAGTTCATGAGTTCCACAAAAAGGTTACTTATTATTTTCCCCTACTCTCTTCACCATCTCCTAGGCTTGACCTTGGTTTTGCATTGGAAATCACAGTACATTCTGCCAGGAAGGAAATTTCCAGCCTCTTTCCATGAGCCAGGAGGCCTGTTATACGCAGATACTGGTACCCAGCTCTGTACACTCATTAGCCACCAGTGTGCATCCTCGGGAAGGACCAAGGCATTCAGGAGAAGACACACTAATACCCATCCAGGAATAGATGAAGCAACAGGTACCAAGCAAGGTCCAAGCACATCTTTGTGTGACACATACGCCTCATGGCTGGTGAGATATGGTGAGCCTGGCTTCACCGCCCAGGTGTGTCTTGCTTTGGTCTGTGCTACAGACCACAAGATGTGTTTACCAAAGATGAAATCAAACCATTGTGTCTCTTCTTCACCCTTGGTAAACTTAAGCCACAGCTAGAGACACACAGCTGAGAGTTTCACTTTGATGGCCTGAAATACAAATTCTGTTCATATCAGGAGCACCAATAGCACCTTGGCTAAATAGAAGGATTTTTCTTACCCATTCCAAAAATAGGCAGAAAAAATACCTTTGCACAAAAACAAATCCTGCAACCGAATGTATTCGCACTTCACAAGGTTTCTTACCTAGTACTTGAGCATAAGCAGCACCTCAGGAGGCCAGATTGTTTCCAGTGACTTTCCCCCAGAGCGGGCAGGATGGAAAGCCTTTCTTGGAACACAGGAAGTTCTGTCTGAACACGCAGATAAAGAGATACTAAAAACCCGCCTGCATGCTATGCTGGGCAACCTGCTCTGGGTGACCCTGCTTTGGCGGGGGCATTGGACTAGATGATCTCTGAAGGTCCATTCTAACCCCTACAATTCTGAGATTCTGAAAGGCACGGGGAAAGAGGACTGGATTAAGATCAGACCTGGGAGACTGCTGGCTCTAGCTGGGGAAAGGCAGTGAGAAACATGCTGGTCACATGGTGGAAATCCCACTAAATTAATCCCACGTATCCAAGCTGCTTTGAGATGACAACAGAACAGTAGACGACATCTACTCAGAAGCACTGGAATAGTAACTGCTTTAATCGTAATTATTTTTTTCCAAAAATTTTTTTCTTTAAAAAAGGGAAAAAAAGGAACATTAAACAGTAAGTACAATAACTAGTTACTGCACGAAGGGCGGTAATGCAAAGCTCAGATCGAGCTTTTAGAGAAAGGCTTGACATTTCGCGGGCAGAAGGCATCTGAAGGACATACACCCAGTCCCAGCACGAGGAGGACCTGGAATTCAGACCGAGGACAGGGATAAAGTAAGACGGTGGTTACCCCACGGGCCTCAGGGAGGGCACAGGCCATTGATGAGCTGAGCACGGCATTTTAGGCTGTCGCTGAAATGTTGAGTATATGGAGTACCTGAGGTAGTTAGAAAAACTAAAGGGGGCAGGGGAAAGCTGAAATTGTTCAAGGACATCCCTGAAACACAGGAGGCTCAAACTCCTGCTCTCACCTGCTGCTGACAACCTCCGGGGTCCCCCAGCGTGGCCATTCTGCAGAGCTCCAGACCTTGCCAGGAGAACAGCCAAAGCCAAGATTTGGGTAAAAACCCAGGAGAAAGCCATCCCACATGCACATGTGCTCTTGAAGGAGTTATTCCTTATTGCAGTGGAGATTTATGCCTGTAAATGGGAAAGTGTACTCTTAGGGTGCCTTAGGAAAAGAGCAAGGGGACACATAGTGGGCTCAGCTGCTGACGGACCCTCTCTGTGCTACATTAAGTTGCATAGGAAACTCCTTAAAGCCCCTGAGGAGAAATTAAGGTGCTATTTCTATGATTTCTATGGTTCTATTTTACTTCTTGTAGGGTCCAGCAAGAGCAACTGCTTCTGGGGACGTGATTTTGGGGAAGAGGAAAGAAGATCGTTCCCTCTCAAGGCCATTGTGCCAGCACAATTGACCATATGCCTTTGCCATTCTTTGTTTTTCTTTTTGTCTGGATTAACATGAAAGAAAATCATGCTGTAACAACTAACCTTTCTGTGGTAGTAGTGTTTCACTATAAAGAGACTGTGTCCTTAAAATGCTCTTCCTGTGCAAAAATATTTCCCTCCCATATAAAATATCTGAAAGTTGTGGGGCAGAAGGAGTAGGGGAGGTCATTCAAAAGACTCAGCTGTAAAATAAACAGGGAAAAAGTATGGGTACTTGGTGGGTGCTGCAACTATTTAGCTCGATGGCACCAGATTTTAGGAACGACTACTTGCAAGTTAAACTGGACGTCAGGAGCTTTGAAGAGCCCCACTCAAAGCCCTCTGAAATCCATGGCAATGAGCATTATAAGTAGCACAGCACATATGAAGCATCTCCAGTGAGCTCAGATTTCAAATTAGGAGAAACATTTTTTCTTTTCCTCCTTTTTGTGGGTAAAGGGATACACGGATGGCAACAATTTCCTCCCCTTTTCTGGCCTCTTCCCCAGAGCAGGAGCATCTGGAGAGGAGCAGCCCAAACAGTCTGCTGCCATGGCATGGTGAGCTACTCTCACCATTCCCCTGACCTGTGTGTCAAGGAGGTCTCTGCTGAACCCCAAACCTCCAGCTGCTTCCACAGATGTCCTAGAGCACCTAGGTAGGGCGAAGCACAAAAGGCAGTGGCTGCTTCTCCTGGTTAAAAATGGTACCCAAACATCTGAAAACGGGCAAAGACCATCTCCCTGACTGCAAATGAGAAAATATATGTTTGCAGAGACATGAAATAAAACAAAAATCAATGGAACAGGGCCTGTGAATGGAAAAAATAAAAGTTCCTTTTAGCATAAGAAAGAAGTTTGTTGGGCTGAGGACATATGGTGGGTAGAGTTATGCCTGGGAGTCTGCCAAAGCCTTACTGTGGCAGCGGGGGAGGGCATTTATTGTGCTTCCTCTTAAAATACGTATTTACACGACTCACATTTGTCTCAAAAAATGATAAAAGTGATTTCTACAACATAGAAAACAGCCATAGCTTCCTCCCAGAGTGGTTACAACCTTTACTCCTCATTACAAAAATTAGACTTCTATTTGTAAATGGCTAAAAAATGTCACCTCTTTTGTGATCCCTCCCCATTCCCTTACTGCCTTGAAGTTTTTTATTAAGAAATAATTAACTGGTATCAATGCCATGTGAAAAGCCACCCCGCTCTGGATGCCTTCCCATCAAGGAGGGATGTCTCCTGCTGATTTCCAGTCCCAGTGGAGAACTTGCAAACTTTGTCCTCTTAAAACCTGGGGAAAGCAGCCTCCACTTCTTTTAAAACTCAATTGCTTAAAAAGGGCAGGGGGAAAGCACAGAAAAAAACCAGCAACTGAGATGTGAATAAAAATATTGCCGCAGGAGCTAGATGGCAAAATCCTCGTGGTCTTGTGGGCTGAAGGCAGCTGCTCGCAGCATGTCCAAGGAGTTGACGAGGATCAAGGTGCCAGTGAGATGCTTCCAGCGTTTGGTGATGGGGTTCTTCATCTTGTCCAACCCGGTGTGCAGCTCCTGGATTACATCACGGTAGCTGTCTCCCATCTGGCTGCTCCAGGTGAGAAGAAAATCATATGCTGGCTTCCACATGGCCTGTGTTGATGGGGCAGAGCAGAGAGGTGATCAGAACTGAGCCAGGCTGGATGGCTGGAGAGCAAGTGATGTCATTCCCAACTCACCCTCACCCCAGAACAAATACATTTCTAAGGAGAAACGCCCTCAAATTTCCCTAGCGCAGCCAAATCCCTTTTGTTCCCTGAAGGAGCTTCAGGAAAATGTGTTCTGGGAGTACCTGCAACCCTAGGGGACACATGAAGACAAGAGATCTGCCCACTCTCACCTCACTGTCTACCACCCCTGTCTTGTCCCTGTGTGGGGCCTCGTAAGAATCCATCTGCTGCTTGGAGACCTTGGCAAGTTTCTCGGCGAGCTCCCTCCAGCGCTGGGCCACCTCCACAGCTGTGGTCAGCAGCACAAAGTCCTGGATGAGCCGGACAACAAGCCCCTGGCAATCCATTTTCAGCAGGGCCTGAAGGACATTGGTGAAAATAAGAGAGTCACGGAGGTCAGTATGTGGCAGGTGTCCCAGGGGACCATACAGGCAAGTCCCTCAAGAAACAACCCTAAAAATCCTCCCACCCCCTGTCTAGTGACAGCTGGTAGAATTAGGCCACCAGGCTTGACAGAAGAGTAATCCCATTAATTGAATGAAGTACCCTACCCCTGTTCAACGAGGCTTGTGGACTGGGCTGGCTAACGCAGCCTTATTTTCCAGGCAACTCCTCAAGATGGTCAGGCACCACCATAAGCAGTTTAAAACATCCCAGGGGCTAAGAAGAACAGATGCCTTTAATTAAGGTAACTAATCCAGGGTGGTATGTACAGCTTGCCTCCCTGAGCCCAGAGGAGCACCATCCTTCAGCATAGACAGGTGGGAATAGCCAGCCAGAACGTTTTGGGACAAGACCTGGATATCAGCCTCAGGAGGAGATGGGCTGGGCTGAACCCAGGCAAAGGGCTGATTGGCAGCACTACAGGACCATTGCTTGGCTTGGGATGTTCTTGCTCTTCTCATTGCCTCTTTTCCTCCCCGTGACAGTTCAGAAACCACCACTTCCTGTGTCATTTGACCTAAAAGCTGAGATTTTCTGCAAATGATTTTGAAGAAGTGGGGAAGAGGAATTGCAGGTAGTCACATTTTTCTGGCTAGCGGTAACTTAGGCAGGAAAAAACCAAAAATCATAGAGTCACAGAATGGTTAGAGTTGGAATGGACCTTAAAGATCATCAAGTTCCAACCCGCCTGCCATGGGCAGGGACACCTGTTCCAGTGCTTCACTACCCTCACAGTAAAGAATTTCTTTCTAGTATCTAATCTAAATATAAACATAATCAACATAAAATGACAGAACAGCCTTAACTGCTTAAATCTTTAGGTACCAAATCACATTAACATCTGCTCAAAGTTGAAACAAAGTTGCCACAGGGGAAAATCTCACAATGCAGAACAGGAAAGGAAGGGTTTTATGTGGCAACTATCAGAGGACATGATCAGATCCACAGAATCAACATCCTACATACCAGGAATCCCCATTCTTTGTTAGAGCCCAGGGCCCATGGACCACATCTTCACCAGCAGACCCTGTCCTTGGCCAAATCCCACTTTGAACCTCAAATGGCTATAGAAAGGTGATTTACATTACAAAACAAGTATTCACTTTTTAAAAAAAGTAATCCGATCCCAAACTATGCCTTGGGTGAGTTTGCTGAGTAGCCTCTTGTTTTCCTATGGCAAGATGAGGAGCTGTGGCACCAGCAGACTCAGGATGGTGGCTCCAGGATGGATGAACACCCAGAGCTCAGAGTTTCAACAGGGGGTCCCACTTCAGTAAAGGCAAACCCCAGCTCAGGGATGAAGAGCCCAGTCCCCCTGAGCGATGCTGAACACCAGTGAGCCCCACAAGGAACCACACTGGCATACACATCCCCATCGGGAACATCATCTACACCTTCAAAACAGCATGGGGTTGGTTATTACAGAAACCATAGTTGTTGTGGTCCACACACAGCCAGAATTCCTCCCAGTTTCTGCCAGCGTGGGTCCTGAAATCTTTTCCTGTCACAGGGTTCTGGGCAAACCCCAGCTGGCTTGGCTCTGGAGCAGAAGACGGGCTAAAGGGTTAAATCCTCACATAGGCAGCTTCACAGGGACAGTTGGGGGAAGATGAGAACATCTGAAACCACTCCAGCAATTTGCAAATCAAATGCATGTTGATTTTTCCCTTATCTGTTTCCAGCTTAAAGCCGGGCTCCAACAGCCGCAGAACAGCATTTGGTTGCTCCTCAAGTGCTTACATTGGTGTCCTGTTTAAGGAATGAAGTAATAAACCCTGTTGTTAAGCAAGCAGGGAAAATACATTTAAAAGAGCTTTTTTTTTTTTTTTTTTTAAAAAGGGCATTAAGAAGCATTTAGATCTCACAGCTGTGCCATAAGCACCTCTCTCCTCCAGCAACACTACCTTACCACCTAGCCCACACATTCATCACCCTCTCCCTCTTCAGGCAGAGGATTCAGCTGGTTAAAAGACTTGGATGGTCATAAGGAAGAGCAGATTTAGCATCCTCAAACCTGTGTTTCCACACAGCTCAATTGCCTGTATCCAAACCCCAAAACAACCTGGTACTTAGCAAAGTAGACTAAATGAGCCACTCATCTCTCTTGCTGGAGGCCAAGCAGGTTCAAGGCAGCAGAGGAGACCACTGGGAGCACACTGCGCGTGGGGTTAAGAATATTGCTGCAGGAGATGGATTCTCCTGTTCTTTCTGCTGCTCAATGTAAACAAGAGAATGGCATCAATTATAGCAGCTGGGAGGCCACCTAACCAAGAACTGTACAATCGCTTGAACCAACAGGTTTGGAAGAGATTGCTCCCAACAGCATGTTAACTCTGAAACCTAATGACAGCCACTGAAACATCTACTTCCTGCACTTTGCCCCTGGTGATTTCAGCCAGGGAGGCTCAATATGCAAATTACAGGCTGGAGAAGACATGGGTCACCGGGCAGAGGTGTTAGGAGATGGGGACAGCATGAAAGCTGGGTGGTGTTGGGTGGCAGGAAGGACACACAGCCACTGAGGTCAGAGGGAACATTAGTGTTAACAGTGACACACTTTTGGCCTGGGCACAACTCACTCCCACTGCCACAAACATGAAACACACGTGGGCATGGGGCTCTCCTGGAAGCCCTGACTGCCTGGCCAGGATTAAGGGCTCACAACAGGCTTAATTGTCCAGCAGGCGCTTTTGGGATTACACTACAATTTCTTTCTATCCTCCTCCCTCGCTCTGGACAAACCTCTCCAGATAGCAAGGTACACATACTGTGTCTCCATCCCTCAGTCCATGGCCGTGCTCCCTGGGTGACCTGGGATGTGCCTTGCCAGCACCCTCCAAAGTGTTTATTAACCTTGTAGCAGCTCCAAGCCTGCTCCACCAGACAAGCACCCAGTAAAGGAGATGGTTTGATATTCAAATCCCAGTTCAAAGCAGCGCAGAAGCGCCTCTACTTAAAAGGCATCCAGTAAAGGCTGAATTTGCATCCCAACTCTGACATGCAGAATCCCATTTCCTATCCTCTAATGATGGAAATCAGCAATCACCTGCAAATGCGCATCCATGCCCTTCCTATGCCCATCCATGCAATCTTCATGGTCTGCTCCTGACTCTGTGAGCTTTCACCTCTGCTCACTGTTCCATGCACAAACTCATAAACCCACAGCCCAGTTCTGACCCTCACGTGCTCTGGAGAAGCCATCTGAGCTGGAGGGGTCTTGTTTCTTTTCCATCTTTGGCCAAACTAAAGGAGTAAAAACCTTCCTCCTTTGGCTCAGGAGCAGAAAAGATGGCCGAGCTCATGGGCATCCAAGCACAGTGCAAGACCCATTTTTTTTTAATTAATGATTTTTTTAAAAAAACAAAGGCATTCAAGTCAGAAAGCATCCCAGGGGGTCCAAGTGTTATCATGTATTAGCCACCCCCTGAAACATCTCTGGAGTGTTTGGCAAGGGAAGTGGAGGTGTGGTTACCATAAGCAGTAACATTTAGTGTTCCATTAACTGCTGCAGGGATGGGTGCCACGGATGTGACCTGAGGGCAGGCAGGCGATGTGCCTGGGGTGCCATCATGCCACAACTCCCACTTGGAACCTCCACTAACACAGAAAGAGCGAGCCTGTCCCCAAGGGGCCAGTGAGACAATGCTTGTGCACAGGTTCCCATCTCCATTGTCCTCTCTGGGATACACGTCAGGTTTTCGGCCCGAACAAGCTGGCTCTATAACTGCATTCCCCAGTTTGCAATCCCACTTGCTTCAGGGATTAAACATTCCTTTTGCTCGCTTCTTTTGGCTGTCAGCACCTCCAAATTCACCAGTCACACTGAAAATACCGCACTATATACCTGTGATCTTCAATTTTTGTTTTAACATTTTTACCTAACTGTCAGGCACAGGCTCTGCGGGCCAATCTATCTCCCTAAACATGGTGCTCGACTGGGTCTTGGGTGCTTCAGGCATCATTTCTGAAGTGACACCAACTGCCATCAGCCACACTCCCAGGTGTCTTGCAGAAGGCACTATCGATGCAATCAAAAGCAGCTTTTTAAATTATTTTTTTTAGCAAGAGCAAAATTGCACGGGAGCAAGAACAGAATCTGCAACTGCTGCACCAGGAATGGGAAGCCAGTTAAGATTTCCTGCCAGCCCCAGAAAACAGAAGTGTGTCGTCTTATACTGCCTGTGGAGCACTGGTGGCATTTCTGAGCTTTCTACTAGTTGATAGGGATTCAGAGCAAGACTTAAAAGTGTTGTGCATGAAAAGACCTCACTGGAAGCTCTCAAGCAACTCGGCTGTGCAAAGACGAGCCACGTCCTACAGAAAACATCCTCATCAACTTCAGTATGGCACCTGGGCTGGAACAATCCTCACTCTCAATACAGACATGCGGGAGAGGTATTAGAAAGGAGCCCTGAGGAAAGGGACTTGGGGTTGCTGATGGATGAGAAGGTGGACATGAGCAGGCAGTGTGCAACTGCAGCCCAGAAGGCCAATCACATCCTGGGCTGCATCAAAAGGTGCATTGCCAGCAGATCCAGAGAGGTGATTCTGACACTTTACTGTGCCCTGGTGAGACCTCACCTGGAGTACTGTGTGCAGGTCTGGAGCCCTCAATATAGGAAGGACACAGACCTTATTGAGCGGGTCCAGAGGAGGGCCATGAAAATGATCAGGGGGTTGGAGCACCTTTGCTATGAGGGCAGGCTGAGGGAGCTGGGGTTGTTCAGCCTAGAGAAGAGGAGGCTCTGGGAGATCTGATAGCAGCCTTCCAGTACCTGAAGGGGGCCTACAGGAAGGCTGGGGAGTGTCTGTTTACAAAGGCTTGCAGTGACAGGATGAGGGGCAATGGCTTCAAGCTGGAGAAAAGCAGATTTAGATGTGATATTAGGAATAAGTTCTTTACCATGAGGGTGGTGGACCACTGGAATGGGTTACCCAGGGAGGTGGTTGAGGCCCCTTCCCTGGAGATATTCAAGGTGAGGCTCGACGAAGCCCTGGGCAACCTGGTCTAGTTGGGGGTGTCCCTGCTGACTGCAGGGAGGTCGGACTAGATGACCCTAGAGGTCCCTTCCGGCCTGGACCATTCTATGATTCTATGGCATAAGTGTGGTTCCTTCAAAGAGCAACATCCAGGATCTATACATGTGGTGGGGATTTGTCCCCATGAAGATAAAAGCAGCGCAGGAATCAGGCTTCCTCCCTAGACCCAAATTCAGCACAATGACCACCATTAGCCAGGTCCAAGCAATGGATGCCCTGCTCTATAGGACATTAAGGACTGCTTGAGCCCTCCAGCAGCAGTTTGGAGTTTGCACACACCAGTGACAAGCAGTATCTACTGGTAGAAGAAAGGCAGCATGCGGATACCTATAGTCAGGACAAATGATAGAAAACAATGGAGAAAAAATCCCAAACAATATCTTCTGCATGATCATAGAATGGTCTTCAACACTTCCAGGGAAGTGAAGATTCTAAACCTAATCTAAAGATTCCAGGGATCTTTAGAAGTGGCCTGGAGAAGAAAAAGCTCAGTTTCTGCATCTCTCTGCCGCCATGTCCAGTGGCATTCCCAGAAGACCCATGTTTTTCCCAACAGCAGTGTCTACTGGAAAGGATGATAAACATGAGGCTCTATAAAAACACTGTATTGAAAATCCAGAGAGAAATGCTGTTTCTCATCACAGGTTGAACCCCAGCTCCCAAAGACCAGGTAGTGCAGACACTGCATCGCCAGGTACAGGTGGCCCAGCTGCAATGTCTTCTTGCATCAGTGCTCAGGCTTTTTTAGCCAGAGTATCTGTGTGTTGCCTCCTTTTGATGGGCAGAGCAGATGATGAGAAGAGATAGGTTTCTCTTTCTTATGTGATGACTAATTTCTGAGTAACATTCCCCGAGTTACCTTAACTCACTGCTTCTAGGGCTATATTAGAAAAATAATAATTAAACACAGATTACTTTTTAACTAGTCATCATGAGTGGGCTTTTCCATGCTTGGCTGCTCTACCACTGCGATTTTGTGTACTCAACACTGAAGTCAAATAAGCCTGCTTACTACTTCTCCCTTCACAGTCCCTTTGAGACAAGACAACCAACTTCAAGATGAATGGCCAGATCTGAGCTTAATCCAAACAATTTTTCATTGTTTACAAACTGCCTTTTGGTACAAATAGAATCAGATTTAAACACAATAAAGTACATTACTGCTCTGTTGTCATCCCCTGAAACATTTTTTTTAATTATTGAACAGGCTCAATCTAATTTCCCCATAAACTGAGGGGGACTGACAGCAGCAAGGGGTTTAGAATAGGCATCATCTTCCACTAGGAAGGGAGCTCTTCCTTTATTGACAGGCTCAGACTCATAAAGAATAGGAAACAGAGCCAACACTCAGGATTAGCCTCAATTCAAACAAGAAAAATAAAGCCTGCTCTGTGACTCTATGCTTCAGGCAGCCCTTGGGGAGAGGGAAGTTTTCCTGCAGCTTACAGCCCTCCTTTTGAGTTATCTGCTCCCTGAGTATACAAGAGAGCCTTATCTTTCCTTTCGTCTCCTCATTGAGGTCTGGCATGGATTTTTCCACAACCTACAGACTGTCTGGGACTCCTGGAGACAAAGGGAATAGATAAAAAAAGATTAAAAAATAGATAAAATAAGACTTAAAGGTTTGCAAAGCAGGAAGGCAAACAGCATGAAGCCCTTGGAAGCATTCACCAAGAAAAGCATAGATTACATCTCATCAATCGCTGAGGCTAATGATTAAAGGAGCAAACCCTCCCTTGGGAGAACCACAGGGCCAGACACCAACCTTGACTACCACCAGCAGGTAATTTCCCTTCCTGGATGACCCCAAAAAGAAGAGAGACGATTGCGTACAAGGGGTAGAAGAACCCTTCAACAGAAGGAGCACTGGCCTGCATTTTACTGAAAGCCAAAGCTGTAACACTGCGCCATGGGCCACAAAGTTGCACCTGGACCCTGGATACTTGCTGGCCAATACTTCCATGAGTAAAGAAAGGCTCTGTACTCTTTGCAGCACTTTACACCTTACACTCAATCCTCAAATTTCCTCCTTCTTATTAAAGGGAATTTGGAAAATGAAATACTTGGCTCCTGTTCTCCGTACCCAGTCTGCCTTCTGGTAATTTCATTTTGCATGCTCCTGTCTGTGCCCATTATAGCCAAGTGAAGCTCTTGCTATTCCTTAATTCGATTGGCATTTTAAACCACATGATTGGCTCTAACTTGGTTATTGTGCTTCTGTGGGAGAGGCTGTTAAAAGGCAAGAGCTGCAAATCTCTTCCAGACATTCTGTCCTGTATTTTTCTTTGGCTCGCTTCCAATGAAATGTTAGAAATTATCATGAAGATGATTTCTTGTAAGAGACTTCCTAACGGCACCCTAGAAATACTTGATGGCTGCGCTCCTCACAAATGCCCCTTAGACAGAAGCAAGCCATGCATTTGAATTTGCAGACGTGATCCACAGCTGGTCATAACACATCCCAGCTCAGAGGTGCCCTTGGTTTAGCTGCCACTGAAAGAAAGATGGGGCAAGATAACCTGACTGATTACACAGAAGCTTGAGGTTGTTTCACAAAGACAAAGGCGTAGCACCACTTTCCACAGCAGCTGTAAACCCAACCTCCACCATGCTTTGACACAGTGATGCAAAAATATGTAACCTGAGAGGTAGCTTGCCTACCCTACTCTGTATAGGAAAATCTTTTGCATTTATTGCCCTTTTTTGCAGCTTTCCATTAGTATTGATTTCAACAAAGCACATTTTGAGACTAAGGTCAAGGAGACCAGCAGCTCTCAGGTAACTTCTCAATGTGTGCATCACTGAAGACGGAAATGTAAATATCAAGCAGCAGGGACCAGTCAAGTGCTATGAAAACACTGGGCCAAAATCACCTTGATCTTTAGGGCCTTCAGGTTAGCTACCTTCCAAATCAAGCCTGGTGGCTGTCCTAACACAACACGTACCTATGGTATTTCACGCAGCCCATCCTTCCTTTACGGGCATGATCCCATGAAACCAGGAACCCATCAACATATACAACTGTAGGGCTGAACTTCCACCTGGCTGTGATGAGCAGCCTGCAGAAGACCTCAAAGATGGATTTTATTTTCTACAGACTGAACTAGGAAACTTCCACTTCCTGTTCACTTTAGTCACTCATGTGAAGGAATTAAGACCTCCTTGTCAGACCTAAACTCACCGTCATAAGCTCCTTCTGGAAAGATTTCCTCTCCTTGTTCTCAGTGTTGTTGCAGTCTTCCTTCAGCTTCTCCAAGACGGATGCCACCCGTTCTGGCTCACTGTCCAACTCTGCTCGGCAGAAAAATGTGAGTGGCAAGTTCAAATACCCCAGTGCATCAGCAAAGGACCGCCAGTTGCTGAGGTTCTCCATAAGTAGAGTCCTCACGGAGGCATAGATGTAGGTCAGGAACTTGCAGGGCCTCAGGATCTGCTCAAGCAACAGGCTGGTGGTGAGATCTGGCCCAGAGAAATAGCTGGGCTTAACCTTCCCAACCACCAGCACATTTTTGGTGTGCACAAGGCCTACTTTTCCCTGGTAGTAGCCAATGTACCACTCCTTGGTCCACAGCTGCCCTTTCAACCTGATCTTCTCCTCACTGAGTAGGGCTATGACATCTCCTTTCTTGTACTCCAGCAAATAGTGGTTTTTGCTTTGCCGCACCACTGTCTTCAGCAGCTTGCCATACTTCAAGCTCAACACTGGCCGGTCCTGAAAAACTGGATACTTGGCGGTAGCAGCCAGGGGTGAAAGGATGATTTTCCCAACCTCGTTCTTCTTGAGGAACCGCCTCTGCCCTGTAGGTTTGATGGCACTTTTTGGAGCTGGCTGCGGTGTCTGGACGCAGAATTGGGTCAAAATGGCATCATTGCCATCCTTGACCTGTATCCTTAGTGTGAAGTCTGAGAGTTCATTGGGATCATGGGATGCAATAGGGAAGATAAGGCGGCTGACCTTGCCCAGCTTCATCTGGAAGCCCCTCACAATTTTGGCTTGCTCACTAGCTTTCACCTCATAGTTGGTCATGTTGGAGAACATGCAGAGTTTGAGGTCCTGAGGCCGGGACAGAGCAAACTGATGCTTACCCCAGAGCTGGAGGGCAACAGGAGCTGGGCTGTGGGACTGTCTTGTGACCTCACTCACCAGGAGAGTCTTGGGTGCACATTCATGCCCAAAAATGGCCACAACGGTTTTAAAGGAAGGGTGAATGTGTTTTGGGCCATAGACACCGACTGTGATTTTCTTGCTGATGTAATCCCAAACAGTGTAAGGGTAGACAATATTTTGTCCCTGGGCAACGACCGCAATGTACATGCAAGGCTCCAGGTTTTCCAGCTGCACCTGGATTGTGTCCCCATACAAATAGCTCAACTGCATTGGTGTGTACGGCCCCTCTTTCATGTCACTCCGCAGGCACTGCAGTCCTACCAAACTTTTGCTCATAATATCATTCTTGACCTCTGCTGACACCTTCATCTCCAGAATGATGAAGGTTTTCACCTCCATATTGCTGAGTTTGATCTGCAGGACTGGGCTGATGGTGCTGCACTTGTCACTGTTCAGTTCCAGTGGTGGATCCAGCATCGCTTTCATAGAGATCTGCTGCGTTTCTCCAGGGTTCACATGGCCCTCTGGCACACGGATACTAATGTTGGTGTCTGGAAGCTGAACAGCTCCACCAGAGCTATCCAGCTTGCAGACAATGTTTGTCTCCACTGGTTGTGTCTGACCCCAGCCAGGATTTTGACCAAGCAAATCCAAGTCATGGCAAGACCGAGCCAACTTCCTGTGATTCAGCCATGCTGTCCTAAAATCTTCCCGGCTCTGGAACTGCTCAGGAGTGGGAGATTTCAAACCGCCGAAGAAACCTGATGATGCTGGAGCATCTGACTTGGCTTGAAGAACAGACAATTCAGACAAACTGTAGGAACGTTTGCTTCTGAAGAAGGGATTGTCCCTTTTCACAGGCTGTTCCAGATCCAGCCTGTTTATGGATGGAAACTCATCAAAAATGTTACCCAGGCTGCTATTAGTGGCTGAACTGGAAACAACTGAAGTAGGAGCCCCGGTGTCAAAGAGCAGCAAGTCAAGAGCTAAGTTAGAGTTGGATTCTTTGTCCAAGCTGGACACTGTTTGCAAATTCCCATTCAGAAATGGGTTTGTCTGGACTCTGTTCAAGAATGGGTTGTTATTGTAGGTTTTCACAGAGTTTCTTTTCATGTCAGTCCACTCTCCAAGCAGGTCTAACTCCTTGACCCCTTCATCGGGACTCTCAAGTAGATTGTCTATCACCCCACTGTCGGTTAAGGAAGAGTTACGGTAGTTTATAGGCTGGACATAGGAGGAAGGGATGTAACCCATTTCCATGGTGTTGTGAGCATACCACCACTCGCCTCCTGATGTGTCTAAGACATAAAGGTGGTCCCCTTTGGAGAACTTCAGAGTGGTGAAATTAGTTGGACAGTAGTCTTTGATTGCTATTACTTCCTTCGCATTTCCAAAGGATGTGGGATTGTCAACCAGCAAGGCACTAGGAGAAGGCACTGCAAAGCCAAGAAAAAAACAGCACTGTAAGCAACCCACAAGAGAGCCACAGTTCACTTCAGGTGAGAAATCTACACTACTTTAAGTGGTGAAGTAAGGTAGTTTTATAACCTCTAAAATATGAAGGTTTTTTTTCCCCTCCTTAAATATTCAAACAAAACTTCTCCCTCTGCTACTTCTGATACATTCCCGCTCCTCTTTCCCAAAAGGTTAATGATCTAGAGGGATGGGCATCAACCACCACTGGGAAGAGCAGCACGAACTGAGACCAGAGAAGCAGCAACTTGTTATCCTCCCAATGAAGTCAAGTTCCATAGCAGCAAGCCTCCCTCTCCACATAGGGCCCCACGCAGCTGCTCCTGCACTAGATACCAGTATCCCACAGCCTCTGAACTCCCTGATGAACAATGCACAAGAAGATGCACTGGAGGAAGTTTTGAGGAGTATGCATATGTTAGAACTGCAGGCATCCCCTTAAATGTTCATATTTAAAATAACAACATTAATTAGGGGGGAGTTCTCAATGATTGCTACACATCAGAAGTTACAAAGCCATTATTCTGCCAATTTGGTCCACAGTATCTCAAGGTCTTTGGCCACCAGCTTTTTAGCACTCATGCAAATAGTTACCTGTGCTGCTGCTGGTGAATGCCTCTTCTACAAAGAGATTACATCATAACCCAAGGTAATGTTCACAGGTTAAAAGTGCTCTTGCTCTGCCATAACCCCTGTCCTGCACACATGCAACATCTTACATTTTAGTGCAAGAAGCAACTAAGGGTATGTCATTCTCCTATTTTTTTCCCATCACATCAGCCAAAAACATCAGCATCTAACTTCTATAACATAGCACCTGTATTTCAAAGGTCCACCACAAAAATCAACTCAATTTCTAAAGAAAGTTGTGTAATTTGAACCCCAAAAAGAAGCACAGCTTTGCCCTCCTGCAGTGCTGTCATGGTCCTAGCAGCATCTCCAGTCTCCCTTCCAGAAGAGCCAGCTTAAAGTAATTTTGCCAGGGAATCCCAATTACAAGTAAAACAGCTGGATCAAGCCTACAGATGCTCATGCTGTCACAATATTTATTGCTTTTGTTCTCACTTTTAGGACCCATTTCTGTAAAAAGCAGCAGAAACAAGCTGCACTTGATGTTATATTAACATTCAAACGTGTGTTATCTTGTTAGACAGACTGACCAAAACAAGGAGATCTGGATTTTCACCAATATGGAGCTGCAAGAGAACTGGGACAGCACCTGCTTCAATAGGTTTGAGAGCTCTCTGGAGGGAAAAAGGGGATTTACAGCCCCTAAAATCCTGGAGATGAAGGGACAGCAGATCAGACTGTGCACCCCTACAGTCACTAGCTGCAGGCTGACAATGCTTCTCAGACACGTGAAGCAGAAGACAAGGGAAGATACAGACAAGGGAAGGAAAGTCTTTAAATACATGCTAGGGATCAAATAATAGGAAGAGCAGAGTTTACACACGTTCTTAACACCTCATCATTAATGCACTTTCTGTGCCAGCACATAAGGAAAACCATGAGGACATTTATTCAGTGTGGAAAAAAAAAATTCCACATTGAAAAGCTATTTTGCCACCCTGGCAGGAAGGGACTGTTAACCCAGGAGCTGTATGTGGGCCGGGGCTTTTTTGGCCTCCCCATCCCTGCAGGGCGAGCATCTGTCCCCATATACCCCCCCAGCTCTGCATGCAACCAGCACAGCAGCAGGGTTAACAGGGATGTGCTGAAA
The DNA here is from genome assembly GCA_013400555.1 of Jacana jacana. NCBI lineage: Eukaryota > Metazoa > Chordata > Aves > Charadriiformes > Jacanidae > Jacana > Jacana jacana. The sequence continues at coordinate 33,601 of VZTM01035987.1, forward strand.
CTGACAAACCCCTTGGAGAATATGAGTAATTCCTATTTTCATATTTAAAACAATCTAATTTGCAGTGAGAGTGTTGGATGTTTGGATCCCTTCTTGCTACGCCTGCAAAAGCAATTGCTTTTATGCATGTCTATTTTTAAAGGCCCTCGGCACCTGCTAACTTCCTCCTGGAGTTATTCCTTAGGATCCATTTCTGCTTAGGGAATGGTCATTTCCCTCTCACCTGAACACAGCTTTTCTGCTTGGTAAGGTAAATAAAGTTGAAGAAAAAATGATAAAAGGAAGAAGGATTATTCAAGCAACCTGCAAGCCTCCCAGATTTGGGGAACGGGAAAACAAACTCTCACAACCTCCTTGTTGCTGACACCTCTTTTGACTGTCACATCTCTTGTCAGGTTGATGCCTGTACTCGAACCTGTGGACATGCTCGCTGTTGCATGCTGCTCTTCCCCACCAGCTGCTGTCTGCTAATTATTAGCCAGTCCCCTCCTGGGCCCCAGGGGTGAGAGGATGCACCTGAATTGAGGAGGGAGGCATTGCACCTTTCATCCCACCGCACCTTTGACATCGCAGAGGCTGGTCTCAGTGAAGCCCTCGCCGAGGTCGATGAGCGTTCCCTCCGACTTGCAACGTGGCAGACCGCCCGAGTTGGCTGCCCGGATCCTCTGTGCTGCCATCTCTGGCCTGCTGACGCCTCCAGTCCCAGGGGCCACTAAGCAGCCATGGCCTCTCTGTGAATGAAGCGGCTAGAGGTACTCTGGCATCACACTGGGTAACCAGCCTAGGGGGAGAAAACAATCCCAGCACATTAGCAAAGGCTCCAGGTCCCACAGCACCATCCACACACTGACAATGATCTCCCCAGGTGGACACTGACCTTACAGTGCCAATACAGCAGACCATCTTCATGTTCTCAGAGCATCAGAAAAGATAACCTGGGTGCTCCTAAAAAGTACCGCATTGCCTACATATCACCAAAGGCTTTGGACAGCAAGGACAGCCTCGTCTTGCACAATGCTACTTTGCTGGCTACTACTCTTTACAAAGCATCCCTCTTGCCTTTAAGAGTTATTTGGGGATACATTGCTCCCAGGCTCATAAATTTGTCCATCTCCCCATTTTGTAAGGACTTTCATGTGTTGCTGTAATACATATTTATAAAACCAGCAAATGTTCAGATCCTATGGGAGTGCAGGGTGGTGGTTAGTGAGTGTGCAAGGAAGGCCCATGGGACCAGGCTTTCAGCATGTTCAACCAGGTTATCGCTGTCTTCCACTGCAGCACCAGGATCTCGCAGGATGGTGACTTCCTGCTTTTTCTCTGCATCCCTCCCTTCACCTGGCTGAATGGGTAGGAATTGGTCAGAGAAATGTCCCTTCTTGCACAGACTGCCCAGCTTCACTCAAGCTGCTGCATGAAGTTAGTACAGAGATGATAACAGGGAGGACACAAGTTTCAAAAAAAAGGGAGGGGGGTGTCCTCCTTTTAGTCCAGACACACTTGCAAAACCACTTCCAGAAACACTAGGGAAGAGCAGCTGCATCAGTGTGCCAGAGCTAAGAGGAAAATTAACCCATTTCCCCTTGCCCACAGAACATGCGGGCACTTTGCCAATGTAGTGGGGCTGATGCAAGCACTGGTAAGACCTCCTGTGGTGTTACCCACGTCCTCTGGAGCTTGGAAGGTGGCCAGAAAGGAGCACATTGACAAACAGGCAAACCTTATGCCTCTGAAAGCTGCAGGCCAGGCAGAGTCTGAGCCACACTTTGCTCCTCCAGATTTGCACCAGGGAATAGGTACGTGGCCTGACATACCTGGCACCATCCCAGTAAATCCTGCCACCCAGCATCCCTACAGACATCCCTATAGCCTGCTTCCTCTAAACCTGCCACAAAACTCCAGTCTGGCTGCAAAGCACCAATAGCTCTTAAAAATAAAGTGCTGTGCAAATAGAAGTTTTATAATAAAAGTTAAATAATATATATAATATACATAACATAAAAGTTATATCCAAATTCCCTGCTTAACTTCAGCAACGCAAAGGGCTTTTTACCCACTGCTAGCACTCTTTTTTCCTTTCACCACATTTCTCCATACTCCCCCTCCCATGCAATATTTTTTTTCCTCCTCTGCTTGGAAATTAGATCAAGCAGAAAAGAACCCCAAACCCACATTCCTTAGGTGGGAATATGGAACTGATAGAAACACGAAGACAAGCATCGATTTCTTTGGCTGCAGCCAACTGTTATTAAACCAGTATGTCTCTCTGCCAGTAAGGAGGAGCAGCAAACCCTGAAGAATTCAGTGCCCTTTTCTGGAATGCAGTAAGAGGAAATTTGCAGGGGTGAGCCTGAGCAGGAGATACTCCAGCCTGCTTGAGCTTCCCAAGCCGTCCCCTGGGCTGGTATGCCAGGAATGCAGTTAGCTGAAAGGGATGCACCAGGCTCCAGCCAGAAAAGGGAAGGGATGTTTTGTGTGCAAGCGCTTTTCCCTTTGAGAAATGTGTTTCTTCCCTTTGAGAAATGCATTTTTTTTTTGGGTCCTGCTGCGAGGACTCCAGGGGAAAAGGGCTTGGCAGGCACTGATAACAGAGAAATCAGGCATTGAGTCAAGACTGTGCTTATGAGTACCTGGCCAGGTAAGACAGGGGACTTAGAGCTGCCATCAGTGTCAAGAAAAAGCAGTAAGTAGTCAGTGGGAAGGGAGGAAAGATGCTTGTTAGCTAGTACAGCTCACTATCCATCCAGCTCATCCCTTTGAAAAGCACTACCATAGCAGGCAGGATGTTGTTTCTCATAATGGGAGGCAGCATTTGGGATGGCACATTTTCTAGCAAGACCCTAAACACTTACTGCTCCCCCTAAAGAGACTCTACAGACAGCAGGTAAGCTCTTTCAGGGTTTCTTTTTCCTCCCCAGCTGGAGAGTTCAAGCCCTCCGCAGCCACATGGGCACAAAATCAAGCACGAGGTGTGCAGCATTGTCATGCCAGAAATAGCTCAAGTGGCAAAGTTTTCACCAATTTTAGCAATGTTTGCACACAATCCCGTTAATAAACAAAACCACTTTCACAGCCCAAAAGTCATTCCTGCTTGGTGAGTATTGCACAAAGCAAGAAAGAAACCAGGGACAGAGGAGATTTTTCCCAAGAATTTAAGTGCAGCCATGACTATATTTTTAAACACCTGCATAATAGTCCAGTGTCAAATATTGTTTGATACCAATTATTACAGCTGTGTACTGACAACTCTCACCAACACAAGCATGAGCTTCACTGTGCCTGGTGTTTGCAGGGATGCTCCCCTCTCCTGTACTTTTTTTAATTATATGGGAAGCTTTATGCTAAATGTCTGTGACAGATGTGGTTGTGTGGAGAAACAGCTAGAAAAATCGCCCCTACATGCAGCCTGCAATCTCAAAAGGCAGCAAGAACATACAGCAAAATGAGTGATTATGAAAAGGTATTTCCTCTCCCCAAAGCAGCATCTTGGCTACATTTCAGTCCATTCTGGATATAGCAATCCTCTCAGACATACACACACAAAAGGATGGGGATTCATCACCCCCAGAAATGGACTTAGGTTGGGAGCCGTGTATTGAAGCTTTCAGTGCCAGAGGACAGACCCACAACGTTTCTGAAGGCAGAGGCAGGACAGATAACCAGCGTGGATGAGCCCTCAGACTCAGGCTACATGAAAATAAAAGGGAACAGTCAGGAGCAGGGTAAGGGGAAGCAAGGGTGGATGGTGTAAGGTTTGTTTAGAAATTACTTCTCTAGCCACAGCTGAAACAATGGTCTGCTAACTCCTCTGAAAGCAGTTTAAATATAGACGAAGATTAAATATAGGCTAGGAAAACCCCAGCCCCATCTGTTTATCCAAAGCCATAAACAGCATTTGAAATGACTGGGGAGACGGGGGAGGGGGGAGGAGGAAACTGGTGAGCAACCAGAGCTTGCCTGCACCAGTGAGGAAGGCAACAGTATCTCATCGTGCAACCAGCTCAAAGGCACCTGCACCGGCTTTTCACACTATTTTTTTTCTCCTACGAGAGAAAGGCAATGCTGCAGGGTAAAATCCAACCATGCAAGCCAGGAGGACCTGCTGCGAGCTTCCCCCACCAGAGTAATCCAACAGGCAGCTTTGCAAGCAGCAGCTGCCTGGGTCAAGGGCTCTGTGGTGGTTACATTCCATGATACCACCCATCTGGAGCATAGAAGCCCTAAGGATGGTGCTGCACTTGGACCAGCAGGGGGGAAGCTGCAGTGCTTCCCTCTGGATACACCTTGCACCACATTGGGTGACACAGCGGCTGCATCACCTCCCCCATCTGCTAAGCTTCTGCTCCCCAGAGGACATCACGGGACACCCATCCTCTGAGTCATCCATCAGGGGAACAGCAGAGCTGTCTTAACAGGGACTTGCAGAGCATGGATTTCACTTTGCATTAGCTGGAGCTATGAATAAACATAGGTTTTGGTGAGGGACAGATGGGACACACAGACAGACCTAGCTCCACTCCTCTCGGCAGAGAGGCCACTACTTCTCAAGGCATGGAAGCAAGCTGGGGAGAAGAAAGACGGATCTCTAGGGTCTTGAACACGTGCCCTACCGACACCTGGATCTCCTCTGCCACCAGGCACGGAGCAGTGGCAGGCTTGGGGAAGTTCTAGGGCTGATGATGGTGTATAGCACCTATTAAAAAAATCCTACTGAGACCTATTAAAAAAAAACCAACACAAAGGTCTTCTTCCTGCAGCATTTGAATGCATAGCATTCAGCTGATTTCTTTCTAACAGTAGCACTTCCCAGCATGCAGTGGCACAGAAAAGGTTAAAATAAATTTTGCAAACTCCCTAGGGTGCCTTAGCCCAGAAACCCAACCACAGGCTTTCTCCTCCAGGCCCAGTAGAGCCAGGGTAGCCCCCCCCAAGACTCTCCCCAGCTCAGGCTCCATGGTGGTATGGCGCAGCCAGCCCTGTCATCCCCAACGCTCCCAGGTCCATCCATCACACCAAGCTGATCCTGATGGAATTACAGTGCAGACCCACCTCTGCATGGACACTGAGCTATAAATCAAAGATGTAGCACGGGCATCCAGCCATGCTGGACAGCATTAGTGGAAAAAAGCAATCCCAAGAAAAATAATCACTGACAGCATAACCCCCACATCTGTGAGCAAGGAAATGCAATAAAAACATAGTAATACCTGAAAATGCAAATCCCAAGGGTGTGAAGCAGGCTCTGCTGCTGGCAAAGTGGAGGTCTTCAACAAGCACTGACTGCAGCCCAGCATTTGTGGGAGAGGATCCCTCCAAAAGCCTCAATGATGGAGGGTTTTCTCAAAGATGGAAAACCCTCAATTGCCAAATATTTGAGCTGTTAAGGCCCAGGAGGGCTGGCAGGTACCAAGCACCATCAGGGCTGGAGACAGGGCCAAGTACCTCCACAGGCAGTACATGGTACTTGCTGCCAGCAAAGGAAGGTGGGGAGGACTGATGTACTTTCCTGTCTGCCTCAGAGCTCAGCAGCATCGACCTCACTCCACCTCACTGCACACACATGTTCAGGGGAAGCATCAGGAGCAAAAGCCACTGACACAAGACAAGTCAACCTTGCCATAACTACATGCCTGTTCTCCCTGGGTAACGCACAAAAAACTTACCAAGCCTAAGTTAAGCAGAAATCCTCCACCTACCCTTGGCAACAAACTAAAAGGTGGGAAGAGAAAACAGAGCTTCTAATCAGTCACTCATCATCCTCTTCCTAAGCCAAAGGCAAGACTAACTCCAGACACTTGTTGCTAATGGCTTTGAATTTGCCCTTTCCTTCTCCAAAGTCAAACTCCCCTGGCTCTCATAGATAGAAGTGGTTTCTGAGGTTTCTTTTAAAAACAGGTTTGCTTAAAGAAAAAAACTTTGCTTAAATAGAAATGAATTTAACACTTTGTAGCTAGAAGTTAATTTCCCAGTGTCACAGCATTACCCACAGTGCACATCCATCCAATATAATAAATTTACTGAAAATATGGCTTCAGTCAGTCACATAATTTTAAGTAACTCAAGACCACAGAAGCAGCAGCAGAAGAGACTGGTTCTGCAAACCCAGGGGACACGCCAGCCCTGAGGGAGCTGATGACTGATATCAGGGAGCTGATAAGCCAGTTTTAACCTTTTTGGTGAAGATGGGTGAGGAAGACCTGTCTGCTGTTGTTCCTGCCCGCCCCCCTGCCGCTCAAGAAGCCTGGGCAAAGCATTTCACACATTGGATGCCAGCAATGCTGCATACCCTAGTGATTCTAGCGATTCCTGACCTTGTCACCTTTCTCTTATCTTCTCCTCCTATGTCATCACTTGTGTTTGCAAAGCCAATGTTTAATATTAAAAAAACCAAACAGGAAAAAAAATGAAAAAAAAAAAACCAAACCACCCCCCACCCCTTAAGACAACACAAAACACAAGCTCTTGGTACCAGAAAGAGCATGTTGGCATGAACTCAGATACATCCTGGAAGAAACCTTGGAGCTGCCAATGCACCAGAACAGAAGATGTGCCATTTTAGTCCTTTTTCTAGAAAACAAGAAGGGACCTGCAGAAATATTGGGACCTGCCATCCTTTCCACAAAGCCTTGGACTCCCAGGTGTTTGCTTTCTGACCCGATCCCCACCTTGTGTGGCAAGCAGGGGGGATGCTCACACCCAGCCTCCCCCACCCAGGCATCACAAAGGCAGCAGAGTTGACTGGAAAGGGCAGCCCCATGTTACATCCCCTCCCCCCCTGCCACCCCTCAAGCCTTCCTGTCCAAAAGCTTCAGCTTGGCTCCACTCCTGTCAGCTGAGCTCACTGCCAAGTGAGGGCAAGCAAAACATGGCAGGTTTGATGGGGCAGAGGTAGAAGGGAGCAGAAAAACATCATTATGGATGAGCTAGCATTGCGGGTGTCTGCTGGCACCCTGTGTCCATTATGACCTCCCTGATGGAAGCATCACCATTTGCAAGCAAAGCAGGAAGGATGCAAAAGTTTCCCTTTATAGCAATGACTTTGGAGAACAAGTCCCATTGGATATCCATCTCCAGCACTGACTTTCAAGTGACTCAAATATAGATTGGTCTTTGGGGGAGAGGGAAGAGCTTTCCTTTCAGAATCTCCTGCTGCTCCAGCACCCAACACCCATCCACTGGTTTTGGTCACTCATGTCCCATTCACTCAGCTACCAAGTCAGGAGAAAGCACTGCAGAAGCCAGTAAGATTGGGTCAGGTATAGCCTGAGCACCACTCATGGTAAGGAAAGCTGCATGCCTTGGCATCAAGCAGAGTACAGCAGGTACTACCCTCAAGCATTCACAGAAAAATCAAAGCCAAAAATCCTGAAAACAGCAGAAGTGTGGCAAAGGTTTAAAACAGCCTGCAAGTGTATGAAGGTGCTGGCAGTGCTGTACACAGCAGGAACCCTCATGAGGTTTATAGGCCCATAAAAAGGATGTTTCTGGGCTGTCAGCCCAGGTCCTACTACCTGACAGCAATGCCTACCAGCAAGAAAACCACTGCACACTGAAGAGTCCTGATAATATAGCAGGGAAGTAATAAAGTTGTACTTTTTTCCATGGTTTCAAGGCTACCATAGGCTGCAAGATGAGTGACACCCCACCCCCCACCCCGCGTTTCCCAGCAAGACAAGGCAGAGGGATGTCATTCCAATGGCACAGTCCTTTGTGCAGCCAATGCTGCCAAAACCCCAGCACAGAGCATGAGGTACTTCCTGGCACACCTGGCACATTCTGGCAAAAAAAGCCAAACCAACAAAACAAAGAAGTAGCATCTGCCTACACATCTCTCAGTGAAGGAATATGACTGATGCTGTTCTGATGCCCACATACTGGAAAACCCACTTCCAACAGATCGGGCTGTCACCAGTTCCACCTGATACTCACTTAGACCTCAGATCAGAAGAGGCAGAGTTCAGTCCTGATCCACCCTCTCCCTACTGACCACCCAACATTCTTCAAAGAGAGAAAACACTTCCTAATTCAGGTGGGGCAGTCCCTAAGGTGTTTCTGGATAATTTTTTTTAACAGGGAGCTGTGGATGGACTCTCCTCTGCCACAGCAAGTCGTTTGTTCCAGCCAAGCCTCCATGAAAATTAGTACAAAACCCCAGAATCGCATCCAACACCAAAGCTCCAGGGGTTAAATGCAAAAGCTGAAAACTCAGGTTTAAAAGCCTTGGAAAGAACAGGAGCCCAGGATAGCACCTTCTTCCCCTAAGCCCTTGAAGACCCTCCAAAGTCCTTCAGGAGCCCAATAGCTCAGCAAACGGTCTAAGTGAGGCTGCTCCTGAAGGATACTTAGGGCCAAAAGCAAGAACCAAGCATCTTTCAAAACAGGGGAACTCAGATTTAACACAGATCAAGCAACAGCACAACCTTGCACAGGCCATTTGTGGCAGAAAAGGAATGACATTAAGATTTTCAGAGCCACAATCCAGGCACTGGCCACAGGGAGACACTTCAGAAGATGAAACAGCCTTGCCTGACAACAGACATCCGTGTTTCCCAGTCATCAACTTCTGCTTTGGAAGAGGAGGAAAACCTCTCCTTTTCTTTTTAAAGCACTGCAGACTGATCAGTGCATTAACCTATGGACACATCTGCACTCTTGTACAGATGTCTGCATGAGCTGGTTTGGAGCAGGGACACTGGGAAAAGCTCTTTGGCTGTTGCCAGCACCCACTCTGCCCGCTGGTGGCTCACTCCCAGTTGACAGAGGAATATTATGGACACTGTGCTCTTACCCCACCTAGGACCATCACCAGATGTTGCATATACTCTGCTCTCCATGTGATGCTGTGGTGGAAGAGATGCCTCCTCATGGTCCTCCATAAGATTGCAGGGCAACATCCACAGAGGTAAGACTAAGGGCAGCTGCAGAAAATTATAAAGGAGGGGAAATGTTTTTCTGCCTCCACAGGTGCTGCAAGAGCTATCTTATTAACACTGTTTGCAACAGTATGCAAACCCCTCCTCCCCATCTCAAGACACCAAATTAACTAGGGCAAGAAAAACTTTCAAGAACAGTAGAAGGTTTTCATTGAGATAATTTTAGAGCAACTCACTGTCATGTTACTCCCAAGGCCATGGTCCCATCAGGGTCTTCTTACTTTTTGGTAAGGTAATTTGGATGCTAATTTGGACTTCAAGAGCTGTCAAAAGCTGAAGCAACTGAGTCCCTGAAAAGCTGTGCCTCCCCTAAGTGGAGATGATGACAGAGCTTTAACTGCATACATACTTCAAAGCCCCGTCTCTATCACCCTTCACTAATTTTGTCTTTGTCTGATGGAAAGAAATAGCTGTTCTCAGCTGAATTGCTGGTGCAATGCGCAGAGCCACGTGCTGTCTTTGTTCCCAGCTGCAATGTTGGGAAACCAGTCCCACCAGCATGACCAGAGAAGAGTAGGCACAGAGAAGTCACCCAAGCTGCTGGATGGGGATTCTGACACCACAACTGATGCAGCTACACACAGAGAGAACATCAAAAAGCTCCAGAGATGAGCTAGCTCCAACTTGCCCACAGACCAACACTTAGCCAACTCCATGCTGCTCTCCCTGCCCAAGTATTCCAAGACATATCTTCCTCACACTGACCACTTCCTCACGCAAAGAATGTCAAAGGCTGAAAAAAATTGGTCCTGCTTTGTCCTCTGGATTTACTTGACCTGCTCAGCATTTAAAAAGAGCGTGCTGCATTCAAGATGCAGATGCCACAAGCAAGATGGGCACACACCAGCCACCCATGGATGACCCAAAAGGCAGTTTTGTAAGCTAGGACATGGCTGCAGCCCTGCCCCCGCCCCGAGTTGGACTTGCTCCTGACCTCAGTCAGGAGACTCATTTTAAGAAAAAAAAGAGGGGGTTTGTTCCCAGCTCACTGCCTGACATCAAGCAGCCACTTAACAGCCAGATTCTCTCGCTAATGAATAAAACCTCTTTGGATTATCAAACTGAAGAACTCATTCGAGCAATGAGCTTGTGCAAGAGCTTAACCTTGGTTTAATGTTCTTACACACCTTGCTGATTAGTCCAGGTACTGATCCATTGGTGGATTACGTGATACCCTCAGCTACACTCAAAATGCTGATGGGAGCCAAAACCATCATGAGCCTGAGTTAAGCAGAAAATAATGCAATCTGCACATTACAGTGTATTTCCTCAAAACAGAGGGGGGTTTAAGCACTTGTCCTTGGTAAACACTTCCAAATCAGACGCCCCATGATACCTGGGTTTAAGCAGCTTAACCATTTGCTGGAGCTGATGGTCCAGGATAGAAAAGCAACATGGGGGGTTAAACTAGACTGTGCGTTGCTTGCTCCATGTGATGCCCTATGTTTGACCAATCCACATATCCATGTCAGAAAGACTGCAAGCTCGCTGGGAGCAGTATGACATTTGGGAGTGCAAACCCCCAGATGATAATGCCATTCGGGAAGCATGTAGCAAAAAGCGGACACAAGGACATCTGCTCCAGCCCTGAGTGTGGATTAGACCTTGTTGCAAAATGGTGAGTTTGATCTCACTTGCAAATCTAGTGAGTGGCAGACCCATTCCAGAAAGTGCTCCCTCTACAATTCAGCACATGCTTTTAACACCAGACTCGTTACATTGGCACAAAAGACTACGTGGCTAATTTCAGATGTTTTTCAGCAGCAAAGTCGTTGCCTTAATTTAGATCATATTTGGTCCACAGGTGAGAGTTAGCTTTCCAGGTGCAGGAACCCACCTCTGCCAGCCAGGAGGGTGTCAGAGATATACCAAAACAGGCCAGTGTTTATGCAACACAAGAGCAAACACCACGCCTGTTTGTTTAATTAGTTACCCCTGAAATTAAAGTCCATCAAACTGCATGGAGGCTTCATGCAACCTGCAAATTATCTACAAGGAATGCAACCTGGAGGTGAGGGATGCCAGATATAATCCAAGCTGCGGCTCCAAGCACTTTCCACACCATCAACAGGGCCATGAAGGGAAAAACCCAAAATAACACCACCCACCCCTTCTGTCTGCACTTCAGAGTTTGTTGTTTCAGTCTCGCCAGGTGAAAAGCTGCTCAAACCCATCACCATGGGTCAGATGGCTGATAAGACACCAATTTCACCATTTTAAGACTCAGGTGCTTATTGGAGGGTTTATCTGCAAAGTTATGCACTTTGAACTGTTTAGTTTTACGTCAGTTAAAAATACACAAGGCCCTTGTCTGGACACTCTGAAAATTAAGGCAATACACAATGAGACTGCAGTCTCAGTAAGGGTCAGTACTGAGCCCAGTCCTCTTCAGTATTCTCATTGATGGCCTGGAAGAAGGGATGGAATGTACCCTCAGAAAATTTGCTGATGACACAAGACTGTTGGGAGGGGTGGCTAACACATCAGAAGGCTGTGCCACCATCCAGCGAGACCTGGACAGGTAGAGAGTTGGGCAGAGAGGAACCTGATGAAATTCAAAAAGGGCAAGTGTAGGGTCCTGCACCTAGGGAGGAATAACCCCCAGTACAGGTTGGGGGCTGCCCTACTGGAGAGCAGCTCTGAGGAAAAAGACCTGGGAGTCCTGGTAGACAACAGAATGTCCATGAGTCACCAATACGTCCTTGAGGCGAAGAAGGCCAATCGCATCCTGGGGTGCATCAGAAAGAGTGTGACCAGCAGGTTGAGGGAGGTCATCCTGCCCCTCTACTCTGCTTTGGTGAGGCCCCAGCTGGAGTACTGTGTCCAGTTCTGAGCTCCCCAGTTCAAGAAGGGCAGGGAATTGCTGGAGAGAGTACATCAGAGGACCACCAAGATGATTAGGGGCCTGGAACATCTCTCTTACAAGAAAAGGCTGAGAGACTTCGGTGGTTTTAATCTGGAGAAGAGAAGACTGAAGACCTGATGAACTCCTATAAATCCGTAAAGAGTGGGTGTCAAGAGGAAGGGGACAGTCTTTTTTCAGGGGTGCCCAGTGAGAGGACAAGAGAAAATGGACACAAACTGGAACATAAGAAGTTTCATCTAAACATGAGGAGAAATCTCTTCACTTTGAGGGTGGCAGAGCCCTGGAACAGGCTGCCCAGACAGGTGGTGGAGTCTCTGTTGCTGGAGACATTCAAAACCTGCCTGGACACGTTCCTGTGCAGCCTACTCGAGGAGGACCTGTTTTGGCAGGGGGGTTGGACTAGATGATCTCCAGAGGTCGGTTGCAACCCTCTATCACTCCATAACCTTCACTGCTGGAAATGTCAAAGACACGATGCTTCTCTTTGCTGGGGCAACATTTTTGGGGCTCAGTCATTTTAGGGAAAGATTCCTCTCTTTAGCAAGACAGATGGGCACAGAAATGGTAATTTTCATAATTTTGGCAAAATCAAGGCTTAGCTCAAAATGCCAGGCAAGGCAGGGTTTAGTTTTGGATATGTTTTTGGGTTTTTTTTTTTCAGTAGTCAAGAGGCAAAATAAAGACACCTGAAAGTTATCTTAAAGTAACAGTAGACTTTTTCCCTGCTTAAACCACAGCTTTTGTAGTTGAGTGGAGCCAGTTTCTGAAAGTTTCTGCGTTACACTTCTTACAAGCACAAAACACGCTCCCATGTGTGCATTGAACCACAGTAATGCACCTTTGCAGTAGCATCCCCTAAAACATGAGCAACTCCAAACCCCAATGGAGGGAATATTTCCAAAGGGCAAGTTACTCCCTTCTCTGCCATCCCCAAGAAGTCAGCCCCAGGCAAGCCTGTAAGAAGATGTACTTGGTCTTGCTTCTCAAACCTAAGACATGAGGCCCCCAATGAACCTCAGAGTCTTCATGTTTGAGCCCAAAAGCCAGGTGCTCTGTTCATCCCTGCTGTGCTTTCTGACCAAATTTCAGACTGATGCTACTTGAATTATGGGTGAAGCATTATCTGTGGCATGGAGTTGTCTTAGACCAACACAAAATTACCGATATTAAAGAAAAAAAGACAGAGCTGTTGCTGACAGCCAACCAGAGGGATACAGAAAAGCTCAAAGTTTGACTGCTGTCTCTAGAAGAATGTCTCAATTTAAGGACTAAAACCAGATTTTTAAAAGCCTGATATATTCAGGGACAGATGCCTTGGGTCAGGTGAACATCAGCCATGTGCAGCAAAGAACCTGCTCTGTTTATTGATTTCTGTAGAAAGCAACTTCAATCATACCACTATATGGCAGATGTGTGCATTTCAGTTTTGGCTCTGTATCTAAAACACAGGTTGGGACCTACAAGCAGCAGGCTCTTGGCTGGAGAAGACAATTTTAGATATAACCAACATGCCAGGTCATCATCCATGGCCATCTTTACGATCTCGCCTGGGCAAAACCTCCTTTTCACAGCAATACCCCAGATGTTCTGCCCTGTAAAGTCATGCTCTTCCACATCTCAATGCAATTTGCAGCCATAAGCACAGCAGATCTTGGTGCTGGCACTGGGACAGCTCTGCAAGGACAGAGAAGGCAGCAAGAAGCTTTTCAAGAGCCAAGGGATGCTCTCCAGCACAACCAGCTGATGCCCACATGCAGTCTTCAATGACCTTACCCTCAAAAGTCCAGGGTCAGCCCAGAATTAGACACACTTGATGGAAAAAGCCTAAATATCAAACCAACGCAGATGGACTTTTCTGAATTAAAACTTGCTTGAAGTGACACCTAAAAGCAGCGAAATCCCAGGCACAGCCAACGCACTAGTAGAGATTTATATTTAGAAGGATGACATGACTACTCAATCAATAGGAAAGAAACGGAAACTTTTTTGGCACTGTCTAGACGAACAAAACCAAAAGAGATGGCCAGACCATTCATCATTACTAAAAGCACCATCCATTGGTGTTCCAGCCTCCAAACTTGCCAATTCTACTCCAAATTCAGCTTTTTTCCAGGCATGATCCCAGCAAGCAACATTTATGGCTTGCAGAGCCCATGTAAAGACTATCAACCAAAACACACCAAGGGCATATGTACAAGAGAGTTGGCATTATCTTACTTCTTTTTAAATTTATTGCTTATTACTGTCAGCTTTGTTTTCAACAGGACAACTAACATCTTCAAGTACAGTGAGGTACTAAATAAAGAAAAAAAAAAGCTATTTCCAAGTTTTGCAGACTGAATTCTAAAGAGAGACAAAGCAGAGCGACCAACATAAAATTCCTTCAAAATCTGCTCTTTCTTCTGCTGCATTACTCATTTGGGAGCTTTTGGTTCAGAAGTCAGAGATGTGCCTAGCCAGACATCCGATTGTTTCCTGGGCCTCATCCCAAATTTCTCTAACATTACTCACATTATTTTTTTTCGTGTGGGAAGCGGGATGAGGATTTTATACTTAAAGGCAAAAGGGAGGAAAAAGTGTTTGTGGCATTTTGTAGGAATTATAATGGTTAGACTTAGAACTCTGGGTCCAAACGTTTCCCATGTATCTCATCCACAGAAGAACAAAGAAACCAGGCTGCTGCCTGGACTCCTTTGCCTTTGTACTGCTTGGGACCCAGGGATGAGCTGGGACCTCCCCAGGTCATCCAGGTGGGATCCTGCAGCTCCAGGGAGATGGGCAATGGATACTTGGCCTGAAGGCAGATGCTCTGCATACAAACATCCCAGCAGTGACCAGCAGCATTGCCTCTGCCTGCTGGTCTCCCCACAGAGACTTTCTCTGTGCCCTGTCTTCGTAAGCTAAATTGCCTTAAAGCAGTTCCAAGCCAGAAACCACTTACTCTTTCCCAAAGCAAAATGCTTCCCCTTCCCTCTCTGAGCAGGGGGACCATCAGATGCAGCCCCAGTCACAATCCCCTAAAAATTAGGCCAAACTGCATTCCTTTTATCCTGCCTGACTGCAGGGCAATCTGGGCAGTGATTTCCACCCCTAAGGCCCTGAAAAATGCACTTTTGAAGTTATTTCAGAACCTATTTTTAGAGGCACAGGCACCACAACTGCAGAGGCCATGATTCACCCCTCAGATTGCACTGCTGCATGAACCCAGGCAATACTCACATTCCATGCCTGTTTCTCCCCAGCATTATCTGCTCCAGTGGTACCCAAACCCTTCAGGACAAACATCCCTCCCCATTACTTAAAAGGTGCAACTCCTTCTACCTGTGCTGAGGTTTCCCATCATGGCCAGGTATCAGGAAAACTGGCAGCAGGATGGCAAACAGCTTTCTCCCCAAGGACGCTTGCAACTCAAGGGTTTAAAACAGGGTCAAGGCACAGAGCTGGGATGGAAATGTCACCCATCCCTACTGTAGGGCAATTGCAGACAGGGGATTAAACACTCGCTCTCCCCAATTCCCCACTGCAGGGCCCTGTATTCCTCTGCTCAAACAGTATGCTGGGCTAAAGCTTTTGTTTTCTTTGCTTATGGTTTCCATGCCTGGTCATGTCCTGCATCATGGATTTGATGAACATTTTAATAGCTCTTATTAATAGGCAAAGCAGGAACTGGAGAGGCACTGGCTGCTTCAGCCAGTCACACCTCTGTGGAGCAGCAGGGCTGTCCCGCTGCAGGGCATGGTGCTTCAAAACCAGGCAGAGGAGTGAAAAACACCCACCAGTCCCTGCTCACCCACCAGCAGAAGCAAAGATTGAGAAGCTCAGTGGCTTTCAAACTCCTTGGCTCAAGGGATTTCAGGCCCAGCCTTGCAACAGGATTTATCTCAACCAGATAATTTCAAGGCTACACTCGTACAGCCCACAAATCAGCCAACGTTGTGAGACAGTGGCATTGCATCAGGTACAACACCACCACATGTCCTGTGCCAGCCCCCTGGGCACCCAGGCCACCAGGGAACAGAAGCATTTTGGGTCTGCGCTCAGCGTCAACAGGCAACTTTTTACACACCTCCTGAAAAAAAAAAAACCAACCCCAAAACCCTCTCCCATTCCCTCCAGGTCCAAGAGCTGGGATGCACTGGAGACCACAGCACATCCACCCCCTCACTGGGGTGGAGCTGCGACTTTGTTTCCCAGGATCTCACCAGGAGCTGCCTAGAGTCCAGGTGGACGGCTGCCTGGTTTAGATAATTAACGGGTTTTTCAGCAGTGATTAACTTTCAGGTATGCCACTCCGGAGCAGCTCCAGGTCTCTTCAGGGAGCATGGGCCACACCTCAGGAGCAGCAGGAGAGACAGGAAAAATTATAGGGAACCACTTACTGATGCCACTGAGCTGTTTCTCAGCAGCGTTTACTGGCTCCAAGCAGCTTAACATAAAAAAAACCCCAAACCACCAACCTCAAAATAAAACCCCCAAATCCCAGAAAAGCCTCAAATCTTCACCTATTTTTCACCCCCAGACTAAGCAGGACAGACCCTGCATGGACAGGATCCAGGAAGGGCTCTAGCAGGTGGACGCATGGGAGAAGACTCACCACTCTGATGTCCCAGTCCCACAGCATCTTTCCCCTAGTCCAGCACAAAACATATGTGATGAGCTCCAGGAAGCCAACAACACTACTGATAACTTTTAGGACAGTAAGCTGGTCAAGGCCAGAGCTGGCAGCACAAGCCATCCCTGATCAGCAGATCAGTTAATTGCCATCTCCCAGGGAGAGTAAATACTTTGTCTGTTTGCGGCCCTTGCCCAGAGATAACCAAGCAAAAGGCTCACAAAGGTCAAGCAAAAGGCTTGCTTTGTGGCCATTACTGCTCTGCTCCCCAACAAGGAGGATGGTTGTTGCAAAGCACTGGAAAGGAGCCATGTCCAGGGAAGCTGGTATTAAAAAGCACAAACAACTCCCCCCAAAAAACAACCCCAAACCAACCCATCCCATTGCACTGAACTCTGTGCTTTCATCCCTTCCCCAGAAATCCTATTTGTCTCCCTCTGTCCAAGAAAACACGGGGTGAATGCCTACAGAGGTACCACTTTTCTGGAGGCTGCTCCAATAACTTTGCAGATGACAGTCTCCACCAGTAAGGAGAAGCCAGCACCCAAAAAGACCAGCCACGCAACGCACCTTGACACCTGCTCCTTTTAGCAGGATGCATCCCCCATCTCCTCCTCTGGGACGCACCCGGCACTGCCTTTATTCTGTAACTCTAAGCCTCATGAATTGCAAAGGACCAGTTCCTCCCAAGCCACGTGCATTAGGAACTACTCCCTGTGCTTTCTTAGAGACTAATAGTTCGATTTGCAGCAAAGGCACAGCCACATGCACAGAAAAAAATATAGTAACGATGTTTCTTGTGAGCAAGGGGGTAAAAAAAAGCATGGAGGGTTTGGAGTGGGGAGGCACGGTGCCTGAGGGAAACAGCAGAGCATTTCCATGCATGTTGTTGGCTGGAAAATGCTTCTTATGCCGGCAGAGAGCAACCCCACCCCAGCACAACTAATCTGATGGCAGGTTTTCAATGCAGCAGCCAGGATACGAGAGGCTGGGGAGGGAGGGCTGGCGAGTGGGGGAAAGAAAGCAAGGAAATGCCACAGAGGTGAGGGACGCTTTTTCTGGCCAGGCAAAGGCTTGTTTTGTTTCCCTCCCTTCAGCTAGCTGCCATTTTCTGGAAGCTGGATCAGTTAAAAAAAATTTGAAGTTTCTCTTTGTTTAATTACAGCTGCAGTAGCCCTTGTGCAAAGGCAACCAGCGTCTCCCCCAGCTGCTCTGGCAACAGATGTAAACGAAGATGACAGCACAGCAATGGGGAATTAATGCTGGAGTTAAAGCTTTAACATCTCCCACAAAGACACAACTCCAGCTCAAACACATGATTTTTACTCCCAGAGGCATGCAAAACCTGAGAGACTTTGGTCGCAATTCCCTGTGTGACCATTGCATCGGTTATTCAAATTCCTACTTGTTTTGCTCCCTTCCTCCACCTTTACCTGGTATAAGTGTTTTTTAGACGGACAACTCGAGCACCCTCTTCCTCCGCACCAAGCAAACTGATGCATGCTCCAGCCAGCCCCAGCACTTGCCAAAGTCACATCTGCACCGATGCCAACCTGCAACATCTGCATCCAAAGGCACCCGTGGATTGATTCCAAGTTCAAACCCCTCTAGCCCAAAATAACATGGCTTATGCTCCCCCTGTCCACCACCCCCAACACTTTGCTGGTGCAATGTCATCAGTCCTGAGCTGAACAAGCTGCAGGCCACCATTGCAGTAAACATCACAAGCGGCAATAAGCCCTGCATAGATAACAGCAGGAAAGTCAAGGCTTGAAGCCTTAGACAAGCTAATGGCTGGCAAGCTAACGGCAGCAGCAACTGTGAAACATCTCCTGCCTTGCTTTCCTCCACTGACTGAGCTGAGGACGCACTATTGTTCAACTCAAAAAAAAAAGGCCTTTTCTGTTCTTAAGGAAACAGTCAGCGTCATTCAACCAAGACCACACACTGGCCACATATCATGCAAACGCCTTCCTCCTAAAAGACAACCTAAAGCACTTCAGACAGTCAGCGTGATCAGGATGGCCAGGCACAAAAGTAGAAGGGGAGCTGCTGGCTTTACCCTGGAGAGCAAGCTGGGCAGAGGGAAGCAATAGCTGTGCATGGGGCTTGTTTGCTGCATGGGATGAACAACCCCAGTCTAACAACTACATACTGCAGACACATTTCTTTGCTAGGTCAAAAAGGTGCTTGCTGGAGCCAGCTAAAAAACATCTGGTTTTGCTTTGTGGCAGCGATCTCCCCTCTTGAAAATGAGGGGATGCTCCCTAGGGCAACTCTCCCATGGGGCAGAAGGGGGCAGAGGAAGCAACTTCAGAGCTTGCAGAGAACTGTGAAAAGGAAAGGCTTTCACATTATAATTATTATTATTGCAGCTTTCTCCCCTTCATTTAACAGGACTGCCAGCTAGATATATGCATCACCATCCTTACAATTTGCAACAAAGTACCCAGATCATGAAGAAACACAGGAGAGACTAAACAAAAAAAGTGACTCAGCCACTTTCCAGCTTTGGCTTTTAATATATCCAGATTTGAACCTGTAAAGTTGCTTGCACCTCCATCATCTTTCGCATGCAGCCAAGCCATTGCTGATGAAGAGATGGGATGCAGTGTACACCGCCTTCCTGCTGATGGGTCTGAAGCAACATCTCATCCAGACAGAGCAGGAGCAACTATTTGCGTAGGAGCATGCAAGAAAGCCTAGCCCTAGGACTTGCAATTCGTTTTCTTGTCGGTAATGAGAGCATTACGCTCCCCAGCAGCCTGTTGATATGCCAGCTGGGAATGACTACCTCTCAGCACTGAAAACTTGGCCCTTGCACAAGTTCAAATTAAATCAGCAGGTTAAAAATAGAAATATTTTGTGGAGGGAGAAGTGGAGGGCACTGGCCAAGGGGTTTGTAACAGAGGAGCAGCAGACTGGCCAGCCCATAGACAGTGCTAGGTTTCCATCAAAAAAAAGGGATTAAAGACAGCAGATGCTGCTTGTGGGACACCAGTGACCTCTCCAAAAAAACATGCAAACCACCCAAAATGCCAACCTTCCCAGCAGAGGAAAAAAATTTGAACCCAGGGACAGGATGAAAGAGAGTTGGAAGTTTTATGGTCGGCTCCTTGACCCATCAAAGACCCTGGAAAAACTGGCAACATGCACAGGGAAGTATGGCTGCCTGCCAGACCTGCAAACCACCCAGAGCAGCAAAGGGATTTAATCCACCCCTTCACTTGCCCATTGCTGTGAGCCACCAGTATACAACATTTCTCCATACTCCCACACTTTTCTTCATGAGCCCAAGGGAGCAGAAATACACTGAAATCATTTGACTCCAAGGACAGCTGGGAGAAATTAAGGACCCCGTGCTACAATGAGGATGGACCAAGGAAGGGGACAGATGCTATGGGTATCCTCAAAAATTATCCCTCAGCATGGCTCTGTGGATACTTGTGGTGTGACTGGAACATCACTTAAGTGTTCAATGAAAACCAGACGCTACCATCTGATCTGCTGGGAGCAAGTCTCTCCACCTTGTTTAGAAAGCCAAGGCTCTGCGCTGTTAGGAAAGGGACTTGTCAGGACATGCATGCGTCCACTGGAGGACCTGCTCCCATCAGCCAAAGTTACGGGTCCTGCAAGTGCTTTCTCCTTTTTTATTTAAAAAAAAAAAAACAAACAACAACAACAACAACCAAACAAAACCTAAACATTTACAGCCACAAAAAGTGAGCTCAGACTGTAATTCACAACTTTGAATTTAATAAACCCTGCAGCTTCGCAATTAAGAAGCAAGGCTCTCCTTGCATCCCCACACCATCCCTTCAGGTCCTTAGGGAGGAGAACCAGATCCATCAACAACCCTCCTGCTGGTCTCCAGCACAGCCCAGGGTTTCAGCTGCCCATCCGGGGTTTGCTTCCAAATCACGTCCACAGCGGGTGGCAGGTTTCTCCCCATGCCAGCACCAAGAGGTCCACGTGCTCCCTGCTCCAGCCAAAGCTGGCATGGTGCTTTTGACGTCCTCTAACAATGACAGCTCTGTGCCTCAAATGCTGGCCCCTCAGCGGGGTTAATGCAGGGATTGTTTGCACTGCGCTTGCAAGAAAGTGGATGCATCTCCAGCAGCAAACGCAAAGCACCCTCTGCTCGCATGGGGACCAGGAACATGCTGTAATGCCAGAGCTCAGACCCCGAGTGAAATGATGGTGGACTCATTTAGTGCTTTTTAAGCTAAAACCTCATTCTGCTAATTTTAGGGAGCAGCCTGGGCAGATCCATCAGCTGATGCTCACAGCACAGATACCTCTTGTACTACAGCAGGGTATCGTCCAGAGAGCAGGGCACCCCAGGCAGCATCCAGCTTCACGGCTGCACTTTGCTCTCAATAAACGCCTTACTTTATCCATCATCTCCCACCACAGGCTGTCCCTTGCAAGTATGCATAAAAATCACATGCATCCAACCCACCATCCTGGCACTGGGACTGTGGTGCTATCACAATGCAAGAAGTAAGCCATCTGTTTGGCATTCACAGCAACACACTCATGATGCTACCGAGGACACCCATGAAACCTGACATTAGCCTCTGCCCCACTCCATCCAGGAGTTCTCATTTGAGCAGCTTTCAAGAGCAAACAAGACCAAAAGTCTTGCAAGGGTGAGGCACTGGAGAACATTTTGCTGTATATCTTGAAACATCTAAGTTCCAGTTAATAAGCACAAATGCATTTACCAGCAAGTTGATCACCCCTTAAAAAACTGGTTCTTCACTGATTACTAGGGAAGTCAATACTGGGCTACAAAACTCCTCTGAGAATTGCCATCCAGTGCAAAATATACCCAGCCCCCTGTCAGGGAAGCCATCCACAACCGTGGACACCCCTCCATGATGCTGCTGGATGCCCAAACACGCAGTGAGGACCACTCCTGGTTGTGCAGCATCACAACCAGTACTGCCAACCCAAAGCATATTCCTTGCAGGGACAGCAAACCTCCAACCTGATGGAAAACCATCCCACCATCTACCAGGGAGCCTCCAGGTCAGTCTGCAAAGCTCCGGTGTTTTCAGAATGAATTCTGGACAGGAGACAAAAGGCAAGTGCCAAACCTAAGGTTGAGAGACTCCAAGACAAAGTTATTTGCATTTATTTCTGGCTCAGCTGCCATCAGAAATCCACCCACCAAACCAGAAGACGATGCAACTTTCAGACCTCTTGAAAATAAAACAATGAGGATGCAGATTCTCCTTCATGCCCTCACCTCCACAGCTGCTAGCTCCCTTCATGTAGACAGGCTTCTGCAATGAAAAACTTCTCACTGTATTTAAATGTTTTTCTCATTAAAAAAAATGCAGTGTCTAAACCACCTCCTTAACATAGATACAAGCTCTTCTTCTTCTGAACAACCCCACCAGGCTAAAATAAATATTTTGCTTCACAAATAGTTTTCCTCTCATTAAAATGAAAACATAATTAAGATGTCAAGCACAGAGGCAAACTGCGGCTGCAATCACTCCACACACATGCTGCTCAGGCTTTATTTGATTAAAAGTAACAACACTGCTATTTTTGAAAAGCACACTCTCTTCCACAGCCCAACCAGAGTTATTTTGGAAATATATATAGGGAAAGCTGGCATCCTTGCCACCAAAAAAATCCCCATACAGAAGGGTATGTACTCAGCAGAGGCCGCAGGTCTGTGGCATGAGACACCCAGCGAGCTTCATAGGCAACCTCCTGCTGCTCATGGCCAAGGGGTTAAAGCTCACTTGCACAGTGACCCAGGCGAGCATCTAACCACTGGAAAGGGTGAGAAATGAGAAGAAAAGAGAGAAAAAGGAGAAGAGGAGAGGAAAAAGTACTACCGCAGATGTTGCATGAGGACACCCAAGCAGGTACCAAGCATCGGTACCGATGCTGCCACACTGGAGCAAGTCCCAAGAGGAGATGCAAACATATGAGACACCTCAGAGGACACTACAAGACACCTCACCAAGGAGGAAGTTATTCTCAGTATCAGGGTTTTGGTTTGTTTTTTTTTTTTGTTTTCAACCAAATCTAAGAAGCCCATTGCTGTAGTTAGGTGTTAGGAAATAAAGGATGAGTCCTTCTTCCAGACTGGAAGGGGATGTTTCGCCATCTAGACACAGACGTCAACAGAACACGCATCCCCCTCCAACTTCTACCCAAGCTGCCACTCTGCTCATTAACAGCCATAACTTAATTACTGCAAATCTCAGGCAGTGTTAGCCCAGAAGGGCAGGCTCAGGGGGCAGCGATGGGCATTACATGTGATTCCTCAGCATCACCCCTGCCAGAGCACAGATGCTGTGCTAGGCATTTTTGCATGCTCTTGCATCCCACACTCCTTTTACAGCTCTGGGCCTGTAACAGGTTTCAACGGCAGACAGCTTACCTAGGGCAGAGGCAGAGGTTAAGAGATGCACAAAACCGCACCACAATCCCCGCTTCCCATTGTACAGAAGTAACTCTAAGCATAACTAATGCTGAGCTGCTCTTGTGGCTCAAGTGTTTATGCCGGAACAGCTTGATAGCCAGGGATCCCCGAAAAATCCAAATGGGTACCCCAGTACCCAAGCCTAAGGCCACAGCACATCACCACCTATTCATGCCTCCCCATAACACACCGGCTGCCTAACTCCACCTCTCCTGCCAAACACTGTCCTGCTAGCAAAAGCCGTAAACCAAGCCTTGAATAACATCCCCTGCTCGCAAAACAATCCTCCGCCCCGGGCTGCCAGCAAGGATCAAAGAGGTCAGTGACCCCATGACATCGGTGAGTCCCAACAAGGCAAATGCTCCCAGAAAATAAAACGCCAGGCACAGATGGTGCGATGCTCTTTAAAAAAGCCTCAAACTTCCATGAAACTTCCCACTCGTGGCCGATGAGACAAGAAATGAAAGAAAAGCAAGCCCGGCCTCCTCCGGCCTCAGCTGTAAGACATCGCCATCACCGCAAGTTTACAGGATGGACCCATCAGGAAATGCCTCTCCCCGAAGGACACCCGGTCACACCACCGTGCCCAGAGTCCCCAGCCTCCGCCTGGGGTGCAGTGCTGGGTGCAGGCGTGCCACGCCTAGAATCTGGCCCCCATCCTCCCTGTCCCCTCCCGGCAGTGACAGCGGGACCCAGGCGTACAAGAGGCAGGCTGCTGGGGCCAGACTTGCGGACACCAAGCGCTTGCAGGGTGGTTCATGCCACGGACAGGCGTGACCGCCTCCCCTAACAGCGCTCGATGCTCAGGGCGGGAGCAAAAGTTTCACGCTGCCGGCGTGGCTCCCACGGGTCTTCCCTGGTTCACCCTCGGCGTGAGGCTGCCCACGCCAGGCTCGCAATCCTGTGCTCGCTTCCAGGGTGAGCACAGGCGTCCGGCACCGCACGCGTACGCAGCGATACACCCCGCGCCCGCGGCCGCACCCACGGCGCTTTCCACCTGCATCCGCGCGGCACGCGCACACACACACACCCCCCGTGAGCCGCCGGCCCCTGAGACACCC
>VZTM01035987.1:57709-120501 GCA_013400555.1 Jacana jacana
CGGCGGCGGCGATAGCGGTGTCTTCTCTCGGCGGGCGTCTGCTTGCGGGGGAAGGGGTTGGCGGCAATCCTCGTGCAAAAGCCCACCCGTGCCAGGGCTGTAAAGGGGCCTTCGGCGGCGAGCTCCTTCCCACTCACCCCGCCACAGAGAGCTCCCCCCGCAGGGATGAATGCCACCCGGGACAGCCCACGGGGTCTGGTGTCGTGCCAGGGAGTGCCACCAGCACCCTGAGTGCAAATCACAACCTGAGGCGGGGTGGTCACTCTCGGGCCGTTTTCCCCGTAGGGCAGGCGATTCAGCTTTTAGGAGTTTTGGGTGGTTTGGTGGGTTGAGCTTGGGTTTTTCTGCCTTTTCAAGCTTTTTTTTTGTAAAGGAAGTGAAGGCACATGGTGCAGCCAAATGTTTAGGTGCAAAGCCCAGTGTGCTTCACTGAATCCCAGTGCAATGATTCCCACGCCCCCCCCGAGTGCTCCTCCCCCAGGATTGGAAGGATGGAAATTCGTGCCTGCGGAAAGAAATGTGGAGGAAAAGGCTAAAACAAGACTAAACCTTTATTCTCGATAAATTTGCACAGCTTGATTTCTTGAGTTAATCATGGATCCAAGAAGGCAGCTTCGAAACTCGCAGCAGCTCCGACTCCAAGGCAGCCAAAGCCAAAAAATGAGTTTGTGCTCATTAAAACCCCACGGGCTGATTGAGGATCCCACCCAATTAGGATGGTCAAGCATCCCATTCTGGCGCTGGCTTGACTGGGATGCTGGGGTCAGAAATGGGGTGCCAGGAACAAGAAACACAACAGGTCGGGGATGGATGCAACATGAAGCCAGAGATGGTGGTCACAGGTACCATCATGGTGGCCATCTCCTGTTGAGACACTCCCGGGAAAAGCAGCCGAGTGAGACATTGGGGTAGGCGAGTCCTGTGCGCACAAGGGCCAGGGCTATGTGAGCCCCAGCTCTTCCCACCCCCTCCTTGTTTTTTCCTGGATTTAATTGGGATCTGATGATTACATTTCCTCTTCCTGGTGTTACCTCCTCCTGCACCCAAAATTCCAGTGCCGCAGAAGGAGGTGGGATTGTCGACAGGGTGAGATGAAAGCAGGGAGGTAGGCAGGGCAGCTGGGAGCCCTCCTGCGACCAAACCCTGTCCTGGGTGTCAGCCAGCAGTTTTGCTGTCTTTGTTTGGCAAGTGCTAACACAACAAGCCATATAACTGCATCAAAGCATCCTTGGGAGCTCGTTTCTCTTGCATTGTTTGGGGAGGTTTGGGATTTATCAAAGCTCCCCATAGCTGGATAGCCTGGTTCTCTAATTGCAGCGGGGCATTTTGATCTTGCTTTGCTGGTGAAAATGCTTCAGATGGCACCTACAAACTGCCAGTAACACTGGCACAGCTGGGTTAGGTTGCTGCTCCGATGCTGGCAAGGGGTGATATGGGGATACTGGGGAGCTGCTGCCATCTGTACCCTGGTACCAAGCCTGGGGCACCCAAACCAAAGTGCTCCTGTCCCTCTGCTTCTGCAGACGTGCAAACCCATTAACAGCATTATTTGAGCTGCTGATTTATCTCTCACAACTGTAGTCTGATTTAATTTCTCTCTCATATGTAAAGCCCCCCAAAACGACTTGTCTCATTCAATGCTTTTACATTAGAAATACCGAAGTTGCGAATCTTGCTATTGAAACAGCTTCTGATACCAAACAGCTGATCCTTCACAAAATGTGTTAGTCCTGCTTTACTCTCAAGTTAATTAGTCCATGTCAGGGGTAAATCACACTGTCCTCTCCCATCTTCAACAAAGTTTGAATCAGCTTTTTTTTTTTTCTCTCCCTCCCAAACCTCATTTGATTGAAATGAGTAAGGTTATTCTTACTCATGTTAATAATTTCCTAAATAGCTGAAGCCCTGAAAAGTGATGGTGGAGGTCTGGGGATCATCCCAGGCTGATGCCTTGAGTGACTTTGGGGATGAAAGTGTCTTCTCTGATGAGCTGGCTGCTGGGCTGACAGAGGCATCCGTGCATCTAGAGTTGCAACTCAGCAGCCTCGTGATCCTTCTGTGATAAACCTACCTCTCCAGATGGTGAAATTGAACTTGAACTCCAAACTGTTGGCTTAATTCACTGAATCACAAAGCGGTAGGGATTGGAAGGGAACTTGGGAGTTCAGCTAGTCCAACTCCCCTGCCAAATCAGGGTCATCCCAGAACAGGTTGGACAGGAACACATATAGGTGGGCTTTTAATACCTCCAGAGAAGGAGAGTCCACACCCTCTCTGGGCAGGCTGTTCCTGGGTTCTGGTGCCCTCGTGGTAAAGTTGTTTTTCCATGTGTTCAGCCAGAACTTCCTGGGTTCCAGGAAGTGGATGCCCATTGCCCCTTGTCCTGTCACCAGGCACCACTGCATCCTCTTGATACCCACTCTTTAGATATTGATAAACATTGATGAGATCCCCTCTCAGTTTTCTCCAGGATAAACAGACGCAGGTCTCTCAGCCTTTCCTCATCAGAGAGATGCTCCAGTCCCTTGATCATCTTTGTAGCCTCCTCTGGACTCTTTCCAGGAGTTCCCATTCCTTCTTGAACCAGGAGGGCCTTCTTGAACAGTACTCCAGATGTGACCTCCCTCAACTTGCTGGCCATGCTCTTTTTTATGCACCCCCAGAGACCATTGGCCTTCTTATTAACGTTTATAAATATGTAAAGGGTGAATGTCAGGAGGATCGAGCCAGGCTCTTCTCAGTAACATCCAATGGTAGGACAAGGGGTAATGGATGCAAGCTGGAACATAGGAGGTTCCAGTTAAATATGAGGAAAAATTTCTTCACAGTGATAGTGACTGAACACTGGAACAGGCTGCCCAGGGAGGTCAAAACTTGCCTGGACGCATTCCTGAGTGACCTGATCTAGGTGTTCCTGCTCTGGCAGGGGGATAGGACTAGATGATCTTTCAAGGTCCCTTCCAATCCCTGATATTCTGTGATTGATTCTTGGCCACAAAGGCATTGCTGGCTCATGATAACTTGTTGTCCACCAGGACTCCAAGGTCTCTCTCTACAGAACTGTTAATTGAAAATCACCAATTCATGCCCATTTCCCTGTGCTGAGATGAATATTAGGCATGTTGCTGGTGGGGAAGGTTCAGCTGAACCTGGAGTAGAGGGGAGAGCATCCCATCCCACATCTCATCTCCCTGTCAGTTTTAAAACAAGTGTTCTGCAATGCCCAGAAGTTCAGAACAATAAGGGGCTATAGGGTATTTGGTTGCAGGGTGGGTGCTATATGTGACAGGGACCAAAATCCATGGGTACAGAACAAGATGCTTCCAGCATCCTTCCAGCAGGCACTGCTATGGGCTATGCCCAGCCTCCTGCCTCCCTGTCCTTCTCCTGCCTGCAGCTGCCTTGTGCTACCGCATCCCCTCTGCTCCCACTGTGACCAGCTGGGAGGGACCAGGGCATACCAGCACAGCAGCAGAGTCATCTCACCTTTGGAAGCAGGCCATTCCCGTTTCCCCTTCCAGGAAGTGATACGGGTGAGCAATTAGACCCAGACAGGATGCCCTAACAAGCTCTGGCTTTTATAAGGCACTGGGAATTTGTTTTGCAGGAATTCCGTGGTAAAGTTCATTTCAAGACTTTCTCTATCCACTTGCCTACAGTGTTCCTGAAGCACTTACACAAAATTGAGTGGTAATTGTTAATTGTCTCTATTTGCCTAAATAGAACTTAAGAGAAGGGCTGGTCTGGGATGATATACCCATGATTCAGATATGTGAGTTTATCTGGCTCTTTCAGAAAGACAAGGTCTCGTCTTTGCTCTGATGCTACCTTTGGAATAGCAGAAAGATGCTGGACATCTGCTTGTCTTGGAGTAAAATACTGAAATGGACTGCCCTGCAAATGAATCTGGGTTCGATGACCTCCAAACCCAGCAGCACCAAAACCCTCACTGGGGCTGAAGGTGCATAAGTGGTGGTGCACCGCTCTTGCAGGTACACTGCTGGCTCAACCACTAGCTCCTTAACCCTTGCAGATGGGAGTGTTCCCAAATCTAAGCCAAATAACATATACTTCCCGAATACAATTTAATAAAATCCTGGCCCTCAGTGGGAGTATCCAAGTTCCCGCTGCAGCTCAGGTTTGTTGCTGCCTGTTGCTATGCGCTGAAGGGAGCACTTTTTCCATAATCCTCTGATTTTGGTAGGAGTCCAGCAAATCCCTTTGCCTGTATCATGCTATAGATTGCTTTCCAGAGCTGGGGAAGACAGTGCTTGACTGCCAAGGTACATTTAATAACACTTCGTTAGTACAGTGAGCCTGGCAAACTCCCTGGGGTAAGCTCTTCAAGGCCAATCTTCCCCTTGCTGAGAATTAATTACAGCCATGACAGTTAATGACGAGGGATAGGGATAGCTGGCAGTTTTTGATGTCCCTCTAGGTTTGTGCCGTACCAAGACAGATCTTCTCCTATTGAAAGTGAGTGGCAGGACTATTGCTGCCTTCCCGGCAAGCAGCAGTTTTTTATTTATTTGCATCCCTTGGCAGGGAGCAAGGCAGCATCACTGACACAGGTGGCACTTCCAGGTGTTTGAACTCTGCTTGGTCAGGGTTCTAATGTTTTATGACTAGGATAAAGTAAATAAGTTATTCAGACAAGATTTATTTTGTATGCATAACTTTCTAGTTTCAAAACCAATTACCCACAAAAGTTTCTAATAAATAAGTCTCAAAGCATTTGGAACAGGCAAATAAAGCATCATCTTCCTTCTGCCAGACTCCCCAAATGGATTTTTCTGCTTCATTTTCTGAATTGTATTACACTGAGCTGTAATAAAAGTAGGGCAGATTTACTCCTCCGACACCAGTCTGCACCTCAAATGTGCATTTACCCAACATGTTTCTGTAGCTGAAGTCTGGAGGATTTTTTTCCATTCCTTCCTCAGACATGTGCTGCAAACGTGATGCAAGGTCTCCCTCCATTGAGGTGGCTAAAGGCAAAAGCAGCAATTTTCTATGCTGTATCTGCAAGCCTGGCCTCTACTTTTGCTTTTCTTTGGAATACCCAGCACATAATATCCTCGACTCATTCGCTGGGGAAAGCATTGCACTTCAGCAGGTGAGTATCCCCTCCCTTCATAAGGGTGGGGCCATCCTGGTGCCAAAAGGGAAGAAAAGTTGCAGGATGAGGGGGCTGGAAGTCACCCGTGACCACTGTGCAAATTGCTCAGCATTCGTGCATGATGTTTGTAAGGTGATGGTAAACACCTGGCCAGGTAATGATTCCTTCCTACTAATAACAGGGATTAGGTTTCTTAAGCCTGATGAGGAAGTGTGTGAAGCAAATGACGGCTTCCAGAGCAGCTTTTAATTTCTTTGGCTGCTTGACATTAACTGAATGAATCAATGAACAAAGGAGAGCAAAGAGGTGGAGGTGAGAGAGAAGAGAGGCCTGGGGACCAGCCTTGCGCCTTCTCTTGAGGTAATCCTCTGATGGATGCTAAGGGGGAAGCTTAGCTTTTGGGCTGGCATTGCCTGATTGCTGCTGTTATTGCAGTGAAGGGTATCGTTTCTTAAAATCCATGCAAATAATCCCATGGCACTGGGAACTAAATGAGAGTCAGAGCTTGCCAGATGGAAAAGAAGAGAACTGGGCATTTCTTTCCTGTAGAAAAGTGTGAATAATGGACTTATAAAGAGGGAGTGTGAAGGAAAATGAAGACCTGACTGCTTTCCATTATTCTTTACAGGCTCATAAGAAAGCGATTCAGATTCGGTGCATGCATCTCTTAAGCAAAAAAAAAAAATTCTTGTGACTTCATTTCTTCCCAGGGCAGTCGAGCAAACTGCTCGATATGCTGTGACCTTGAAACATAATGAAGCATTGAAAAGCAAATCCGGCAGTACAGAAAGGAAGTGTGTTTTACCATGCAAGAGGAGGTATTGAGGTCCAAGCAAGAAACAGCCAGGCGGTTATCTCTGACGGCTTAAATCTCATCCAGGCAGTGTTTTTGACAAGACCTTCTTTGTTAGGAGAACCACAAGTGGTGCAATGTGTGGAGGGCTCTGCAGAAGAGTACCTGGCATCATGACATACATCTGAAATTTAACATTATTTTATAATATTATAAGTGACTCATGTTGCTCTTCGCCCTTGTCAGGGTGTAGTAACCCCTAGGACAGGCACATGTGGTAGCAGTGACCATTGCAAAACACCGTCTGTCCCAGATGCCACTTCGTTGTCCTTGGGAGCTGCTCCAGGGAAGGGGACAAAGGATGCCTTGTGCAAGAAAGAGAGGGTTTGCACGTGGTTATGGATTTAAAACCCAGCCAGGGTACTGGGGGCTAATGGAGAAGCTCTGAACTGGTCCACCACACATCAGCATCACTCCTTTGCTCCTTCTTACCCAGCAACAGATGTCCCCAGTTTTATCTCAGAGACAGTTTCGTGTGCTGGGATGAGAACTCTGTTAAGGTAGCAAAGAAGCCAGGGTGGAGAAGATGGGGAAAAGGGGCTGTTGGCCATGACCCCTTGGGGAGAGAGCACTTGGTTGAGGCTATCAGAAGGGATGTTTCTTCAAATATAGATTAGCCAGAGTTAAGAAAATTACTGTGTGTCCTCTGGGTTCTGGCTGTGCTCAGCATCTCCAGGATGGGACCCCAGAGAGCCATGCCTGGGTCATGCTCAGGGCTTTTGCACATCAGAGGAGGAACAAAACCAGGACCCTGCTCCTGCCTGACGGTTAAATATCCCTCAACACTCTGAAGAGCAGAAGAGTAAGAAGCCACATGCCCCACGTGAAACTTTCCTAATTTTAGTGAATTTTAGCAAGGGGAAGTGTTTGCAGTCCCTTGGCCCCAGTGTGAGTGCCTGGGTGTCAGGGTGACTGTGGAGGCACTCCTCCGGAGACAGCTTTGCTGAGAAAGTTTAGGAGGTTCATCACCTCAGACAGAAACCTTAAACCACCTCAACAAGTAGATAAAAGACTTGGTATCTGGAGCAGAAAATGCATATCTTCAGGTGATATATACTTAAAGTTCTCTCTGACCCAAGCTAACACAGTTAGGATGGATGCAAGTTTCCTCCTAGAGGGATTTTTCAGCTCCGGATCTTTGGAATGAGAGGAAAATCTTCTTATCTCCCTTGAAAATCAGATGGACAAATGCAGACCCATCTGGCCCAATGCTCTTGAGGAAATTAAAGGGATGGCATGAGTC
The DNA here is from genome assembly GCA_013400555.1 of Jacana jacana. Classification (NCBI taxonomy): domain Eukaryota; kingdom Metazoa; phylum Chordata; class Aves; order Charadriiformes; family Jacanidae; genus Jacana; species Jacana jacana. The sequence goes on from VZTM01035987.1 coordinate 64,925, forward strand.
ATGCAAGGGCTAGCAAACACCATTGAGAATGGGTTTTGTATCACTGGTTTGAACAGGATGCTGAAAGGAGTTTGTGGGGGAGAGTACGTCTTGATGGGGCAGCTGCTTTCACATTAATAACTAACGAGTAGAGTCACTATCTTTACAACCAGATTATTCAGGACATGCTACACAGATGACCAGCATCTCAAGCTGGATGAGCAACCACTGAAAATACCTTGAATCAAGGCTACCCTGGCAAATTTTAGCACTGTTCCCTAGCTGTCCTAAATGGGCAAAATGGGGATAACATGTCCACATCTGACACAGGAGCTGAGGAAACTTGGTCATGGGGGTGTCAGCCCAAGAAAAACACCAAGCAGAAAATGCTAATTGCCAGGGTCTGGAAGACTTTTGCTAAATAAGACCCAGGGACTGCACATAGGAAAGAGAGGATGAGAAGAAGGGATGTCCTTCGTGCATATGGGGGAAGCAAAGTAAAAAAATAGTGTCCATTGACCATATCAAAAGAGGCAAAAGAGCTGTGCTCATTTTGCTGCCCAGTCCACAGCACCTGGTTTTTACTTTGGGAAGATAATGTTGCCATAAATAATCATTGCACATCCTTTGCCTGCCTCTGTGACGCTGCTGATGGGGCATATGGTCCAGCAGGTCTTACTCCAGTCTTCCCTACTTGACTCTCAGCTCCTCAGGTTTTCTGAAGTAGTTTCTCACTCCCATTTTCTGGTGCCTCTAAAGATCTGGGAATTACTATTTTCCCCTTATCTTTTGAGTCCTGAGCCCTTTCGCAAGGGGGATAGCAGATAGTCAAAGGTACATTTATCCTCCCCTTTTATCCCGGGACACTTACACCTAGTCCCTGGAATGAATTTGCAGAAAACACTGCTTATTCTGAGTTTCCCCTGTATTTGTATCAGTCAGATGCATTCACCCCTTATATTCAAATCTGGTTTAGCTGCCGGTATGCACTAGAATTTAGACAAATGGTTGCAGTGCAGAATCTTCCAAATGCCTGTCACTAAGCCTGTGCTGGTATACAGTGGGGAGATCCAGGATCTCCCACTGCTTGCATCAAGGTGGAGAAGACTGCAGGCAGCTCTTCTGACAGATCATCACATTAAGTGGGGCTAATGATGTGAAACAGCTGCTTCGAACATAAACTGGTGCAATCATCAATTCAATTAACCACATTGATTAATACAGGAACTCAGCAAAAGCCATAAATGAGGCTGCTCATCACCAAGTCTGGCATATTACTGTATCTTACACAATTAAAATGAAGACTGTCCCCTGCCTTATTGTGGTGCTGCCTGAAAGGTGGAAGGGGTCTGGCAGTGATTTGATGGTGGGCATGTCATTCCGCAGCACCATTAAATGGCTCCTGCTCCCTGTGTCTTAGCTCCAGAGAAGATCTTTAAATATATAGGGGGGGAATATGGGAGTCAGCAGCCAAAGCTGGTGAAGAAAGGGCTGCTTTGAGCCTCCATGGGACATGGAAATGCAGGCCAGGAGGACTTTGCACTAAATACCAAAGTCCTCCTTGGCCAGAAACCAGGCCTTTATGCTCTTCAAACTCTGTCCTGCAAGCTCTGGGCCTGATCCAGACCCACAGAAATTCACTGGAACCTCTTCACTGACTGCAGCAGTCCTTGCAAATCCCATAATCCACCTGAACTTGTTGGTTAGGTAGGGACGGAGGGTGTAGGCTGGATCCCATCTCTCTCGTCTGTCAAACTCATTTCAAGGTTCATGCTGATGCATTGATCATCACGCCCTTTAGCGTGCCTCTTCTGCTAGGAGGGATATTTCTTCATTTATGAAGACATCATAAATGGTAGTGATTCCCCCTTTCCCACTAGCTTGGTGCCTTCTTCCTTAATGAGGAATAAAACAGATTCATCCTGATGGTTAGTTTTAAATAGTGCTGTTATTGAGCCTTTGCGTTTTTTGCAGCTTCCGTCATTGTGTTGCCAGGAGAATCTCCATTGCAAACAAAAGCTGTTTTATTTTGTGCAATCAGACTCAGGGAGGAAAAGAAACTCTGTGGGAAACCACAACATTAACTCGTGGATCACGGGTCTTGCCACTGCAATCTGCATTTCAGTTTAGCCAGACAGGGTGGGAGGTATGGACAGGGCGTTGCTTGGCTTGTAGTGAAAGGGCAACGAGGAAAAATGAAGGGTGCTTTTTACTGGAAAAGGCTGGTTAAAAGATTTTGGTTACAATAAAAGATTTTCCCATATGGAGCAGATTTCCAGGAGGAGGGAGGCTGTGGATGCATGCATGGTGTAAAGCTCCCCAAAGCAAACTCCATTGCCCATCCCTCCTCACAGGGTAGAATGAGCGTGTCCAGAGAAGGACAACAAAGCTGGTGAAGGGTCTGTAGAACAAGCTGAAGAGCTGGGGTTCAGCTTGGAGAAAAGGAGACTGAGGGGAGACCTTATCGCTCTCTACAACTCCCTGAACAGTCCGTCTCTTCTCCAAAGTCACAGGCGCTAGGACAAGAGGAAACGGCCTCAACTTGTGCCAGGGGAGGTTTAGATTGGATGTCAGGAAAAATTTTACATTAGGCACCTGGGTGCCTAGGGAAGTGGTTGAGTCACTACCCCTGGCAGTATTTAAAAAACAGGTAGACACAGGGGTTAGAGATATGGTTTAGTGATGATTTTTGTCAGTGTTATGTTAATGGTTGGACTAGATGATCTAAAAAGTCCCTTCCAACCTAAGCAATTTTATGAGTCAATGATTCTAGGAGCTACAACATTTAATGTGCGGTGGCAGGGCTGGGGAGTATGACAGCAGGAACAGTGTGCCAGGCTGCTGCAAAACTGAAGGTANCCCCTGGCAGTATTTAAAAAACAGGTAGACACAGGGGTTAGAGATATGGTTTAGTGATGATTTTTGTCAGTGTTATGTTAATGGTTGGACTAGATGATCTAAAAAGTCCCTTCCAACCTAAGCAATTTTATGAGTCAATGATTCTAGGAGCTACAACATTTAATGTGCGGTGGCAGGGCTGGGGAGTATGACAGCAGGAACAGTGTGCCAGGCTGCTGCAAAACTGAAGGTAGCAGTGGCAGCGTGGAGGGATGCAAAATGTTGCTTGAGATTCAGCATGAATGGCATTATTCTCATTTTAAAAGCAGAAAAATTGGGGCTGGAGGTTGTTAAAGCAGGTGGAGGTAGAATCTATTGGGCTGGTTATGTCCTGTGGAGCGTTGTGTGGAAAGGACTCAAGGCTTGTGTGGTCCATTCATGCAGTGGTGCACACTGGGTCCAGTGTCACAGGTGAGTGGCAGATGGGAGAAGCAGGGCTTTGGGACAAAATGTTGAAGTCAGTGGTGAAATTCCCACTAGCTTTGACTGCCAGCCTTAGCACAAAGACTTTGCAGACCTGTTGATGGTCAGGCCTGTAGTCAGAACCTGTCTGGTGGAATCCAGTTGCCAGCTTGTTTGCAATATTAATTAGGACCACGAGTCTGCAGCATTTTCAGACTTTGTGGCTTCAATTTACTGTGCGGGAAGGAACAGGGTTGGAAAGTGACTTCCCCTGTGCAACACTTCTGAAAGAGGTCACATTTTATTTTTGCCTCTGACAATGCTCAGACCCATTTTGGATGATGCTGAGGCTCCCATTGCTAAAAAAGTATCTGTCAGAGCAGCTTTCTGTGGGACACAGAGTTTCATGGGGGTGTAGAAGCCTTCTCTGTGAACATGCAATTTCTGTTGCGATTCTGGCTGCAAAGCAAGACAGGGCAGGCTAATCGGAATTCCACCAGCAAATCTCTTGGCAGATCTCCTGCCTTGAAGGCAAGGGCAAGCACTTCTTGGGCTCTGGCATCTCACAGGGGCTGCGAGCCTGCCAGCCCAGGGGCTGCATCCCCCAAACATCCCAGTTGGTTTATTTGTAATCTTCCAAAGGTGAAGTTTATACAATTCTTCCCCCTGCCTCTCATAACTCAGGACTATTTAGCCACTATGAGCTTTCACCTCTCCTCTCTTCTGACGCTTGCAGAAGATGAGGTCCAAGTAACCACACTGGCTGATGAGCTGCTCTCCTCCCTGAGGGGCTTCCAGGGCTAATTGCAAATCTAACATAAGCATGGCAATTCCAAGGATAAAAATATGTCCTGGCAAAATTTTATATTGAATAAAGACTGGGTTGTGAAGAAAGAACCTGTAAAAGTCTCACCAATGATAAAATTGCATGAAATGCTGATAACTTATTAAACATCAGAAAGCCCACATCATGAGAGACATAAAAGCCCTTAATGTGAGAAAAGCATCCATTAGACCATGCAGTCGGCCTCATCTGATAAAGAAGCCAGGCTTTGGTAGCTCTTCTGCGCTCATCCAGCTATCAAGCCTGCAATACTCACCTTTCCTGATGGCAGTGGGAATGTTTTGTGCCATTACCAGTATTTTTGCTTTGTAATAAAAATACATCAGCCCATCCTCAGTGGCTGAGGTGCAAAATTCTTGGGGCTGGCAGCTCTCTGATGGGGCCTTAGCATTGAAAATAAATTCTCTACAATGATAAACATCCCAAATCCATTGCTGAATGAGTTTTTAGAGAATTTGAGAAATAGAATGAGCAAGTAAACAAGCAGGGATTTCCCCCTGTGCATGAAGGACTGTCTCCAATGCAGCAGAAAGCACAATCAATAATTGAGTGAGAAGGCAAGATGCTCTGAGCTTTCATGAAGCACATCCTGAGCATCCAATATTTATTTTCAAGCCTTAAATAATGTATCTGAAAATGCTTCTAACGGGATATTTTAAGGCAAACAAATCTATGTCATGCAAAGTTCAAGAGCATCTCTGAAGGAAAATCAATATCAGTCACAAAAATACTCCTCTGCTCCTCAATGGATTGGTCCTGTTCCTCCTTGTAAATTAGGGGGCAATTCTGTAATTTCTAATTAATGAATCATTCACTATCAATTAGCCCATATAAGTAGATTTCACTTGCTCCCCAAGCTAAATCACATAAGCCCTGGCATTTCATCCTCACTGTTACAATGCTGGCTGCCAGTGGAGGCAGTGTAGGGATGGGAGTCAGGGAACGGGGCGGCCAGTCCTGGTCTGCTACCCATTTCCCATGGCAGGTTGGTAGAATGGGTTCATCCCCATGGGTTGGTTCACTCAGCAGATGTGTAGCAGACCGGCAGCTACTGTAGGCAAATAGGAAAAAAATCATCCTGTTTCCAGAGCAATGGGATATGGTGGAGGTGGTGGGGTCTTGAATGGCAGAGAGATGAACTGTATGCCCAGAGCCATGGTCAGAAGTGGGGCTCTGACAAGTGAAATTGCCACAGTTAATGACAACATGAGCAGGAGATGAAGGCAACGAAACTCCGCCTCTGCCAGCTCCCACACCGGTGTATCCCACTTCTGCATCCTATAACAGCAGTCAGTGTGGGCATATGGGCAAGATCTCACCTTGGCCAGGGCTGCTGTGCTCTCACACGTGTTTGCTTGCACATCCACAACAGGTAAAGTATCTGCTCTTAAATCCATCATGGCTTTAATGCTGGCATGTTCCCTCCCTGCCTCATCTGTCAACTTCCCCCATCCAGGGCATGAAAACATTGCTGGGCCAGCAGTCAGCCCTTGGGATGCAAAGATCACGTCCTTGATTCTGGAAGCATCACGCGGCCACCCTCGGTCTGTCTGCCACCCCCAGGGTACCTTAGCACCCAGCGCTGATGTGGAGACAGGCTGCTCAGTGTGAGCCTCTGCCACCATGTCAGGCTTCTCATTATGAAACCCATATAGGTAAGATAAGAAAGGTTCGTAACCTCTTATCACAGAAGAAGATTTCTCATCTCTAGCCAGGCTTTCCTGCCTCTGGTGTTTATTTGCTGTTATATTCAACATCCAGCAGCTGATGAATTGCCTCCACTGGGATTTCAAGTCAGTCCAATCAGAGGAAATAGGCTTTGACAGCTTTGTGATAGAAACATCTTGGGTCAAACTCACCCCTGGTTGAAGCTCCCTAGGGCTAGTAGGCCTGCATTTGGCTCTGGCTGGCTGGGGAAATGCAAGCCAGTAATGAATAGCCTGGCAATAGAGAAATGTGGGTTCAAAAGCTTTATCCCAGGTAGCAAGGGATGGTTTAGCCCACCACACTCTCTGGAGCATAGAGGGTAATGCGGGAGAGGCAGAAGGAGGGGGAGGCTGGCAGCAGCTGCAATGGGCTCTATGATGCTGGTATATCTCCTCCAGGGTTTTTGGCTGGCGAAGAAATACAGCCTTAAAAATCATAAACTAAACCAAGGCATCTGTATCCCAAATGCTACTATGGAAACTGAGCTGAACCAACATAAGCAGCGCTACCGCTTTTCTAAGAGTTATTTCTTCCTGGGCTTTGAGAAGAGGCTATGCTGATACAGAGCTCTGAACATCTAAGTGTTACTCCTTGCCTCCTTTCTTATAGCAAAGCTATTTGGTCCTGGGAAGTTTTCCCACCCTAAAGGATTTGCAGGAGGTAGGAGGTCTGGGGAAGCACAGATGTGCTTTTCATGCCATGCTGTCCTCAGTTCAAAAGGCTTTCACCTCCCCAAGAGCACGTTCACTGCTCCTATCTAGCGACAGCAGCCCTTGTACTCATCAGGAGCTGGGACAAACAGGAAAGAACAAAACTACTTTGATCACAGCCTTTAACTCTACAAGGCCATATCTTACACTTGGATGGTTTGAGCTGGAGGCGGTAGATGCAGGAAGCAGCTGATGCTGGGGATCCTAAAACACTGAGATTATTTACTGTGATTTCTGACCAAGTAAAAGGGCAGGGGGACTTGCAGGTCGAGCCTAAGGTTTTCTTAGCAAAATGCAAAGCTCCTTCCAGCAAGGACAGGCACCACCAGCAGCCATGCAACCAGTGCAGAGGGAGCCTGCCTGCTGGCTTTTGTCCTGATGGAAGGATCTAGCAAGGGTCTTCCTAAATTGGGCTTCAATACGACAGATAAAGGCTAACAATTTCTGGGGGTAGCCATGAGAATATCAATTCACAGTCTTGGGAAACCTAACTCCACAAACAGCTTCAAGGTACCACCAACAGACAGGCATTGCTTGAGCCCAAGACATTGTCCCTCTGCAGGTTCAGCTGTGTTTCTCTGTCTCCCCTGATGGGTTTCAGGGGCACAGCATCAGCCTAAGGTCAAGGACCTTCCTTTGAGGCCACAGTCTGGTTGAGGCATCAAGCCCCTTTGGACTCAACTCCACCAGTCCTTCTGATTTGGGTCCAAATTCCTTTCTTTCTCCTTGAGGAGTGGAGAATGGGCAGGATGTGGCAGATAAACATTTGTATGACAGACTCTTCAGTTTTGCTTGATGGCTTCATCTTCATGTCTTGTGAAAACCACAGCTGAGCAGGAAGGAGATGTTGTGTACATTCATTATTTATTTAAAGGAATTAAAAACCTCATCTTAATCATTCAGTTCCCCACAGATGGCTCTCCAGCCTTAGCAGAAGCAGGTGGCTCTTTTTGCACATCTCAGCTTTTCAGAAAGTTAAATACTTCAGGTAGGATTGCACCAATGATGTGAAAAGCATCATGGAAAACCCTTTCAGCACAGAGGATGGATAACTTAGTGCTGTGGTAGAGGAAAAACTAACATGGGTGTTGTAGCAGCTGTAATGAGATAGGGCTGTCACAGACATTTTTACAATGCAATCTTAAGTCGGGATGAAAACACCATTTAAAAAGGCATATCAGAATTTATGTCCACGCATCATAATACTTCAGAAAAGCACAAATCTGATAGGAAACCAATTTTTAAAATACTCTATTCTTACTCTTTTTCTCAACCAGATGCTGTTCCCAGTTTTGCTGTCCATAATTCACCCATGCAGATTTCATTAAAGATTCTGGTAAATCATTTGCAGAGTTAGAAGCTTGTCAGTTTGCCTACAGATTAATGGCACGTTTGACTTCACTGTTATTTCATTTGTTTGCTTCAGACTGCATAAAAGTAATCAAGTCTGACTTATTCAAAATCAACAGGAGAAACATGGGTAAAGGAAAGGAAAGTTTAGGCCTGGCCCGTTTTGTGGTTAGTACAGTGAGAGCTCATGGGCTTCCAGAATATATTCATTAAAACATATATAAACTGTTATTTATTATAGAAATATTATATATATATATATGTATATAAAATGTTTTTGAAACTACATATGCATATTTACACAGACACTTTAAACCATATTACCCCCTCCATCTGCCAAACCAAATCCATCAGCAGAGAAGAGGACTTTTGCTCCTTGGGGTCCTCCAGGATCCCAGCCATTGAGTGCAACGCTTCTGGGACAGGCTGGACCACTAGGACAACAGATCCATGTCTCCTGGTGAATTTGCCCAGCCCCAAAAAGGCACTGTGACACTCCTTGGGCAGAAGAGAAAGAGATGTCCCTGACAGACCTTACAAAAGTCACTATGGTCTTTTAGGTGCCCGTACTAGCTGTGAACCACTTTCAGACTTTTCACCTTCTCACAGTCCTGAAAAACCAATTCAGCTCCCTATTTTACATCCCTAAACACCACATCTTGCTCAAATGGCACTTTTATTAGTTCCAGGTTTTTGCAATACTGTCCCCAAAGACAGTCATCAGCACTGTCAAACTCACCATGTCCCCTTAGCAATGAGCAGCCTTTCCTCCTGCTATGGGGTCTGCTGCACCAGCCATTGCCGAGCAGCAAAATCAGGTGACTCAGGGGCAACCACATACTTTAAAGCCCAGATGCTATCACCTTTCCTGATTAATGTCATGCTTCACTGGACTTTCTAACTAATTTGTCATTAACATTCACATCACTATCCATAAAACTACTTGCTCTTTGTTAGACAAGCCTGGTATATCATTTACTGAGTGCTTAAAACTCTACAGACTGCTACCCACTTTTTTGAAACTGTGGCCCAAGGAAACTAAACTTGCCACTTTTTTGGCCACTTTGAGAAATCAGCAATGCTTTGGTCTGACAGCAATCCTCTAGTCAGCCTTTTCATGGAAGAGGGTTCTGATAGCCATGGTCATGTGGTGAAAGTCTCCATCAAGGCAGCTGAATGAGGCTGCTACACACTGTGGCTGAGATTGCCCTCTGTGTGTGTGATCTATAGCTGCTGTAAAGCTCCAGCACGCTGCCTGCACTTGGTCTTTCAAAAGACATTGGGCCCAAGAAGCTCAACTATTTTACGAATTATGGGAAAAAATATCTCATAGCAATCCTAATTTGAAACAATCTTGGATAGCTAGCATTTGCTGATAGATGTAACTAATGTCAGAGAGGTACTGTACACAAAACCTTTTGGGTAATTTCTTCATTAGAAAATGAAACTTTTTAGGTCAAAAGGTGATGTAGTCCAGCCCTGTCCCTTCAGCCACCCCAAAGTCATCCCTTAGGCAGGACCCAAGCTGGGAGAAGGGCCCAGTATACACAGTGCAACCCCAAAGTAGAGCATGTTAGTCTATGATGGAGTAAGTGCTAACATGCTGGACACTCTTTTCCAAAGCCACTCTAAGTCTCTTAGAGGAGCAAATCCCATTCACACCCTCTTCCCTTGGTGCATGGCGTTTACCGGTAGAAGGATCCATTTATTCCAACCCAGACCACACCTTGTGGCTGCTGTTCCTCCTTCAGAATAAGCACTGTTCCACCAGGGCCTCACATCCCAATCCTACCAGGTGCTGCCATGTCTCTCCTCCTCCCTCCAGATGGAGGGCTGAGCATGCAGACAAGGAGTGGTGACCTTGCCAGGGCAGCTGTCCTGCAGCTACCACTTTCTTCTGCCTCTAGGAAACATGGCGGGTCCTGAAAGGAGGACAACACATTTATTGTGACCCCACGGGGAAAGATCTGATATCTTGTGCTGGGGCTGGTGTCACTTGTGGAGGCCTTAGGAAATGTGGCTTCTGATGGCCAGGCTCAGGTTTATCATCTGAGGTTGCTGTGGCAGATGCAGAGTTTGAAATTTGCCCAAACCAAGGTCCAGCTCTGCTCTGCCCTGCCTGGCACTGGTTGGATGGACATGCTGCTCCTTAGCAATGATTTGCAACAATGCTCATTCCCGTGGAGCTCATGCATCTGCATGCATGAGTTTTGCCAGTTGTCCACAGCAAAATCCAAGAAATGGCCAGCATCTGACGTGCAGCAAATCATCCAAAACCCACCCCAGACAGATAGTCTTTCTTGTTCCAGCCCTAGGACAGGCGCACATTGCTGACAAAGGGGTCGCTCCTACCTGGCAACATTCAGACGTTGTCAGAGTCAAAGGAGATGACCGGAGAGCTGCTTCCCACCTGCATTGTTGGTGGAGGAGCCAGAACTGGTGGCCCAGCAAAGGCAACATGGTAACGCTAGTGGCTGGTTCATTTCTGTGTTGTTCCAACTTCTGCACACCTAATGAGGGCTGTGGGCTTGCTCAGCAGTCAAGGAGGCAAATTTGCACAGTTGTTAATTGTTCTTGTCCTTCCCTGTTCCTGAGCAGGTCCTGAAGCCACCATGTCACCTCTCAATAAGCTTGGCACATGTCTTGCTTTCAGTCTTACTTTTAAAGCTTGGCTATATGCTGCCTATATGCTCCAGCACACTTGAAGTCTTATGGAGATGAGCCAGGGGGCTCCTGAGGCAATAGGAACCAGCGAGTCATGAGTGGAATACCTCAAAGGAAGGCCACCCAAAGAACAGCACAAAGGAACTTCAGCCACTCCAGCCCATAAATCAGTTTCATCAGTGGCCCAGCTGAAGTGCCTCTGTTGCCCCATGTAGCATGGGAAACAAAACAAGAAGAGTTAGAGACATGTGCACACCTCCAGGACTATGATCTTACTGGCATCACAGAGACATGGTGGGATGGCTCTTATGATTGGAGTGCTGGAATGGAGGGATATAGACCCTACAGGAAGGACAGGCAGGTGTCACAAGGAGGAGGTTTTGCTCTGTTCATCAATGAACAGCTGGAGTGGATAGAGCTCCACCTGGAGATGGATGAAGACCCAACAGAGAGCTTATGGGTCAGGATTAAAGGGAATACCAGGGGAGGTGACATTACAGTAGGGGTCTGCTATAGACCACCTGACCAGGTCAGTGGAGCAGATGAGGGCTTCTATAGACAGACAGGAGCAGCATCACATTCACAGATCCAGGTCCTCATGGGGGACTTCACCCACCCCAATATCTGTTGGAGGGACAACATAGCAGGGCACAAGGAATCCAGGAAGTTACTGGAATGTGTTGATGACAATTTTCTTCTTCAAGTGGTAGAGGAGCCAATGAGGAGAGGAACCATGCTGGACCTTGTCCTTATCAACAAGGAGGAGCTGGTGGGGAATATCAAGCTTAAGGGTAGCCTTGGCTGCAGTGATTATGAAATGGTAGAGTTCAAGATCCCTAGGGCAGCAAGGAAGGTGTGCAGCACGCTCACTACCCTAGACTCCAGGAGAGCAGACTCTGGCCTCTTGAGAGACCTGCTTGTCAGGATAACATGGGATCAAGCCTTGGAGAGGAGAGGGACCCAAGAAAGCTGGTTAGTATTCAAGAGTCACCTCCTCCAAGCTCAGGAGCGGTGTATACCAAGCAAGGAGTCAGGCAAAAACTCCAGGAGGCCTGTATGGATAAACAGGAGCTCCTGGACAAGCTCAAAACCGAAAAGGAGGCCTACAGAAGGTGCAAGCAAGGTAGGCTGGGAGGAATACAGAGAAACTGTCTGAGTAGCCAGGAACCAGAGTAGTAGGCAAGATAAAGCCCAGACAGAATTGAATCTGGCCAGGGACATCAAAGAAAACAAGAAAAACTTCTGTAAATATGTCAGGGATAAAGGCAAGACTAGGAAAGATGTGGACCCTCTCTGGAAGGAAACAGGAGACCTGGTCATCCAGAATATAGAGAAGGCTGAGGTACTGAATGACTTTTTCGTCCTCCATCTTCACTGGCAAGGCCTCTAACCACATGGCATAAGTTGCACAAGGCAAAACAGAGGCTATGAGGATTAAGAACTGCCAGCTGTAGGAGAAGATCAGGTTAGAGACCATCTAAGGAACCTGAAGGTACATAAGTTTATGGGACCTGAACCTTTCTAAGCAGCTTTCCATTATATTTGAAAAGTTGTGGCAGTCTGGTGAAGTTCCCACTGACTGGAAAAGAGGAAATATAACTCCTATTTTCAAAAATGATTAAAAGGAAGACCTGGGAAGCTACAGGCTGATCTGTCTCACCTCTGTGCCCAGCAAGATCATGGAACAGATCCTCCTGGAATCTCTCCTAAGACACATGGAAAATAAGGAGGTGATTTGTGGTAGCCAACATGGCTTCATGAAGAGCAAGTCATGCCTGACAAATTTGGTGGCCTTCTGTGATGATGTTACAATGTTGTAGGTAAGGGGAGAGCAACAGGCATCATCAACCTGAACTTAGGCAAAGCATTTGATACTGTCCCACATGATATCCTGGTCTCTAAATTGGAAAGACATGAATTTGATGGATGGACCACTCAGTGGATCAGGAACTGTTTAGATGGCTGCACTCAAAGGTTGTGGTCAACGGCTCTATGTCCAAGTGGAAGTGACGAGTGGTGTTCCTCAGGGGTCAGTACTGGGACCAGTGCTGTTCATCATCTTTGTCAGAGACATGGACAGTAGGATTGAGTGCACCCTCAGCTGTGATGATGACACCAAGCTGTGTGGTGCAGTCAAAATGCTGGAGGTAAGGGATGCCATCCAGAGGGACCTGGACAGGCCTGAGATGTGGGCCTTCCTTATGAAGTTCAAACAGGCCAAGTGCACCTGGGTCACAGCAATCCCAAGCACAAATCCAGGTGGGACAGAGAATAGAATTGACAGCAGCCTTGAGGAGAGGGACTTAAACATGTTGGTGGAGAAGCTCAACATGAGCCAGCAATGTGTGCTGGAAGCCCAGAAAGCCAACTGCATCCTGGGCTGCATCAAAAGAAGCATGGCTAGCAGGTCAAGGGAGGTGATTCCACCCCCTCTACTCTGCTCTTGTGAGACCCTACCTGAGGTAATGCTTTAAGCTCTGGACTCCTCAGACAGAAAGGACATCAACCTGTTGGAATAGGTCCAGAGGAGGCCACAAAGATGATCAGAGAGAGATAGGCTGAGAGAGCTGGGGTTGTTGAGCCTGGTGAAAAGAAGGCTCTTGGGAACATTATAGCATCCTTACAGTACATAATGGGGACCTAGAGGAGAAATGAGGAGGGACTCTTTATGAGGAAAGTGTAATGGTAAGATGAGGGGTAATGGTTTTAAACTGAAAGAGGGGAGATTTAGATTAAATATTACCAAGAAATTCTTTACCATGAGGGTGGTGAGACACAAACCCAGAGAAGCTGTGGTTGTCCTGTGTTCAAGGGCAGTTGGAAGTGTTCAAGGCCAGGTTGGATGGGGCTCTGAGCAACCTGATCTAGTGAGAGGTATCCCTGCCTATGGCAGGGGCTTGGAACTCGGTGATCCTTAAGGTCCCTTCCAACCCAAACCATTCTATGATTCTGTGTGTCTGTTGAAACACATGAAATTATTCTGTGTGGCTCTTTATGATCAAAGTTCTCCATGCTCCTGAGTTAACAATAAATGCATAAACCAACATGTCAGTTTTTAAGCAATTAGTTCAGTGCTTAAAAATTCATATCCCACTGGCCTGTGATTATAGAGGGATTTAGCTGCTCCATCTCTGCCCTCATTGCAGGTGCCTGCACAGCATGATAGGGGCTGCCAACTTCCATTTCTGCTACACCAGCCTGTCCTGGTGAGGACAAAATGCCTGCCCAAAGGCCCAAAGGCCAATTTTTAGTTTATAAACGTTCCCTCATCTCCTGACGGTCCCTGAAATGGGACACATTCATTGTTCAATGCATGTAGGCAGCCAGAGAAATGCAAAAGAAATTACAGTGAGGACCTAGGGTTATGAAAACTCATTAATTTTTGGCTGCTTTACAACTGTGCAAACTGGATGCTTTTCAGTTCAATTTAATCTATTCTGGATTAGAAGTGATGTCCCTGAGGAGGAGGAGATCACGGACAACCATGATTCCAACTTGATTTGATTGCAATTGTGATCTCCCAAAGCAGCCATCGTTTGTATGACTGAGATGGTAGAGACAAAGAAGTCTTTTCCAAGGTGCTGCTAAGCATGACTGAGGGCATGAATTTATACCCAAGACCACTTGAGCCTTGAAGTGCTTGTGTGAATCTGCTGTAATGACAGGAACGCTCTGTTTCCCAGGAGGGATAGGTACTACAGTTGCTTGACAAGCAGTAAAGTTTTACACCTTGCTGCAAAGGAGGCACAAAGGGGGTTTTCTCGCCGAAAAAAAAACGTCCAGGAGTCAGCATTCCAACTTTCTACGGGGAGGGGGGGGTGGGGGATGTCCGCCTCGGCTTCACCCACATTTGTGCCTTAAAAGTAGGTATCCCTGCGGGTTAAACTCTCTGTCCATCACTGAGACCCCTGGACACGATCACAGGCTCATTAGGCTTAAATACCTGAAGTGAACTACAGCCAGAAGAGACACAAAACCCCATTTGTGATCCCTTCATCTGCGTCAGGAAAGGAAAGAAAGCATCAATCTGTTCTTTTGTCCTTGCCAAGAGACCCTTTCCTGCAGGTTTCAGGTTCTATGCCTCCTGCAGAGAGAGAGCCAGCAGGAGTTTTTGAGACGCTGAATGAGGAGGTTACCCTGCCTGCGCCTGCCGCTGTCCTCCTCGGCTGGTTTTGTAGTGCTTTGCATGTGAGAAATGCAGAGCAATCAAATGATCCTTAGACTGTACTAGCTGGAAAAGGACAGGACAGGTCCTAGAGCCCTGGAAATGGTTAAGAGAGCCAACAACAGCTTATTGTAACTATTGCTTCTCAACGACTCCCTTTATAATGCTAATATCCTGTACAGAAATAGTGCCAAGAAATTGCTCGCATTCCTCTCTGCAACAACAAACCCACAAGAGCCAAATCGCCGACCCCACACATTTATCCTGAGCCCTGTGCTTGCTTTCAGACTGTTGGTTCTGCTGGTCATGTTCCTTTTCTCTTCCAGCAGCCCAGCTCCACTCCTAATGCAGTTGCTCAGTGCAATTTAGTGCCAGTCATTTGCTGGGTGCAAGTCTGTCCTCCCTTCCCGCCACAAATCCCAACTCCCACTGCCTCCCCCCAGCCTCTCTTTCCCTCCATCTCACAAGGGGTTTACATTCGATATTAGGAAAAATTTTTACACTGAAAGAGTTATTAAGCATTGGAACAGGCTGCCCAGGGAAGTGGTTGAGTCATCATCCCTGGAAATATTTAAAAGACAGGTAGACATAGTGCTAAGTGAAAGACGGGTAGACATAGTGCTAAGTGAAATGGTTTAGTGATGGCTTTTATCAGTGTTAGGTTTATGCATAGTTTTAAGTGACATGGTTTAGTGATGGCCAGGGAAGTGGTTGAGTCATCATCCCTGGAAATATTTAAAAGACAGGTAGACATAGTGCTAAGTGAAAGACGGGTAGACATAGTGCTAAGTGACATGGTTTAGTGATGGCTTTTATCAGTGTTAGGTTGATGGCTGGATTAGATGATCTGAAAGGCCCCTTCCAACCTAGGCAATTCCATGATTCTATTTCACTTGCAAAGTCTGGAGCTGATAATCATCTGAAATTCTCACAAGGGAAAAGGATCTGAGGGAATTTTTTCCTGTGTTGCAGAGGTCTGAAGCAGGAGGAGGTCTGTGCCCTCTAGTCCCAATAAGCTTGGGGTAAACAGCAGGGCTCCTGTAATCACAGGGCAGCACTGGCTCTGAGTGTCTTCAATTTAGGAGCTGGGGTGCTAGAAGGAGAGAGGCCACGTCTGCTGTCCACAGCTGCCCAACCCTGGCCCTTGGCCTGCTCCTTGGATCCTGCTTCTGGCAATGCCCCTTCTCCCTTGGGAACCACTTGCTATTCGGATGCTGACAAGGGATGGGATGAGCCAAAGAGCAGCCTGAGAGCAGAGTACAGTCCTGGAAAGCCAGACCAGTGCAGGGTTAGATGCAGCCCAGGCACCAGAGGAGGAAGGCAAGCTGGGGAGTCCTTTCTTGCCTTCTGCCAAGCATCACCTTGGCAGGAGCCCTGCCTTGGGGGGCTCCTCCATCATCCAGGAGCACTTCACTGTGGCTGCTTTACACTATCAGCTAGGAAGGCCTGAGTTCCTTCCCAGTGAGCAATTAGGTCTAATTAACACACAGTTAGAGGGCTTCTATTCCATTATACCCAACCAGTGGGATTGGAGCC
The DNA here is from genome assembly GCA_013400555.1 of Jacana jacana. NCBI lineage: Eukaryota > Metazoa > Chordata > Aves > Charadriiformes > Jacanidae > Jacana > Jacana jacana. The sequence goes on from VZTM01035987.1 coordinate 81,180, forward strand.
ATGATGTGGCAGCAACCCAGCAGATTGCAACCCTGAAGTGAACCCATGTTTGCAAGTCCTGCTTCCTGTCCATGATTCCCTTCTTGAACTAAGGTCCAGACACCCAATGAGACTGAACATCTAGTGGCTACAGTGAAGCTCCCTTTAAATAAGTCTACTTTTCTGAGGAGAGCTATTCCTTGGTCTGTTGGAGCTTACTCAGAATTCAGATGAGCAAATTCCCACACGAGGGACGATTACAGGATGAACATATGAGAACAATGCTGTGCCAGACTGAGACACTCTGCCCATGGGCTGGCACTGTAGCTTTATGTAAAAGCAGGAAAAAAAAAAACAAAACAGCTCCTACTGAGTTTGTGTTCTTGTATAAATCTGAAAATAATTGTTCAGGAGACAGATGAGAACATAAAGCAGAATGGAAATACTTTTATGTTGTTCAGACACTTAATTTCAAGGAAGACGTCCATTGACAGAGCATGGCAGGGTGCATGGTGTTTATCAGCCCCTCAATTTTCTTTGGCACTTGGGCCATAAACAAGAACAGAGCAGCATCAAGTCTCTGAAGTCCAGAAGAAGTCTCTTGGCTTTGGAAGGACTCTGTAAATATTAGGACAGACGCTATCTTAAAAGGCTCAATGCCTTTGATTATGTTCCCATGTTTAGCTTCCTCCATTTATTTTTGTCTCATCATCTCTAAATTGAACTGTATTGCCTATAGGGAAGGCTGTGAACTGAAGGCTGTGAACACCACTGCAAGTTTCTTCTGATGGAGCCTGAGATCCAGTAGAGAAATTGACAGTTAGATTGGGAGCAGTATTTCCAGCCACAGTCTCAAAAGACTTTTTTTTTTCTAGTGGCAGAGCTGTTGTGGCTGTGATAGTCTAGGGTCATGGGTAAGGTAAGGTCTGTGAGGATAGCTAATATCTTTTTTAACCCAGGAAAAACCTCAAGCCCCCCAAAACCAGTGAAAATTTTAGACATGCTGAGATTTCATGATATCTGTCTTACCATGAGGGGGTAAAGTGTTCCCAATGTGTGATAATGATTTCCCAAGAAGACTTTAAGACTTAAAAAAATGAGAGTGGAGATTGTTTCCTATTAATGTGATTCTAGAATATGGGGGTTTCAGTAAACATCAGGTAGGGTTGGACACACAGCAAAGTCATGTGAGCTGACATCATCTGTGTGACTCTGATGATAGGGGTGGGACTTGTGGGCTGAATGGAGAAGGATCTGTAGGATGGGATGGTATAGGACCTCTGGGTTGGATGGAGAGAGACATGTAGGTTGGGGAGGCATAGGACCTGTTGGTTGGGTGGTGTAGGACCTGTAGGCTGGGTAATACAGAGCCTGTAGGTTGGGACAGCCTTGTTGCTGCCGATCTGGCTCTGGCCAACTCAATAACACTCATTTTGAAGATCCTGTGCAGTGCTGAGACCTCTATGTGCTAGGACCTGGCTTACAGCTCCGGTCCAACAGGCCACTAAATGGAGGCTGGATTGGGCCATGTGTCCCCAAGAAGAAAGGGGTCCCACACTATCTTATTTCTAATCTCCTGAGTTACCACAGCCTATTGTCAGTGATACTAATGCTTCTTCCTAGAACAAGAGGTCTGTCATAGAATAGGGCCCTGCTGGTCTAATCATGTTCTCCAGACCATGGCAGAGTTCCCACTGACTTCAGTGAGAACAGGGACCCAGCCATTGTCTGACACCTTTGATTTTTTCTGTGACTGAAAGGAGTTATTTTTGTGTAAAGAAGGTCAAAGTGGGAGCAGGCACATGGGAGGAGGGTGGACAACTTCAAAGCTCAGCTCTGAAGTTTCTATGTGCAGGAGCTCACAGCCCCATGTGGATATAGCCAAAGCAGCACCAAACAACCTCACTTTGAAGGAGGATCCTGAAAGTTATTTTTATGGTGGAAAGGTCCTTCTAGAAGAAAGTTTCATACCTCCCCAGAGGGTTACTGCCACAAGGCTTGCTCCTCTGATATAAGCCTAATCTCCTCTCTGGGTGGCTGCAGTGTGATTCTGCATTATCTAGATGATTTATGGGATATGAATCAGATCATAGCACATACATGCATTTTACAGTTCCCTTTTAGCATGAAGCATGAGCACCCTGTGTGTGAAGCCACCTTGCTTGCCTTGCTGACCAAGGATGATGGCTGTCCAGGCTGAGCACAGTCCCCTGCCTGGGCTGAGCCTCAGGCTAATACATGGCAGGGTTTCATGTCTGCATGCACACATGCAATGCTGCATTCTGTGACATGACTGAATATTGTGGCCATTAAACTGTTTTCCATAAGAAGTATCAACTTGTCCTGCTGGTTCAAACCTGTGAGTGGCACTCGTGACCTCTCTGCAATGACTTTATTAATGTTTGTCCTTACCTACACAGTTGATGTTTTCACAGAGGACGGAAGGCATTCCTTACAGCTATTAACCCTGCAGTTGGGATATCTGCTTGACTAAGTCTTCTTTACTCGGTCCAGGGAACAATTATTAGGAACATAAATTTGACTGAAACATCAAAAGCAATCCCTTCTTCCATTTGCTATTGGCATCTTGTGTGAGTCATGTCGGCAAATCTGAGATTTCAAAAAGAGCCAGCAAGTCAGGAGTGTAGGGGGAAGGGAAACTGTTGCTTTTGGGTTTTTTGCAAGACAGATGTCAAAGAAACTGAATTTTGCTGTGGAGTGCCTATCAACTGCAAATCACTGATATTTGGGGCAGATGTGTAATACCTGCTTTGAAACAAATGCTTGGTCTGTAAGGGCTGATGTTGGTGAAAATGGCAAAAGAGCAAGGAGCAGGGCTGTTTCAAGATGAGAGGATTGCATGGAGCAGTACCTCGTTAGGAAGCGATGGCTTCTGAGCAGTGAGGTGCAGCATGACACAAGAGCATTGCTCTGAGGGAAGGGCAGTGTGGAGGCCTTTCTGTCTTCCTTTCAGTCTTACTCCAGACACAAGCCTTTTGAAGTCTGCTTTGATACTTGCTGGTTTTTCTCCCCAGTGTTGTTTTGACTCTTGGTTGCCCATAGGGTAGGACCTAGAGAATAGTACAACATAGGTGCTGCTGCCTGCTGCAAGTGTGTCCACCTCCCTCTCCACGGTATCAGGGCTCCAAAGCCTGAGAAGGGAGGTAGTTCAGTTCATACCTCCCACTGCATCATGCTACAGTCCAGCTGTCCTCCAGAGACCAAGCATCTTACTTGGGTTGCAGTATTGCATGTACTTGCACAATATACAATGGCAGCAGACGACCTTACTGCCTGCAAGGAGAAACTCAACATCATGGATGAGACATGGCATGGGAAATGTGGTCTGCTGGGGCTTTATGTCTGTAAGAAAAACATAAAAGGAAGGCTATAGTTCCATTTAATTGCTATCATCCATTTTTTTGCTGACATTTTTCAGGTTTGGACTGAAGAACAAGAACATTTTTTACTTCAGGGCATTTGCAATTTGCTGGTTTGGCTCCCTTTCTCCCCCATTAATACTTGTGCTGTTGCTAGACAAACAAAAACCTCACAGACACTTTCCATTTCAGCTCGATTTAGCTGAGACCCCAGTTTTCCATTTAAAATAAATCTTCCAAGTGAGAACTATCACCTACTGGCTTCTGCAGGGGAGGAACTGAACTTTGCCTGGCTCCACTTTTCCTAACTGCAGTTAGAAACTGGGAGTCGATAAAGGCACCCAGGGCACATGCAGCACTAGGCAGTTGTCCAGCAGTGAGAAGGCCACCACCCCTGCCCATCCCCGGCTTGACTTCCACTGCTCACACACCAATGTGCCTCTTGTTCCCTCCCAAACAGTCCCTTGACCCTTTCACATTTCCCCCTGCCAGCGTAGAAGTAAACTCACACATGGGCAGATGTATTTTGCTCCCCTCAAACAGTTAGCCAGCTATAGCTTTGGAAAATACTAATTGCTGAACCCTTTCCCTTGGAAACTAATACCTAGGAATTTCCTCGAAGCTGCTTTAAGCACGCGATTAACATCACAAAGGTGGGCTGCCATCAAAATCAAGTAAAAGACCATGGAATGCCTTTTGCAGCTCTCTGGGTCCTTCCAAGAGCACTCAGCATGGGCAATACCAGGAACAGTGTGCCTGCAGGGTCTCTTGAACCCTGTTCTGGCAGTGAGTGCTGGGTTGGAAGCTCACTTGGCCAGCACAGCATGAAATGGCTCTTATATTGGGAGTGGAGTGCACAAGAGCTGAATTATCTGGCAAGAGCAAATTATCTCGGTTATCAGCTCAGGGAGACAGTTTGTTTCTCCCTGCACCCATAGGTTCTGTCAGCTTGGGTTCCTCCCTTTTTATCTGAAGGCAAGGCCCTCTTCCAAAGCCTCTCTCAGATGCCTGGTAGCGGCATGTGCCAGCTAACTTGGGCAAGAGGATAGGGAACGTGACACTTTTTCCAGCCTCAGTAAGAGCAGAGCTGAGCTTAGGCTATTTTTGACCGCTGTCTTTCCTGCTGCTCAGTCATTGCTGCAAGAGGATTTTTGCCTCAGCGTGGATGCAGACACATAGCCTTTCCTGAAAAACCTCTCTTTGGAGGTGTAAATTTTATTGCACAGAAAACCTGGCAGCAAGCAGTGGAAAACTGTAAGTAATTGAGAGCACGCTGGGCAGGCACCCAAAGCATCTTAAGAAGTAGGACTGAGGAGTGAGGCGATGGCATTCGCTTCATGCCATCCCTGACAGCTTGCTGGTGGCAGAGCTGGTACCTGGCATTACAATGAGCCTCTTGCTAACACGCAGGTTTCATAAATCTGATCCTTCTGGTGGGTGACAAGAGGAGACAGATGGAATCATTTTAGACAATTGCATTTTCTCTCTCCTGGGCTTTTTGGTATCTACCCTCCACACACCTGAATTGAGCTCTGGATGCTGGCACTGCTGCTGCTGGAGTAAGACACTTTGGCTGTACTGGGGGGACAAATACGAGCATGAGGGTGCACAGTTTGGGGTGCTGCAGTGTTTACCAAGGTGCTAAAGCAGGTAAAGCCATTCCCTCAACATCAAGGGAGTCTTTGAGACCAGTTTGAGATCAAACCAATCTCATCTGCAGCCAGACTGGGGCTCCTGGACAACCCAGACTTCTGCACGACCTCTTGCAATACAACAGCGCTGAGATATTCAGCGGATGGCAGCAAGCTTCTTCCTCACACTAGCAACTATTAGACATGGGCAGTGGTGTAGCTAGACTTCTAGGGAGAAAATCAACCTTCATGGGCACTCTGGCTGTCCTGTCTTTGAAGCAAGCAATCAAAGAACTTTCAGGCTCCAAAAAAATGTTTGGTACGCACACCTTCTGTTACAAGACATGTGAAACGACTCACCACAGAAGTGGCATAATGGGGGGATTGACACAAACCACCTGCAAGCATGGCAGTTATGTGCTATCTAAAAGCTGCTAAAACATGGTGACTGAACTCCTGCTCCTCAGCTACGAAAACACTTTTCCATCAGCTCAGAGTTCAAGCCCACAGGCGAGTGCAGGCCCTGCCTGGGGGCTGTGCAGTGCAAATGATGTGGTAGGGGCTGACAAAGGCAGCCTTTGAAGCACGAGTCATGCAAGGCAGCATAGGACCCCGTGATGACCACAGGAACATCATTTCTAGAGATGCAGGATTTGAGGCCCCTGCTTCCCCAGTACATATCTCAGCAGGCTTCCTGAGTGCTGTTTATTCCAAGAGGACAACTCACATTCTTCAGTGATTTGCTGAGCTGAGGCATGTATTAGTTTCCTGAAGGATTCACATGCTTGGCAAGGGAGGTTTAGAAGCAATTTATTTTTTACTGCATTTTTTGGATATTGTTCTTTGCTAATAAATAAGTACATTCCAAAGGCTTGATACGACTTAAGGGAAAGATAATGAAGGTAGGAAATGAAAACACAAAGGAAAGCAGAGCCATGGGCAGAAGCACTGCTCCTTGCCTTATTTCTTGGCCAATTTTCCAAATGCCAGGCTCTTTCAGGGTTATCTGTATAATAATTCAAGCAAACATCTTTCCATTGTACGGCTCTTGAGCAGCTAAAATATCTCCTTCACCCAAGGTCACAGCAAGCAAAGGTAAAAAATATTATTTCATAACAGATTATGGAGATACCAATGCTCTGCTTCTGTCTTTGATAGGAAGGCATGGACAGTTGGCATTGATTCTTGTTTCCAGCAGCTCAGAGGTGCTCTGATGTGCAGACCTGGCTTTGGTGTAACACAAGAAAAGGGTACACTTCTGGAAATCAAGGCTGGATCTGTTTTGAAATCTTAACAGGAAGTGGAATTGAGGTCAGGCACATTCAAATTTAAATTAACAGGTATTCTACTGCTTTTATCCATGGAAAGATCCTTAGCCAAACCAGTGAGAAGAGAAACACTACATTACTAGGGGCTGCAAGATTAAGCTCTAAATGAGCTTTTAAAATAAGGTCAACTCCCTTGATTTGGGGCATAAACTAGTGAAGAACTGGAAGAAACCCTCTTGGGATGATCATTCCATGCCTGCCTATGTCCAGGTTCTTTACACCTTTTTTTTTGGAGGCATGGCACTGAGCTGATGGCACTAGCAGGCTATGGGTATTTAAGATGTACTAAACTATGGATTATTGTGTGTCTTTTTCTAAAGATTGTTGTGCAAGCCCTTTGTAGCAATGGTTTATAAAGGACTGCATTTAACACACTTCGACTGCTGGACTTCTCATCTGTTAGCTAATGAGCTGCCACAAGCTCAGACTCAAAATAGGACCAGGCAGTGCTTTATTTCAGTTAAATAAAAGACAAGAGCAGTATTTTGGTACCTCTAACTCCTAACCAACAGCAAGGTGTTGCTTACTGAGAGAAATAAATTAAACATTTGGACCTTGAGTCAACAGTGCATTTAAGTATATGCCTACATTTAAGCTTGTAATGGCAGCAGGGCTACTCCTAAACTGAAAAGGAGTTGAAGGCTTAATTACATTGCTGAATCAAGTGCTTCCAGCGTGGAGAATTTGAATGTTAAATGTCAGCATAAAGGCAGATTCCTATGGCCGGTTACAAATCGCTAGGATTTATAATTGCTTTATATCCTGGAAACGCTGACAGCTTTAAATATACCACCATGGCTGTGATAAATTGTTGGCATTTTTTTCTTGTTAGCCTTTTGTAACTAAATTTAAGGTATCCATTTCAGCATGATCCAATTATGGAAGCATAATCAGAACGGCTCTCCATGCAAGAGGCCACATTTATTTTCGTCTATGAAGCATAAGTCTGCATTTCTGAAGTCATGATTTATGTCAGACTTTAATAATAAGGCATCTATCCACAGGCAAATATTTGTATTGTAAGACCCATTCATTCAGCATGGACTCAGCAGCCAGCCAAGGCTTCCCGAGCAGCCAGGATTCAGTTACAATGACAGCAGAGGTCCTATTTCAAACATCACCTGGCCTTGCACAATTATTGTCAACTTCTCCTTGCTAAGGAGAGCCTGAAACTAATAGCACGACAACTTAAACCATTGAACCCCAAAAGGTTCATTCCTAAGACAAAAAAGGAAAAAACAAAAAAGCTGCATTTTAGCTAGATTTCAGCCAGACCACACGCTCACCTCCATTGCTGAGGGGTGTATTTCTACAACTATTTCTAGTGACAAAATAGAGGTGTCCTGCCTTCCTGGGCTCAAGCATACAGCTGAGCATGCACAGATATGACCACACATACAAACCCAAGGTAAGTGCAAAGCTGAAAGGAAGAAGCATAAATCCTCACCACACTGGGGTACAAGCCTGGGGGGACAGCAGATGCAGGATAAAGTTCACTTCTCCATTGGCTTTTTGAGCAGTCATCCTCTCCTGCATTAATCAATGAAAAATAGACAGGTTTCCTTTGCAAAGTGCTTTGAGACCTGCTGATGGCAGAAGCCATATAAGGGCCATCACTGTTGTCATGATCTAAGTTCAAGAAACCTTCTGCAATTAGTCTTGCCTAGAGCAGCATGTCCTGTAGTTAAGGATTTATTTTTTAAGTATCTTCAGCTTCAACTTACGTGTGGAAATGCACCTCCAGTTTTCTTTCTCTCGAGTCAGTAATGGTTCCAAATAAGCAGAATTGCCTTAGAAATACCCAAAGAATACTAGACTTTCACCTTAACCTGACAGCAAAACCAGACACTAAGCATCCACCACTGAAGGATAAAACCACTTAAGCCCCAAATTCTCCAGGGCAATCAAGACATAAAAATGTTGTATTTCATATGGGATTACCTAAAAGAGTCAATTCCAAATCTGGTAAATAATTTTGCAATTGCAAAATAACTCAGTGTCACAAATGTCGCAAGTGTCACAAGTACTGCACAACTCTATTCCCTGAATTGCACAGTAGAACTGAGAGAAGAAACACAGAGTTTTGCTGCGGCATGCATCATCACCTTACAGTGCATCTGAATGGATGGCTAAGCTGCTCAATTCAGGGGCAGAGATCAGAAGACAACACTTTACTGAATGCCATGCATGACCTGCCTAGTTAAATGAGCCACCCACAAGACAAACAGCCCTCCACTGCCTTCTTCCCATTGCCCAGAATTCTACACATCCACCCATGGTACTCAACATTGGCCTGTGATGGAGAGCAGAAATGGACTTTACCAGTCAAGAAGTGTGCTTGCAGCTTCTCATGTGTGGCACCATGTGCCATGCAGCAAGATGAGATACAGCAACACATGGGTACAAACCTGCCAGAAACTGGGATGGAAAAGGGTGCTCCCAGTTAAAGGAGTTAGAAGATTCCATGAGGAGTCATGTCAATGTTCATGGGGAACCCATGAGTTCTGTTCACAGCATTTCTGAAACAAGTTCCCTTATTAGCTTTGTAAATAGGGGGTTGTTTCACCTGCTTGGTTCTAAGTGGTAGCACAAGCTCCCTGTCCTGCAACGTCTATATCTCCTCAGCAACCAAGACTATGTATACGGTGCTGCTGAAGAGCAAGCTAAGCTGACATTAACCTCAAGTCCACCCGGGCTCAGGGTGGCAGTTTTAGGTGAGCACATGGGAAGGCACAAAACTCTAGCCCTAATTTTTTGTTTTGGTGCAAGCCTGCTTGCATGAGTCCTCTACTGTGTATCCCACAGGGACTTGCAGCAGCATCCAACAGCTGATAGCTGGGAAATGTCAGAGCTGGGTTCCTCATAGCCATAATGTGGAAGCAGGCACACAGGATAGGGATGGCAGGAAGCCTGAACAGGCTCCCTGATCTACATATCCCAAAGGAGATGTAGGACAAGTTCTGACGGAGTGCTCTACCATGGTCAACAGCAGTACAGGGAGCAGCATATTTGTCTCCCAAGTCCCAGAGCAGCACACTAGCTAAACTCTGTGACATCCTTCCTCTCAAATGGCTGACTTCAGCCAAAGCTAGGAGGCTTGCATATGGTTTGCTCTCATTCTCTTGGCCCTGGCATGTCCCCAACACTAAAAGAGCCAAGATATCCATTATAAAGCTCATGCTGAGTGCTTTGCTATTAAGGAGTCCTGATTATCTGTGGTTTTAGGCAAGCTCTTAAAAACTTGACCATTCCTTGACTAAGGAGATGCTTCTTTCTAGCTCTACAAAATCCCTCAAGCTAAACTCTGAGTTACTGCAGCTCAGTGTCTCCCCAGCACTATTGTCAGCACAGATCAGGGGACCCAAGAGAGGCTTGTTTTCCTCCACAGTCCCTTTCCACACCCCATGGGGCAGCAAGGATCATCCACAAACAGAATAAGATGAAATTCTGAGTGGCCACGTGCTGTGCTTCAAAGATCAAACAAAAGCATTGGGAGATGCAGTTCATTTGTTCCTGCAGCTTCTGGGGGTCATAGCAGTCAGGACAATGCTCTGGTCAGCATCTTTTACCATCACTGCAATTAAGTTCTGCTCACTTCTCCTTAATGCAGGGCTCTGCATCCCCTGGACCATCAGCAATACAAGAGCACCAACCTCTTTGTGGACAGGGAGGGCAAAAGACATTGGATACAGGCCAAGCTGTGTTTGTAGTTGAGACTGGGAACATAACTCAGCTGTCAATGTGCTGGAGGTAATTGCTAGTTCACAGTCTGAAATGTGCCTGCTTTGCACTTGCAGATAAGCAGCCTGGTCCCTTTGTGTGCCCATGCAGGTGTGTGCAAGTGGATACAGCAAGCGCAGCACAAACCAGCCACTTGTTTCAAGAGTGTTCATATAGTCCCTGTGACATGGTGTCCTTGATCCTTCCCCTTTCAATTCTGCAGGCAGCTGTCTTATTCAAGGTCTGAGTTACTCCCAAGGGGTTGGAGGAAGAAGCCTCTTGTTACTAGAGTGGAAAGATGCTCAGTGAAAACTGGAGACTGATGAGAGACAGCGAGAAGCAATGCCAAAGCTTCCCCTACTGACTGCTTCTCTGTTGGTGCCACCAGGATCTTCTACAATTTAGGCAAGTCTCCCAAAACAATTCTTTCAGAAATAGCAATAGAAAAAACCATGGGGGACAGGCTCAGCCATGCCGCTGGCTGGATCTGGGACATGGAACTGCCAACCACCTTGTCCCACTTGAGCTGCCACATCTGGGGTCATTACCTGGCAGTTTGACTTCCTAAATACTTCGCCAGGATTTCAGCCACCTGTGATGGACAGGCATCTCACAGTCTTGAAGCTCCCACATCAGTAGCCCCAACCTGCTCTCAGGGAACTTTAACCACCCTCTCTTTTTGCTGTTAGTGATGCCACTCTCTTGCTCAGCATAAGCTTAGATGTTCCAAGAGCCATTTGGATGCTAGGCTTCACTCTTGTGGACCCACTCAAGATGGATAGGGCTCCATTTCATTGCAAACAGCCCCATCCCCCCATCACTGATGGACAGTCTTATCAGTAATGAAGTTAATGATGCTTTGAATGACATCTGCACATTCCTCTCCATTGACTTGGGGCAGTGGAAGTTTCATTGGATCTATTTCTGCTTTTCCTCTTTGATTTTTCTCTGGGAATCGACAGTTTCCCTTAAGTAATTTTTCCATGTCCACATAGGGGGGAGGTTATTCGGAAAAAAATATGTAATCCAAAGAGGTACTACCTTGTTTGCAGAGCCACACAGGTCTACCTGTGCATCTCAGGGCGCTCCCCAGGCTGCAGCAGAGATTAAGTGGTGATAAGCACTGCAACTCCCCCCATCCTGGCAGCCAGAGCAGAAAGCTGACATCAGCAGAGAGAAACAACTAGGCTGCAGGGATGGTGAGTGATTGGTATCATACCAGGCAATATAAGTCCAGTTTGGGTTCATTAAGGAAATTGATCCTTCTCTGTGAAGATAAGAAAGAAGGGCTGGAAAAAGGACGGCATCAGTCACAATTTTTGTTTGACTCTCCTGCATGTCCTCTGCAGTGCTCTGGAGAGAGAAGCCCTGGAATTACATAAGGGCACATTTCTGTCAGGGACCTGGAGCTGGCAATTAAAGCTTGGCCACCCTGCAATGGGAACTCATTACAGGTACCTGCTCTCATCTGAGCTCATTAGCTTCAGTACCCATTAGGGTGAGAAAACAAGAGTATCAAAAGCACCATGCACCCAGCTTGACTTCATGAGGAAGGGATTGCCCGTGGTCCCCGTTCCTCTCCAGTGCTACCAGTGCAGCAAATTCCAGCCTCGCTGGTGGCTCTGCTCCATCCTCTGTGTTCCTACAGGGCACCACCAAGGAGCACACGCTTGGGACATCTGGCTGCACAGATGTCCCATCAGCCAGGAAATATAGTACTTCCCTCTGATGCACAGCCCCTTAGGCCTGTGCCCATTGCTCAAGGCCTCTTCTAATGTGTCCTGCACCTGAGAAAACTCAGGAGAGCATCAGGACCTCTGTGTTTCCAGAGGTCCTCAGGACAGTCCTTCTGGAAGTCATTATGTTTTCTTTTCACTTTCTTTTCACGCCAGGCGGACGTTTTATCCAGAGTTTGAGAAAGAGCTCCTCAAACTAAGATGCAATTTGGTCCTGCAAAGGGACCTATTTCCCCAGAACTCAGTTCATAACTGCAAAATGGTTCCCAAGCTGCTTTGCTGAAAATGAATTGGTGAGCTCAGCATTAGACCATCACAGATGTTAAAGTCACTGTTGCAAAGAGAAAACTCCCCAGACTGATGCCTCCATCAGTTCAAGCTGCTGCTGAAGGGAGCTACAAGTTATCAGCTCACAGCCCAACTTGTTCTCAGGTGTGGCAGGGACACATGGGGCAACATTGCCCTCGAGTGTCCCCAGCTGGCTCAAATCAGTTTAATATAATTCTTTCCTCACTACTTGTTAACACCACTTCATCTTCCATCTGCTCACCCTGCAGTGGTAGTTTTCTCCTCGGTTTTCACACTACCTTCATTTCCACCACACTTAACTGCTTTCTCCTACCTCCTTTCTCACCCTGTCTGGTGGCAACCCAAAACCCAGTATGGTTTCTATCAAGGTCAGAACAGGCTGACAGACTCGAAAAGATGGGCAAGCATTTGCTACGAGACAACCTGACACTGGTGGAGGCAGATGACAGCTGCAATTTGTTTTTTTCCACATAGAAGAACTAAAGATATTTTTTTTCCTAGGTATTCCTAATTCAGGGAAATGCTGGCATGGTTTTCCCTTTCCAGCTTGTTGGGTGTTCAGCAGCAGTAACCAGAGACAAGCTCATTTGGTGGCACTGCCCTTATTTCTTATGGGCCCATTGTTAGTGAAAAGTCATGTTAAACAGCAAAGTGTGATGCTTTTCTTCCCTTAAGCAGATGAATGGAGGGCTTCTCACTTCTGCTCAGAGCCTAAATGCAGCAGTGCTGAAAGAATGTGCACAGACAAGCTGCAAACTTTGCATGGCTGATATTAAAAAGCAAAGAGAAAGATAGCTCAAGACACGAGAGAGCCCATAGCTCAATGATCGCAGTACACTTACAACGCTGTTGGAGCTGCAGTGCTGAATCCTGCTTTGAATTTCAAATAGCTCATTTATTTTATCCTCCTTAGGACAGAATAGACTCTACAATTATTTGTCCATGGTTTTCCTAGCTCAGGGCACACAGTCTTTGCTTTACCCTCTCGCAAATCTTGTTGTGCGATGGGCAAAACGATTTGTGGCAGCAGGGACAGTTGCAACAGTCCCTGGCTCCGCTCTGAAATCCAAGCCCTCAAGAGGCATTTGCAAAGCTCTGCTTGCTTTTAAAACAGTCTCCTCCCCGACCCTTTGGAGCTTCTTGTTGGTCAACCCATGTCATAAAATGCAGTCACTGTTCTGAGGCAGTCTGCTGCACAGACCCAGACTGGGCTTAATTTTCAACTTGCAAAGCGAGGAAGTAGAAAGAATTGCTGAACCCTTTCCTTTAGGCAGAGCATTTCTCAGAGACATACTCAGGCTCCTGTTAGAGCTGAATTACCAACTCGAGCCCCGGTAAGAGCATCACAGGACACCTGCATCACTGTCAAGTGAGTTTACAAGAACGGGGGAAGAACATAGATCTGTCAACATTGCTTCTTACCAGCTCAGGGGTGCAAACCCTTCACCTGAAAAGCCATTGCACAGTTGGGTCTCAGGAGCATTTATCAGACAGCCCTAGGGCTCTGTGATGACTTTTCATCTCCTTTGCAACATGCGTGGATAGCAATAACCATGGGTCAGTTCTGCACAGACTCCGCAGGACCTTCTTCCAAAGCACCAAAGCAGCCCTTTCAGGGGCTGTGTAAGATGTGTGCAGAGCCATGCGTGTCCTTGAAGATCAGCTGAAACAATGTTAAGAGAACTCACATGTACCGCCCTCTTTTCATGATAAAGACACCTTTTTCTAATAAACAACAGCTTCAAAGGAGAAAAACCCTATAGAATGATTTCTGTTCCGAAATTCCCATTGTTAACTAATTTCAGCATCAAGAAAGATTCAAGTGATATCTCATTTTGCAATGACATCTGCCTCTGAGAGCTAAATCCTTTCAAACTACTACGCAAATAGCAGCAACTGCATAGTCCAGCAAGTCTTACCTCAATAAAAGCCCAGCTTCCCTGGCATCTGGACAGCAGGGGAAAAAAAATAGCAAATGCAGAAAGCAAGCAATCAGTGTAGAGTTTATTTTAATAAACTCATGTGAGTTAAATAATCTCAGCTCTGATTAGCACTGGAGATTTAAAAATCTAAATATTTACCCGAACATCTTCAATATCCTCATAGAGTCAAAAGGCCAATTTCTGCATGCAGCATGTCAGTACTAGTTACTATCGCAAACTCTACACTTTCAGTTCTCTCAAATAACTGCAAAATTATGCAAGGAGTTTAAATGTAACTATACTTATTACAGTCACAATATTACCATTTTATTTGCTTTCTGTTCCAAGTATAGGACTTCTATGCTTTCTTCTTCCTGTGTGAGACCCAGATATCTCCTTTAACAAAAGCTGTGATTCCCACTTAGCTCAAGGAGCTAGATTTAATGAAGAAGAGCAAGCATCATGATGCCTGCACTAAATCAGGTCTGTGAGCCTGCAATAAATCAGGGTTGTGAGACTTACTGTAAGTTCCTCATTGGCTTCAGGATGGCTGCCTTTGATTCTCCTCTACTTTAGCAACCTTTTGTTGCATCCCAGCATGTTTGCACACAAGTCTGCCAGCCACCTGCCTTTCTTCTTGAGAAGGTCAGCAGAGGTGAGGACTGACTATTTGTATCCATATCATGCACACAAAAAATCCTCACCTGCCTCATTTCACCATGAGTTTCAAGCAGACACCTCAGGTCCTGCAAGCCTTCATCCAGATAGAGCTAGTGCATAGTGTTGGCTGGCTCTGCAATGAGGGAACATCTGCCCAGGATTGCTGGTGTTACTGGTTCCCAGTAAGTTCTGAATATACAGTCACATCGAAAAGAAACCAATTGCCTGGCTCCTTCGCCAGATTACTAGGCACCTTATCAGAGAAGGCTTAAATCTGGTCTTAATTAACAAAAGTTGCTATGGATGGGCTGGATCCTGCCTTACCTTCCGTAATAGAATTGCATCTCAAATATCTCACAGACACAGAACCTAGTGTGTACATCTGCACTTGGGGCAGGATGTGAATTTAGAGTGAAGCAAAAGGAGCAGTCTCTCCCTGTTGCTATGTTAGCATCTTCTGTTGGGTGCCCACCTCTCTGCTGTGTTCCTACCTTTCTGCTGTGATCCCACCTGTCTTTCAATGCACAATTCACAATTTTCATACTGCAGAACCAGTAGATTAGGGTGCCATGGATGCATCTGGGCTTGTATCTGGAATAGCATGGCCAGCAGGAGCAGGGAAGTGATCATGCCTCTGTACTCGGCACTGGTGAGGCCTCACCTCAAGTACTATGTTCAGTTCTGGGCCCCTCACTACAAGAAGGACATTGAAGTGCTGGAGCATGCCCAGAAGAGAGCCACCAAGCTGGTGAGGGGGTCTAGAGAACAAGTCCTGTGAGAAGAGGCTGAGGGAACTAGGCATGTTTAGTCTGGAGAAGACGAGGCTGAGGGGAGACCTCATTGCCCTCTACGACTACCTGAAAGGAGGTTGTAGGGAAGTGGGTGTTGGCCTCTTTTCCCAAGTGAATAATGATAGGACCAGATGAAATGGTCTGAAGTTGCAGCAGCATTTAATTGATTCAGAAAAACTGGCCATAGCTTGGGTGAAGGGAAGGAAGGAGGGTTTCTTCTCTTCAAGTAGGCGAGAAATACCAGCAAGGACCTTTCCTGGAAGGGCAGTCAAACCACCCTGGTGATTTGAGCACTTGTAATTGTGGTTCTTTATTCATGTGGTGAACAAAGAGACAGTGTTTATTTTGGGCAGGAGATGCCTCTTCACTTTCCAGGCCCACCCATGATCTAATGGGAGATACATGCCAGGACTTTTCCTGCACTGGGACAACAGAGGGTGCTCTCTTGGTGCCAGTAGTGCAAAGGTAGCAATCCGTGTGCACTGCAGGTTTGTTTCCACATTGTAGGACCAGAGCATTTCCCCTCTGTTTTGCAGCACACAGCACTTTTGGCCCTAAAGAACAATGTTCATGAGGTGCAAAGGTAGGCATAGCTGAGGAGCAGTTGTGAACTGCCAGAGCAGAGTCCTGTCTGCACATCTGTCCGGCCTCTCCTGAGCACAAGCAAGGGCCCCAGGTTCATGCCTCCTTAAGGCACAATTGGTGTGTACACACTGATTAATCCACTTGTTGACATGGAGTTTATTAAACTGCAAGTCACTTGGCAGGCTGTGAGCTGTGGTGCTGTGTGAGAAGCAGTCCTGTCTGGCCATCTCATGCTCCCAGCAAGAGAGCAGGCAGGTCTGCATGGGAAACAGCACAGGCCACCGCTGCCTGAACTCAGATTCCCAGCCCTTCTGCAAAACACTCAGAACCTCTAACAACACTGTTGCCTGCTTTCCATGGCTCTGACAGAGGGAAACCCTTGCTTTTTTGGGCATGGGGCACTCAGGAAGATGCATGTCTTTTCCAGCTGCTTTTTGGCACATCTTGCTATGCCCTTGCTCTTACAAACTGGGAGTAAAAATCAAGTCAGATAGACTAGGAGCAATCCTTAATAATCCTGTAAAAGCCACGAGCTTCCTGGGATTTAGGAGGCGAAAACTACAGGTAAGAGGCAGCACTGTATGTCTTCCTGATGGAGATCACATCAACTATTCAACTGTGAAGATCAGGGTTGGTGGAATTTAAAACAAAGAGGAGGAATAAAAACCTCTTACTGAGGTTTAATGCATCAAAAAAGGTCCCTGAAAGTCTTTTTATTTTACTAAAAATCTGTTTCAAGTTGAAATTAGCTCATTCCAATGCAAGCAGAATAAGCAGTGTTCTCTGAAGGGGCCATACACTAGAAGTTCACAGAGTCACTACTAAAAATGGTGGGTTTGCTGTCAGAAATCTTGAACGGAGAAACAGGCGTCTGAGCCAAGCGAGATTTCTGACCTGCTCTGTTGTTGGACCTCTTCCCACTTAAAGTCTTGGGCTGAGTTTCACAGCAAGCCAACCATTTGATTTGGCAGACGTGCTCAGGCCAGACCTGCCTTTTAAGTAATGCTAAGCCATTAAAAAGAAAATACACAGTTCCACAATACAACAAAAACAGCTGTTCTTGAACGGCAGTCAAGAGGGACAATAAGTCTTCTCATGTTGGGAAGAATTACCAAACCTTTCCTTCCCACTGAGCCAATATAAGGAAGGGAAAGGCTCAGCAAAGGGCTGAGCAATGCCGGTGCTCAGAGTAAACAGAGGTAAGCTGGAAATTTGAGCTCTCAAACAATGGGGCCCAAAGGGAAATGGAAAAGCAAATATTAATGTTTTGCCGGTCACATGGCCCCAGAGAAAAGAGAACAATGTCTTTAGCTGGACACCACCTTGATGTCTCCTCCTCTTCCCCTGTTACTCTAAAATGTCATCTTAAGACTCATGATTTCTTTGGATGAAGTAAGCAATTGCTGAGGGCTGCCTGCTGCCCAGTGGAGCCCTGCTGCCTGCCTTTCCCATGCCAGAGTGAAGGACAACTTAACTATAAATGTATTCCTGTAGCCCCCACCCCAAAGTCATGGTCATAGAATCATAGAATCATAGAATCATTTAGGTTGGAAGAGACCCCTGGGATCATCAAGTCCAACCATCAGCCCTACTCTACAAGTTCTCCCCTACACTAGATCCCTCAACACCACATCTAATCTGCTCTTAAACACAGTCAGGGAGGGTGACTCCACCACCTCCCTGGGCAGCTGATTCCACTGACTGACCACTCTCTCCGTGAAAAATTTTTTCCTAATGTCTAGCCTAACCCTACCCTGCTGCAGCTTGCAGCCATTCCCTCTTGTCCTGTCGCTCATTGCCCGTGAGAAGAGACCAGCACCAATATCTCTACAGTGCCCTTTCAAGCAGTTGTAGAGAGTGATGAGGTCTCCCCTCAGCCTCCTCTTCCTCAGACTAAACAACCCCAACTCCCTCAATCGATCCTCATAAGCCTTGTTCTCCAGGCCTCTCACCAGCTTTGTTGCCCTCCTCTGTACTCGCTCCAGCACCTCGATATCTCTCTTGTGCTGAGGTGCCCAGAACTGGACACAATACTCAAGGTGTGGCCTCACCAGTGCTGAGTACAGGGGGACAATCACCTCCCTACTTCTGCTGGTCACACTATTCTTTATGCAAGCCAGGATGCCATTGGCCTTCTTGGCCACCTGGGCACACTACTGGCTTATGTTCAGCCCTGCATCGACCAGCACCCCCAGGTCCTTTTCTGCCAGGCAGCTCTCCAGCCACACTGCCCCAAGCCTGTAGCGATGCATGGGGTTGTTGTGGCCCAAGTGTAGGACCCGGCACTTGGCCTCATTGAAGGCCATGCCATTAACATTGGCCCATCTATCCAGTTTATCCAAGTCCCTCTGTAGAGCAATCAGAAACAAGTGAGAACCCCTTTGACCTTGAATGTGGCAATGAACTCCCATCAGCTGGAGTGAGAGCAGGGCTTGGACAAAGAAATACATGCACCCAGCTCCTCTTAAACCTCACAGAAAGGATGAGTGAAATGCCAGTGAACTCAACAAACCTGGAACATCCTCAGGGAGAGGCAGAAATAAGGTCTTGACTTGTTCTTTACTTCTTCTCTGGCAGCATGTCATTAATTGAGCCTGGCTTTATCAGACCTACTGCACTTCAGCTTGCCACCAATTCATTAGCAGGACTAAAGTCCTTTCCTGGCCAGAGGACTCCTTGTGGAGACGGTCTCCTTGGAGGGTAAGGTTCAGACTCCAGCAAAGGCTGAAGCCCTGTGTCAGGGGAGAAATAATGCTGTGGATGTCACCACAGCAGTGGCATCTGCTGAGTCTGAGCTCCAGTAGACTCTCACAGAGAAAAGCGCTTCTCCTGGCTGCACCTGGAAGGATTTATCATCAAGTCAGATGATTAGCAATTGGAATGGAAATAAAAAGCAGGCTCCTTTTCCCCCTCTCCTGGGCTCACCATGGACTAGTGAGGCATCAGGCTGTCTTTTCTGCCTGCACAGAGCCATGTAAACCACGCTGAAATGCAGCTGGGCTCTTATCTTGGCCTAATTGTTCCAGAGGCAAACGAGACCAAGAAGAGTAGAGAGCCCTTATGCTTGGCCATTTGATATAGGGGGTTGTCATGGAAACCGCTGCATAATTAAAGCTTTCTTCTCTGCTCTTATATGCTCTGTTGTGTAGGAGATGAGCTACATCTTTTAATCATTTAACTGGGCTTTTTGGTTGTTGTTGCTGTTATAAAGCAAGTTGTCACAGTTTCCTCTTGAAATTAGGCTGTTTCAGCAACATGACCAGGTCTCAGAAAAGATATGGCATTGCTAGATGTTTACTGTTTTCAAACAGGACTGTTTATTCCCTGCTGGTCAGCAGCCACAGCTGTCCTGAGCTCTCATTTAGTCCATCTCCTCCAGAGCAGCGGCAAGGACAACTGCTGGTGATCTCCCAGGATGCAGTGCCAAGCTGAAAGAAAAAGCCCTAGCTGTTTGAATACTTAAGAGCCCAGTCATGACCAGCAGCGCAAGGCCATATAACCCTACACCACACCTATGCTGATACCAGAAAATCGTGTGCTGCAGGCACTTAGAACACCGAGGCCAAGAGCACAACCCAAACCTAGCTGCGATTTATTGTCCTGCCATAAAGGTGTCATGCAGTGAAGTGCTGCCAAATGCTGAAACACCCAGAGCACCAAAGCTGTTCCAGATTGATGCTGGTGCAGAAAGCTCAGACCCTAGATGGGGAAGGATGTGTTAATACCTTCTCTCCAATTTCTCTGCAACAGCTGCTCCATGGGCTGGCATGGGGGAGAGGAGACATCAAGATCAATTGGGGTTGACCTCTGGTAGAGAAGGTGGGAAACCAGGGTGATGCTACATTCTTCTACTCCAGCTAGGTGATGCACATGCCTGAGTGCATCCTGCTGGGTGGCCCTGCTTTTGCTGCTCAGCTGAGCTGAAACATGTCTTTCCTTGTGCACCATGGATTTGGCAGGGTCACCCATCAGAGGTTTTGATTAGCTGCTGTGCAAGTTAGTCACCTATGTTGTCTGGGAAAAAGTCATGGGTGAGAGGGGGATGGATCTCCCTTCTAGCCTTCAAAATTGGACTTTATAAAGTGATGAAGAGACCTGATGATAGTCAGGGACATCAGGTGAAGAGGGGTCTCAGACACATCCTGTTGCCAGAGTAGATGATGTACAGTTATGCACAGGTATCTGTACTTCCTTGTAATGATCTGTGTTAGAGCTCATGCAGCCTTACTCTCTAGCACATAAGGAATCTTTTAAAACAGAATGGTTTGGGTTGTGGTTTGTTTGTTTGTTTTTTTCATTTTTCCAGATGTAGCTGAAAACTCAGGAGTTTGGGGGGGTATTTTGGTGGTTTTGGGGTTTTGTTTTATTTTGTTTTGCTGGTTTTAATAAACCACCTAGTGTGGTATGAATCACTATTTTATCATTCCATCTCTCACATTCTTTCCACAATGGGCTGAAGTAGGTTTTAACTTAATAAAATTGGAGGAATGTACCAAAAAGTCTCAATGGCAGTGGTTTGTTGTTTGTTTTTTCTGCATAGCAGCCAGTAAATCATGCTATACACTGTAATGGAGCAGGTTCATTAAATGGTACCACTTTGATGTTACCTCTCTGGCTGAGCTGCAGGAAACGCTGGGAAAACGTGACAATTCTAGGGGAAAACATTTGTTTTGTTCATTAGTATGCATTAAAGCCTGGCTGCTAGGAGCTAGTCATCACAAAGTAAATAAAACAGCTCTGATTTCAGGGGAAAAGCAAGTGAGAGCAATATCCATCCTAACAGGTGGGGTTAGCTATAAGCCATCCTCAAGCTTGGGTTTTTGCGGAGACTTCTAGCAACAGCCCTCCATCGCTGACTGCTGTCAGGAGGACAGATAGTCCTACAACCTGCTTCTGACACAGCTCAGTACAACACAAGGGAGCTACAGGTACCTCTTCACACCCTGATTAGAAAAGCCCCAGAGCATAGGTGCTACAGTGGAAGTAATCTGGTAGGACACCGAGGGTAAGGTGGTGGGGGATGACCACCTCCTGGCAAGAGCTGAAGCAGAAAAATGTCAGGGTAAGACTGAATCGAGTGTGAGGAGGTACTACATCTTTGATATAGAGACACTGGAGATAAATGCTGCAAGCAGAGTGAAAAACAAACTCCCTCAACTGTAATGTTGAGCAGAGTCATATAAAGGAGCTCTGTCTCTCCTCTTGGGAAGGCAGGCCATAAGGGAAGAGCCTTTCCTGGTTTTGGAGGAAGGTTATTTTGAACAGCCAAACTAGAATTTTCCTGGTCTATGTTCAACGAAAACCATTTCTTGGAGGAAAAGCCATGGAGGCACACCCAGTTCAGCTGTCCCTGCACAGCTCCTCTACCAGGGTCCATGCTTACTGGCAACAGCTGACCTGCACAGACCCATGTGTGATGAGCAGGTAGCACCCTGAGAAATGGTTTTTCAAAGAGGTGAAGCCCAGATGTACATCTTACAATAATGAGAAGTGCAATAGAAGGAAGGAAAGAGGGTATGCTGGTGTCTGGACATACACCACAACAGCCACAGGTAGTGAGGATAGTCTTTCCAAAATACAGGAAAAGGCCAGGGAGAAAGAGGAGGAGGAGAGAAGGTAGAAAAGCATGGAGGATCAAACCTGGGCTGAAGGTCCCCTCACCTGGGGAAGCTGAGGAGATAGGGCTCACCCTGGAGAAAGCTCCTGAAAGAGACAAAAGGGGGCACAGACATCACATCTGGTAGGAAAGGGAAATTTGGAGTGATAGACCATTCTTTCCCACTGCACATACAAGCTGGTGTGCAGGGTGAGGAGGTATCACTGCTGGTAAGCTGTGGCAGGTCACAGTTAATATTTTCCCCACAGAACATTGTGCTCAGCTTTAATGCATCTCCTGTGTTTGAGGCAAACAGAGCGCGCCGCTTGGATGTGCTTGTTCTCTGATGAATATCTTTCATCGCTGCAAAACACTGCAGACTGCTTCAATAATAATCATGAGGAAAAGGCAACTAAATCACTGTTCCCCTCTCTTTATATAGCAATTTATTTTACAGCCCAATTGCTGGCAGCAGGTGCAGTTACCATCAGGCTTAGAGAATTTCACTCCTGGAGAAAAACCTACAACCAACCAACAAAAAAAAAAGAATATTAAAAGGCTGCACCATCAAGGGTTCAGATAAGAAATTTTGCTGGGACAAAGCTTGCCCTCAACAGGGCCTTCTGGGAGCCTTTGGGTGGCTCCTCAGCACTGCAAGGCTGCTTCAGGGCGGAGACAGGAGGGTGATGGCCACTCTCACAGTGTATACATCCGTCCCCAGGCAGAGCTGATACTGCACCTTCCCAAAGGGGCTTTGCCCTTACCCTGCTGACCTCCTGATTTCTGTAGGGCACTGGAGGTCACAGCACCCTTTGGGCACAAGCCTTGCATCCCATGGAGCAGGATGGTGCATGATAATGTGTCATGTAACCAGAGCTGGGAAACTTCACAAGCTTGGAAGATTTTAAATTAACAGAGAGAGCAGCAAATGGAGGTGGTGTATCTCACCCTCGTAGGTGGTATGGATGTGATATGTGATGGATGGAAGCAGGCTCTACTTGCCTGTCTGGAAGAAGTTTGGATAAGGCCACACAGTTTCTCTTCTACTCCGGGTGTAGCACCCAAGAGGAGCATGGCTCATTTAATCACACTGTGCTTTTCCTTTGCAAAGCTACCTATGGCTGCTCTGTGGAGGTGAAGCTGGAAGCCTCTCCCTGAGCATCTGCTCCCAGCTGCCAGCTTCCCCAAACCTCTGACAAACCAAGAGTTTCAGAGCCACCCCAGCTCTCCATCAGCCCAATGGGTGAAAATAACTAGCAGGGAGAGAAAGAGATTCAAAACCTCACCTGGAAAACCCAACTATACCAACACCTTCACATGTAAATATCCTACATACATGTCTATATATGCATATATGGTGGCTTCAGCCCAACATTCAACTGCTGAATGTAGCAAGAAGTAAAGGTTAGCATGACTCCATGATAAATTATCCTCGTGTGATTCCAGTGGTATAGAAAAGGCCTCTCCTCCTCACTAGCAATAAGAATGACAGAACTGTAGCATGGGAGGCAATGATTTACTTATGCATCTGAAAAACAAAAGCCAAACAACTCAGGCAAATATTAAATTAGAATAAAATTGATAGTTTTAAGTCACTGACTCAAATCATGAGGCAAAACAGTGAGTGGGAAGCTGTGATTTAAATAATTTCTTCTGACAATAAGGCAAGAAAGATACAGTCTATTTTCCTAGTGGACTGTCATTACCATCACAGACTAATATATGTTTTAAATAAAAAAAAACTTTTGTATTCACTCCACCCCAAAAGCTGCTTTGCAGTATTGGCCTCTTTGTCTATAAAAAAGTCACTGCAAATTATTGCCTTCTCATTTTTCTTTTCTTTTCTTTTTATGTAATATGATGATCTATTTTAATGCTGTCTGTGATTCCCAAAAATTCCTAAATCATCACCTCCTCTTCCCCAGAGGCCCACTCATTTTATGTTTTGCTTTCCTTGCTGATGAAAGGAAAAATGCCTGGTTGCAGACCTGCTTTATTCAGCCTTAATTGTGCAAAGTCATAAGCACACATAATTACCATTTCCTTGTTCAGCTTGCCTTGGGATTTGCACTCACAAGGAGGGCTGAGCTCCTTTTTTCACATCCTTAAGGAACAGAATACATGCTTTGGTATGTATATCTACCTCTTCTGGGCTCTACCTGTCCAAACGGAGGGATTAATGCAGTTATTTTGCTTTCATTATTGGCGTGGAAAGCTATTTTTCAAGTGTCCCTATGGCTATATAAAATTGCTATGGGGAGGAAGAGACATTTATGAAAATAAGAGAAGAACATTTCCAAACAGCAAAGTGTTTCTAGGGTCTGGGGAAGAACATAAAGGTGGTACTTCATTCAATTTTTCAGGTATGTGTTTGGAAAATAATCAAACAAAAACCAAGCAGAAGAACCCCTTAAGACTTTTATTAGGGACTTTGTAATGTTCTTTTTTTGAAACGCTTTCATTGCCAGGAGATGGAATGGGTGAGCCCGCAGGTTGGCTGGCCACAGAGACTGGACCTCTCTACTAATGCCACGTGCAGAGTCTGGGCCAGTGGGAGGTCACTGGCCCAGTGCTTCTGCACTGGTGTTAGCACGGTGTCATGGAGGAGAGCAGCCATGCTGGAGGTAGGTCCACCATTTCTACTGGCTCTTCTTGGTCTTTGGGTAGATTCACCTCCATAGGCACCATCACCATCTGCATGAGTAATGGCCATCGCTATGATGCAGCTGATAGTACCTCCCTTCCGACACTGCCTTCTCTGCCTCTGTGGTTTCTGCAGCCATCTCCTCTCCAACCCAAAGGTGGACAGCCACCTGCCTTGCTGCTGTGGGACGTCTTAGTACCAGGCATCCTTGGCATGAGAGGGCTTCAAAGCTTAGGAAGTTGTGGGCCAGCTGCCAGAGTGCTTCCAGAACAGAAGGCAGTGAGGTGGCCTGTAACATCAGGAGGCCACTGTGACGGTGTCGTGTGTGGCCAAATATGGCTGTTTTGGTAGTTGAGGGACCTGTGGCCTGAAAGATTCCCTTAATGAGGGAGAAGTTGGAGTGTCAGGGGGGAGCTAAGAGCCCATTTCCTGGGGATCACCATTTCTCATTCTGCACCCCTTGGGCACAGGGACTGCCCTCCACTCCCTCTTGTGTGCCATCATCATATGCCTTGGGTGCCCTGAATGAGATGGTGGCAAGAATATTCCAGGAGGGTTGGGGGTCTTCAGTGTGGCCCCACCCACCTGACTCCCTGCAAGTGGTGCAGCACCCCCATGCCTGACATCTGAACATCCCACAGGCAGGAAAGGGAGGTGCACCATGAGACTGTCAGTGTGCAGTTGAACAGTGGGAGGGTTGCCTGCAGCCAGATATCTTCTCGTCTTCAAAACAAATTTCCTTGTCAAATTGTCACTCATCCCTCTTTAGTTTTCCCTAGAGGTTGGTGGGCAACTACTGGGGAGAGAGTCAAGGACTTCCCAAAATCTGCTGCTCCCAAATGGGATGGGCATGGCCACTTTGTGTGTGCATGAAGTAGCACATGGTAGTAGTCTTCTCCATGCCGCTGGAGGCAATTAATGCCAGCATCAACCCTGAGGATGTGAGTAATGCCTCAGACACAACCCACTGCTGCAATTGACACCTTGCTGGTGTTTGTTCCAGACCCCTGCTTCCCTCCTTTCTGCATAGAGTTAAGAGGCATGCAGAAATGCTCAAAATTATGTTGTGGTGCTTTCATGTCACCATGGAGTTGTACCCACTCCATCTTCTGCTATCTTCATCTGCAGTGATATCTCTGTGTGCATCTCCTCTCTCTTCCAGACTCCTCTTTGGTGTCACACCAGAGGTGTGAGCCCTCTCTGGCAAAGATGCCCCAAGACTTTGTAAAGACACAAGCAAAATGAGCTTTTGGAAACCGCTGCAGCTTGCCAAAGCCCATCTGGATGACAAGGTTATTTTTTTTAATGCTTTGAAAATGAGGAAGTGTGGTTCATGTTCATGCTGGTGAGCAGGTGACAGTATAAGTGTTTTTAAAGAAAAATATGATTCTTTGGGTATTTCCCTGTGGGTGTTCCTGCCATTCCCTGTTACTTCCTGATAGCACCAGCTGAGTCACAACTAGTTCTGAAGGGCTGAAAAGGTTCAGGAATAAAACCAACTGGTCTTGGCGTCTCTGGTGACCTTTACCAAAAATCAGAGCTGAAGTTTTGCATGTGGGATGAGCAGACAGAATTTGTCAAAGACCTGAAAGTTGGGCTGAGACCAATGGGAATTAAAAGTGAAGATGCTCATAGCAGGATGGGAAGTGAAGGGGGATCAGGGTGGTGATGTATACCCCTCTTGTTTAAAAAGGTGTATAAAAAATAATTTTTGTGTTTTCCACAAAAACTTGCAGCATCTGTCCTTAATGTTGCCCATTCTTTGAATATAGTTGGTAGGTGACATCTTGGGATAGAAAGATTTTTTATTTCTTGAAGCTCCAAACCCTAGGTCAAACCACTATAAAATGTGAAATTCAGTTGTCTCAAATTTATAAACTTTAGGGTTAAATATCAGGGACAGACGCTGTTACCTGGACATCCACTAACAGAGAGAAGCAAAAGGCAAAGTCAGAAAAGCAAATTATAATATTAACAACTCCAAAAATAATGATTTTCAGAGCACTGGCCTGTGCTGGTGGAAAAGATGAGAGTGATGTCTACAGCTTAGGAAGAGGGTGTGTTGTGAAAACACAGTGCCTTGGATCCGGCAACTCAAGTCGGGTGAGGCTGCTGTGACTATATGTCCCAGCCAAACCTTTCCTGGCCTAAGTGAACCATAAATCCTGTGAAATCCCAAGATGCCCTTCCCTTGCATCCCATAATGTGTCCCACACCCCAGGCAATGAGTCCCAAAACTCATTGATTTATTTGATGGGTGTCTCATCAAATGATGGGAGCACCCTGAGATGACCCAGGCAAGGTTTTTGTCACATAACCTAATGCAGACTCACATCTTCTGCAGGGAAAGCAGCAGAATGAGGGGATGTCTATGTATTATTTTTTTTCCCAGACTAGGCTCAGTGACAACAGTGCTGCTGATATAAATAGAGTGTGATGACAGAGACATTTTTAAAGGAGAACAAATCACCAGACTACTTTTTAGAGCTTCTATCCTCTACTCTAAGTGATGCTAATGAGTGAGGTCAATCCGTTTATATTTCTTCCTGCTACATAAGCTGGGACATTCATCTCTTTTGACAAGAAAACTCCTAGAGCAGACTTTCATCTTTCAGTTTTCATGGCTAGTATGTCCCTTTCTGGGGAGCAAAATGCCTTCAGAGGCTGTGGTACCCTGGGGGCTGTGTGCAGCATTTCTTCCCCATCACCCTTGCTGCCTGCAACGTTTTCTTGTGGTGTGCTGGGGCCATCCCATACTTCAGCTGGCCAGTTCAACTATGCCAACTAGCAACAAAGCCAGATACCCACAGGCAGGACTTAGAATGCAGCAGGGCAAAGAGGGGATGCTGGCAGTATCTCCAGGCAGAGACTAACATTTTGGCAAACAGTAGTGAGGATCACTACTTTTTTTTTTTTACTCATATCCAAATCTTCTCATATTCTAGTGACCTGTACAGGAAGCACTTCCATTTCCAGAAGAGAAGATGCCAGACCACACCACATGACATACTGTGTTGGTCACGCGGATAAAACTCAACATAATTTCCCCTGTGCAGACAAATCCCTGAAGCATGGGAAGCAGTCCCCAGGAAGCCAGCTTTCCTGGGAGAGTGCTGCCTTTCCTTCATGTTGTAGCAGCTGGAAGTGGCTCATGAGCTCCCATCTTCACAGTAGCAAATCTGGACTCCTGGCTCTTCCTCTATGGGAAATTTAAATGTATCCTTTTGAAGGACTGGGCTTTCAGGTCTGTTCTCCTGCCTTTTCTTAAGGGGGAAGATGCTACCTCCACCAGACTGGATGTTCCCAGGGAGGAATTAAATGAAAAACCCATCTCAAACAAGAGGAGGTGGCTCCTCCAGGGTGCAGCTCCTAATGAAAGTACATGGTAGATGCTGAAATGTCCCCTAAGCTCAATAAGAGCTGAAAATTATTGGAGGAGCAAGAGTGCTGGGGAGAAATATTACCCATTCCTGCCACTGTCTTCCCTGCCATCATCATGCATTTCACCCTCAGGAATATCCACCAAAAGTGTTAAAGTCTTTCCAGATCACTCTACTGGAAAACCAGATTGTGAGCCCAGCAGTTGCCTAGTTTGCAGGCACCCGGTAAGAGGCAGAAGAGGCAGAAGTAAGGGCATGCTGCACCAGAATGTTCCCAGGTAGCTGTTTACAGAGGAGAAGCTAAAAGTACACAGCGTATCATGGCACCACAGTTGGAAAAACACATCAAGAAACAATTTCATGAGAGGAAAATTAGGGTGATGGACATATTCTACTTCTGGGAGTGCTTGCTCTGGCCATATGGGCAGGGATTTCACCCGCTGCAAGGTGGAGCAGTGCAGGGCAGGCCATGTAAAATGGTTTTCGTCACACGTGTAAAGCTTCATTAGAATCAAGCAGTCACTTGTATTTATCCATGCTGAGTCCTGTAGGCTTTGTCAGGTGAGGTCAGATCCTGGCAAATGAGAGCTGCTGCCACTGGGCAGCATCCCTCCACATCACCAAAAACTTTCATCCATGATTAAAAACTTCTTGCTTGTGGGAATGTTTCTGAGCAAGCTCCTGGCATCCATATCTGGATCCTTGCCTTTCTGCTACTTATGGTCATGATTCACACTGGGTTTTTTGCCTTATTTAACAAGGGAACGGTGTTTTGCAGGATTCAGCAGTAGTTTTGTCCCAGGCTAAGAAAAAAGCCCTGTGGACTGACAGTGCAAATTCCTGGCCAAATCATCTTGAAAATGCCATTATATAGCCTCCTGCAGGGCTAGCAACACCAACAACATAAAAAATCCCAACACCCTGGCCTTGGTTTCTTAAAAATCATGAAGATTCATTCACCGTTCATGGTTCTTAGCTCTCCATTCTATAACTAGCTCAACAACCAAAAGAATTTTTTTAAAAATAAGTTTTTTATACAACAAAAACAAAGATTAATGATTAATCACTTCCCCCAAGATTTAAAGCAAAGAATATATATTACTGTAATATATACAGTGGTGACTCTATCTGTGTTTCAGAAGACCTGGTTTCTTGCTTTATTGTCACAGATTGACAGGAGATAACAAACCTCATAGAAATGTTAATCTTTGAAAAGGGAAAAGGAAAAAAAAAAGCCTGAAACAACTCTAAATTCTCTGGAGCATTCACATTTGGTGAATGAGCTCCCTGTGGCTGACACTAATTAATTAATCTCCTCAATCTAAATTCCTTCTTCTGCATCCCACATCTACAAGAAAGCTTAAACAAGACCTGAATATATAAGAGGGGAAGCTGGATTTATTTAAGGTATCATTTAGTAGCAGCAATTTGCTATCTATGGGTTTTTTTGTCTTCCAGATTTGGCAGAATCACAGACTGGCTGAAGTTGGAACGGACCTCCAGAGGTCATCTGGTCCAACCCCTCTACTCAAGCAGGGCCATGTAGAGCCAGTTGCCTAGGACCAGGATGGCTTTTGAATATCTCCAAGGATGGAGACTCCACAATCTCTGTGTACAACCTGTGCCAGTGCTTAGTCAACCTCACAGTAAGAAAGCATTTCCTGACGTTCAGAGGAAACCTCCTGTGTTTCAGTTTGTGCCCATTGCCTCTGGTCCTGTCACTGGGCACCACTGAGAAGAGTCTGGCTCTGTCCACTTTGCACCCTCCCTACAGGTATTTATACACATTGATAAGATCCCCCAATGCCTCCTCTTCTCTAAACAATCCCAGCTCCCTCAGCCTTTCCTTATAGGAGTCCTGCTCCAGTCCCTTCATCATCCTCGTGCCCCCTCATTGAACTCTTTCCAGTAAGTCCATGACTCTCGTATTGAGGACCACAGAAGTGGATCCAGCACTCTAGGAGTGGCCTTGCCAGTGCTGGGTAGGGAAGCATCACCTCCTGGCATCACTTCCGCCTGCTGGAAACACGCCTTCTAATGCAGCCCCGGGTGCCATTCATCTTTTTTGGCACAAGGGCATGTTTCTGGTTCATGTTCAACTTGGTGCTCACCAGGACCCCCAGGTCTTTTTCTCCAGAGCTGCTTTCTGTCTGGGTGATCCTCAGCATGTCCTGGTGTCTGGGGGTGTTCATTCCTTAGTGAAGTACTTTGCATTTCTCCTTGTTAAACTTCATGAGGTTCTGGTTGGCCCATTTCTCCAGCTTGCTGGGGTCCCTTTGGACAGCAGCACAACCCTCCAGCCTATCAGCCACTCATCCCAGTTTGGTGTCATCTGTAAATTTGCTGGGGGTACAGTTTGCCCAATATCCAGATTACTAATAAAGACATTGAACAGGGTAGACCTCTGAATTGAAAGTGCAGTTTGAGCCAGGAAAGTGGATGATGGCCGCGACCTTCCCAGCGAGCCCGGCGGTGGCGCAACCTTTTTCAGCGAGGGGGAGCCGACGGTTGCCACCATCCGGTCAGGGACAGCGGGGACTCGGCTGGCATCAGCTGCATCCAGCAGTCAAGCACTTCCCCCTAGCGACACAAGAGCACAAGAGCAAGAGTCTCACCAAGCCGGTATTCCAGCAATTGTCAGTAAGTCTTTTTATGGCTGCGTAAAGCACTTGCGGTTTTTGCCCTCGGCCTTTACAAATCAGGCTCTATAAATCATAGAATCATAGAATGGAGTTGGAAGGGACCTTAAAGATCATGGAGTTCCAACCCCTCTGCCGTGGGCAGGGACACCTCCCACTAAAGCAGGTTGCTCAAAGCTCCATCCAGCCTGGCCTTGAACATCTCCAGGGATGGGGCATCTGCAGCTTCTCTGGGCAACCAGTGTCTCACTACCCCCACTGGAAAAAAAAATATTTCTAGTATCTGGTCTAAATCTCCTCTCTTTCAATTTAAAACCATTATCCCTCATGCAATTGCTACACCCCGTGAGAAAAGTCCCTCCACAACTCTCCTGTGGGCTCCCTTCAGATACTGGAAGGCTGCTATAAGGTCTTCCCAGAGCCTTCTCTCCTCCAGGCTGAACAACCCCAGCCCTCTCAGCTTGTCTTCATAGGAGAGGTGCTCCATCCCTCTGATCACCTTTATGGCCTTCCTCTGGACCCATTCTAACAGGTCCATGTCCTTCCTGTGCTGAGGATTCCAAAGCTAGACACAGTACTCCAGGTGGGGTCTCATGAGAGCAGAGCAGAGGAGTAGAATCATCTCCCACAACCTGCTGTCCACACTTCTCTTGATGCAGCCCAAGATGTGGTTGGCTAAATGCAAATAACCCTTTTTCCTCCCAGCTGCATGATGCTGTGCAACTGCTCTCAGGACCAGTAGGTGCTTGAAGTGAAAAGGTTCACTTTTTGAAGAGGACTTGGTGGGGTGGTTCATCCATTTACAATTCACAATTCACGTGGGATCTCTACTTGCAGAGAGGCAGCCAGCCCCACATAACAGCCTCTTGCAGTGCTGGTGGCTTGCTGACCGTGAGCCAGCAATGTGCTCTTGTAGCCAAGAGGGCCACTGGTCTCCTGGTATGCATAAAAAAGAGCTTGCACAGCAAGTCGAGGGAGGTCATCCTCCCCCTCTGAGGTCAAATCTGGAGTACTGTGTCCAATTCAAGATGGACAAGGAAGAGAGTCCAGCAGAAGCAACAAAGATGATCAAGGGAATGGAGCACCTCTCTAATGTGGAAAGGCTGAGATACCTGGGGATGTTTAGATCGGAAAAGGGAAGACTGAGAGGGGATCTTATCAATGTTTATCAATATCTAACGGGCAGGTGTGAATAGGATGAGGTCAGGCTCTTCTCAGTGGTGCCTGGCGACAAGACAAGGGGTAATGGGCGCAAGCTGGGACATAGGAAGTTCTGTCTAAACTTGCGGAAAACCTTCTTTCCTGTGAGGGTGCCAGAGCCCTGGAACAGGCTACCCAGAGAGGCTATGGAGTCTTCTTCTCTGGAGATTTTAAAATCCTGCCTGGATGCCACTCAATTGGTGGGGCCTCAGCATCTGCTGGTGGGTGACTGCTGCTTCCACACCCTCAGGGACTTTACTGGATGCAGTGGGTTCAGTCCCTCCTTCCCTCCTTCCCCTTGGCTGCTTAACTGCAGAAGAATAAGCAGGTGCAACGCAAGGAGTCAGGAAGCTGAGAGGTTACTGGCTTCTCCAGGGCACTGCAGAGAGGAATGCCAAGAGCATGTGACATAGCCCACCTGGCTGGCCTTCATTTTCCAGGGACAGCTAGGGTAGGATGGGGACTGATGGGGACTGGACAGCTTTGCAGTAGCAAAAAAGAGCAAATGCCACAGGGCAGAATGCAACCCAGATAAGAGTGGATGTAGCTGCTGGCTACAGGAAAGACTGTCAACTGTGTGAAAGAGAAGTGGACAAACCATGGTTGCTTGCTCCCAGGGGACAGGACAGCTCACTGCCCTTCCCCTCTGCAGAATGTGTGAGTCCTTGTCTGCTCTTTCTCTGCTCAAATCATCTCTAATTTACACCAGGACTGTGGCTTTACTGCAGCAGGGAGTCCCACAGGCCAATTCCTCTCAGGTGAAGAAGCTGCTTGCCTTTCTCAGCATCCAACAAAACTCCCCATGGGTCAATTCACATCACCTTGCTCTTCTGTTTGGTCCACCAGCATTTTGCTTTTACCTATCTGAATAAAAGCATCCTGGAGCCAAACTGTACATTAAAATGTAGAGCATGGAAATGCATGCTTCCCAAGGCAGCGGTGTAGGCTCAGATTAGATTTGAAATCTGATGGCCACAGCCCTAAGAGCTGCCAGGTGTGAGGGGCCCCAAAAATCCAAAAGAAGGCTTGTCTCTAGGCTGTTACCAGGTGGTCCTCAAAAACAACTTTTGCCAGTCTTGCTGAACTGGCTGGTTAAATTTGATTGCTTTTATTTTATTGGCTTTAGTTTTCTGAAAAGCAGGACAGACACTAATGCTACCTGCAGTCAGCTCCCTTCACCAGTATCTCTGGGATACCCCTTTTATCCCTGACCCCTTGGACTAGTTTTGGCTTCACTCCCAAGCAGTACAGGGGGATGCTTCTGTGCCATGGGGTATTTGTTTGGTATCAAATGGGCCTCCTTTGCAGCATTGCACAGGTGGAGGAGGCACTCCTTAGCTATACCAGGGACAGCAAGATGCCAGAACTGTGACTGTCATGTAGATGCCCACCACTGCTGTCTGCCTGGCAACCAGAGAGCATCCTAATGGAGAACTCGTGCAAGGGTGACATTTATTGTAAGGAAGGCATTTATTGATTCCAAGGAACACATTTATGATTGCAAGGAAGGCAAGTTCTTTGCTTGCCAGTAAGCACAGAGGGCTACCACCCAAGCATGCACCGCAGAGGCTGTCACCCTCCTTAGGAAATAATCAGCACAATGGGAAAAACACTTTGGAAATATGCAGTTAAGAGTTTACCTAGGGATAGGCTATCCATGCAAGAACACATGTTTTAGATTAACCTAGTAAGGGAAAAGCAGGTAACAAATGCCACATGCAGCAGCAGCCTGTGCATTGACCCTGGCACAGCTGGAGCCTGAGCCAGGATGGTTTGGTGGCTGAGCACTGCTCTAGGATGGAAGCGATCTGGATTAATCTTTGCCACAAAGACCCCCTGCATCAGGCTGGCTTCATCTTTCTGCATCAACAGGCTCCACCTGTGAAGCTTTCACCTCAAGCAGGGGAATATGCTTCCGTGTTCACCTGATAGCAGATCTCTTGCCCATCCCTTGCCTGGCACCAGGGCGATAATGTGCTGGCTGTCCAGGATGCTCTAAGAAATTCCTGCCCCAGCTCTTAATCCACTTCTCCAACCAGTTAGAGGAATTTAGGTTAATAAATATAGAACGCCAAAAGAGGGCAGCTTTTAGCTCAGGTTGCTTCCCCAGCCCAGCAAAGGTCGTATGTACTAGCCAAAACAGAAATGTGCAGCCAGGACCAGGACACCAGCAGTGTCAGCCCCTAGCACCCACAACTCTGAGCACACGGTTTCTCCCAGCCTCTGGCTACTGAATCTCACAAGCATCAGCATGGACCTCCCACAGTTTAACCATAAAGCCCCAAACCAGATTCCTTCCCAGGTCATATTCTCCCATGGTGACCTTCTCAAGGTTGACCTATTCTTCATGGTCATCTCCCACCTCCCACTGTGCTTGCCCTTCTTCCCTGTGGGGAGCATCCCTCTGTAAGAAATTGCCTGGCAGCTGCTGTGTCACTTGGGCTGTAATTCCAGCCCAGTGATGTGACCATGCATTTCTGTGCTTCATTGCATGGCCTGGACCCCATTTAATTTAAATACAGCTTCATTGCATCAGGCTGCCCCTTGGATTAGCAGGAGGGTAAAGTTTGGTGTGATATAAAAACACATTGTTAGGGTATCAGTGTTCCTTCACCACTCCGCCTGGAAGATGCTAAGCAGAGCGGTAATTCCCCAGGATCCAGAGGCCTGGGGACATCTTGCTATGGCAGAGACAATAATGAATGCTTCAGTTATGCCTCTGCCACTTGGATAAAGGAAGGTAACAAAGAACAGGTATGGCTGACCAGGGTGCAGCCTTGAAACCGAGGTGTCTTCTCCCCCATGCTGCCACATTACCTGGGGAATGGTGGGGATGCTTCCAGTTGCCTGCCAGCCAGCCCTGGGCTAGCTTCTTACTTCCAGACTTGAGGCTTTGTTTTATTTAAACTGTTGCTGCAGGGGAAAACTGGGGCTGGCTGGAGAGGAAATGAGGCGTACATTAGTCAGGTGTGGATTAGTAGCTGAGATCTGACCTCCTACATGATCCTGGTGTGTTTTTTTTTCTCTAAATCAGGCTCCAGCTGACTAAAATAGCTGTAAACAACTGTACACCAGCTAAACACAGGTAAATCAGCTCAAAGAAGGGTTTTCCCTTCTGGCCACAGAGCAGCTCCTCTGAGAGGAAAAGGAAAAAACAAATGGGGCAAGAAGCAAATAAAGTACTCTGGCATCTTGAAGGGGCTAAGCAGAAATCTTGAGATAATTTGAGATGCTGGTGTGCTGCTGGAGAGCACTGGGTGATTCATGAGCCCTAAATCTCCACCAGCACTGTGCTTTCACTCTCTTTGCCATGCTTCCAGCTCTATAGGCTCCAAGATTTACTGCCCGGGGTGTGTGTGCTGGGAAATTTAGGGTTTTTCTAAGCCTCCTGCTTATCACTGGCAGCAAGGCTAATGCACTAATCCACTTTTCTTTTTTCATCTTCTTGAGACAGTGTCACATAAAAATTATAGGGCAAAATACACAGCTCTGACTCTTTCCCAGGCAAAAATAAAGTGCAGCCTTGGGCAAGAATTAGCTCGGGCAGGAAGTGGCTGTGACCGAGCATTATTCAAGACAGGAATGGGGGAAGGATGTGTGACCAATTATCTGCAGGCAAACCTGAACTATGCTATACATCATACCTGTGTGTGCTTACCCTTCCTGGATTCAGCATCCTTGATCCTATGTGGAAGTGTTTCAGCCTTCCTTTGAGTGTCCAGGATAACAGGTGCCGCATTATCAGGTAGCTCCAAAAGAGGCCTTCAAGGCCACATTTCCTCCCCACCCCATACTGGCCAGTCACAAGGGTATTGAGTGTGTATTCCAGCACAGGACACACTGCCAGGGACTGATCCAGGTGTGTGCGGGTACTTTTCCTCCCTCAGTTTTCATTTGGCTGCATACTGCTTTGTATCCAAAACCTATGCAGTGTCCCTGGGTATTGAAACCAGCGTGGATTTATTCTTCTCTCCTCTCCTCTGGCCCCAGAACTTGTGAGCCCAAAAGCAGTCATTCAGAGCACTTTTTTACCCAGCTGGAAGCCAGGGAGGTTTGAGGGGTTATTTCCCTTCAGGCACTGCTTGTTAAAAAGGTGTTGGGGATCTAGTATCATGGCTCATCCAGGTGGGAGCAAAGGGTTGATCCTCCCTTGCTCTCAGCCCAGAAGACATCTCACCCATCCTTAGATGTGTGCTTTTCAGAGTCTGCAGATGGAGTATCTTTTCTGAAATAACATCTCTTTTCCTCTGGGGTCCCCATGGGTGACTGCTCATCTCCTGTCTGGGCTTCTGCCAGGCTTTCTTCCCCTCCTGCAAGAAGGGGCAGCACTGGTTCCCCCAGCAGCCACAGCCCCAGGGACCAGGAGATGCTCAGGGATGAAGGACCAGCAAAGTATCCCCGCTAGCAATGTTCCTGTCACCCTTCTGAGGTCAACAGGCAGTTTAGGTTCATGGAGTCCCAGATGCAAAGGCTGCTGAAACCTCAGCCCCTAAGAGGATCAAAGGAAGATGTACTTTCCTCCCGCAGGATTTTATTCCAAGCATCCAAGCAGTTAGGGAGCAGCCAAACTAAAGCACACTACAGATGTTACAGGAGAAATGCAAGTGCTGTTCTGCTTGACCCGGTGTGAGATAGCCCCATGTTCCCTCCCGGTGCCCCCAGCTGCAGCAGTGGCACGCAGCACTTGCTGTTGCAAATGATTTTCCGTTAACAGGGAAATTGCAGGAACAAAGGCAGAGAGCTCACTGCTTTTGTCTCTGTTTGCTCGACTTCCTCCTGCCGACTGGAGGCAGAGTTAGGGCTGCAATGCAAGCATAGCACAGAGTGAATTTTTTCGTGAAAATCCCAGTTTAACCTGCCAGAAACCTTTGTGCTTACCTTGCACAACCTGCAAGGCTGTACTTGGACTATGAGTTTGCAGAGGATATTTCCAGGCAGTTTCACACTGAGGAGATTCCTCTTTATCCAGCAAAAGTCAGTAAACTGTGGCATTCTGCCCCAGGATACTGAAAAGGCTAAAAGCTTGTGAAGTTTCATAGTGGATATGTATAAAGGAAAACAACCACCAAAAAATGTAATACACGTGTCCTAGTCTTGTGCTCCTCCAACTACCTCCTTTCCTGGCTGCTTACAGAGACCTGGTGCTGGGCTAGATTAATTTTGTATTGCCATGGTAAGGCTGTTTTCATATCAGCTTTCCTTAGAGGAAGATTTTTTCCTCCTCAGTTTGTGGCTTTTTAGCATTTCCCAGGGAGGAGGCTGTAAGCTGGTCCTTGAAGGACTTTGCTTGGTTTGAGGAGGCATCTGAGGTCACGAAATAGAGCTGAATTGCTGCACTGTAGATGAATGGATTATTTCTCACTCCTGCATTAGGAGCTCTGTGGATTCAGTCATTTCTCTACTATGATGTTGATTTTATCCACTTCTCCATCCCTTCCTCAATTCCTCCCTCTACACAACTACCCAGGAGCTCTTGGAGGCAGGAGTGTGTCCGTCTGATGCACAAGACCTCCTTGGCCCTTGAAAGCCTGCACAGTCAAATGGGCTGGAGTGAGCAGGGATGGAGGATCCCGCTCTGTGGGACTCAGATCCTCCGTGCACAGAGTTGAGCACGGGTGGGTGAGACAAAGCACAGAAAAACACCCAAGTGAAGCTGTCTTGAGAAACCACTCAAGAAACTGGTAGCAGAGGTGTGAAGGGAGCGTTTAAAAGGGTAATCA
This sequence comes from Jacana jacana, assembly GCA_013400555.1. Taxonomy (NCBI): domain Eukaryota; kingdom Metazoa; phylum Chordata; class Aves; order Charadriiformes; family Jacanidae; genus Jacana; species Jacana jacana. The sequence continues at coordinate 118,400 of VZTM01035987.1, forward strand.
TCTGTGAAATATTCAGTATCTGTCTCTTTATCACTATTTCCCAGTGTCCCTTTGCTCTCCCCATTAACCACTGCTGTCTCTCCCAGCTCATAAGTGCCTAGGAAAGCTGCTACTTGGGCAGCGGTCACCCACGAAACCCGGCAGAAGAGGGGGGCAACCTCCCTAAACCAACTGGAGACCTCAGTCCTGTGTCTTGTCTCACCATCAGCTTTTGGAGAGGTGGCTGCCACAGTTCTGGCTCTCACTGTAGCCTTCGGGCTGTTCCTGCATCCTAAGCATTAGTCACGGGGAACGCTATTAATTAGCCCCAACGATCCCCGAAGCGGGGGCAGCCTTAATTACAGCCCTCGATTGTTAACTTTGTTTGGGCTGATGTCTCTGCTTTTAATGCAGGAACAAAAGAGACAGATACTGAATATCACTAAGCTAAGTGATGTTATTAAGAAGGAATGGACAGGGGAAGGAAAATGGAGCCTATACACTGCAGGAGTTGGGGTGATCTCTTCAATCTAGTTTCCCTCCGTCTAGATCACCAGATTTGCCAAAAACCTCTGGTAAAAGCTGCTGCTCCAAGGTTTCGCTTTGCCTGGGTAATAAAGGGCTAATTGGATTGCAGATTAAAAGTCACTATTAGGGATAATCCATAAATGGGCTGTGGAAGCACGGGAATCATCCCTCTAGTCTCCGGGCCGGCAGCCGGTGGATGTGTGCAGGCTCTGGCCCTTTGTGTTTCACCAAAACCAACCAACCAACCAACCAAAAAAACAAACAAACAAACAAACAAAANGGGTTTCCTCTCCTTAAATTTGCCATTGAATGAACTTGGCAGGTTCATCTCAGCTGCGATTAACAGTTATTTCTGCGCTTAATATTCAGCAGAGATCTTATCAGCTTATTTATGGATAGCTGGCATTAGCTGCAGCATAATTCACCACTGCAATACTCCTCTTTATCTCCATCCCCTGGGATCATCTGATACAAGGCTGTTTTTCAGAACATCCCCAAGGTTTGATCATCCTATCTATCTAATCTTGCCTTTATTTATAACTCACAGTCAATGCTGGGGTGAAAAAAGGAGCAGTGCAAAGGAGAGAAGTCTTTGGACTTTGACTGTTGGGGAAAAATTTTGGTGGCCTGTTTAGAAAAGGAAGCCTTTTGACTTGAGGCTCAAAGCTGTCTTTAGCAGTGGTGATGAAGGAGGAGGGAGGGAGAACATTAGGAGTGATGGAGGGGAGAGGAGGAATTCCCTGGGGAGTATTGCGTGGCCACAACACTGAGGGCTGAAACAGCATCTCCTGTGCTAGACCCAGCACTCCTGGATGTCAGCATGACTTTACAGTGTGAAGGTAAATTCCTAAACCACAAACCTATTGTATACAGATTAGCCACTAATTCTGGGGGCAGCCCAGGTTGCACTTGCTTTGGGATTATCCTTCACAGCAGCGTTTAAGAAAGCTTTTGCTGGAGCAATTCAGGCAAAAGAGATGAGAGCGGTGCCAGATCTGCTGGTGACATCACTTGCAGATATGACTCTAGTCTTCTATTTCTGACATATTTTTCTTTAATGCTCCAGATCTTGGAGTAAGGTGGTTACTAACAGGTTCCTCCTCTTGCCCTCAGAAGTTCATTACCTTTATGTGATCACAGAAAAAAGCCTGACCTTGTGCCAGCTCAAAGGCCAGCTGATCAGGACAACCCTCATGCACAAAATATTTTAATTTTCCAGCCACCTCACGCATACCAANGCAGGCTCTGGCCCTGTGTGTTTCACCAAAACCAACCAACCAACCAACCAAAAAAAACAAACAAACAAACAAACAAAAAAACAACCAGAAAAAAGCCCACTGATGAAGATACTTTGAAGCGCACGATGAGCTGGGGGAAGGGAGATGGAGGCGGGGGTGTGCGGGGTGGGAAGACATAATTGCCATGTCTGAAAACAGTTACTATGGCAGCAACAGTCTTCTTGCTGCTGGAGTGAAATCTTAGGGACCAGCTAGCGGTGCCTTTGTCAGATACTCGAAGACACACATTTAGATGCTAATGCTGACTTTAACCTTGGCTGCTTAACCTTGATGTGATAGAAAGGGAGGGGCAAAAAA
>VZTM01035987.1:123829-279316 GCA_013400555.1 Jacana jacana
GAAAGCGGGGGTGGGGGGGTGGGTTGGACCAGCACAGAGCGTCGGGGGAATGCGGGTGAGTGATGGGTCAGGACACACACACACACATACACACGGCTGGTGGTTCAGGGCGCAGATGCGCGCAGAGCAAGGACAGGCAGCCTTCAGGCCGGGGGTTTGTAAGGCTGCGGCAGCAGGGGTGCTTAGCAGCTACTGCGTGGTGCTGAGCTTTAAGCTGTTTGATTTAAAAGGGAAAAAAAAAAAAAAAGAAACGAAAAAAAGGCAAGGGTTGGGTTTTTTTTGGGGGGGTGTGGGGTTGGGGTGTGAATGCTGGTGGAAGTATTGGGGGTTGGGATGGAGGTGGCTGTCCAAGAGTGTCCCTTCTCAAAGGCTTAGTTGTGTCATCTGAAGCAAAGCCCCAAGCAGGTCGTTATTGTGCCTAAGCAGAGGCATGCTCCAGGGTTCTAATTTGCTCCAGCTAGGGTGATCCACACTGGGGCTTACTTAATAAAAACAAATGAAAAGCAAGCTTCGCGATACCGGTCACCGTGCTGCTCTGCAGTGCGTGCAAGAGGTCAGGGCAGTGCTTACTGAACGTGGGGGTTTGGGTGGTCATGGCAGAGACAGACAGACTGCTGCCAGCACTGCCCACCGAGATGGCCAGACCTGGCAACATCTCTGCTGAAAAGGTTCTCGGCAGTGCCGGGAAAATGGCAGGGTGTAAAGAGACATGGGGAAGGGTACATAAGGGGGTGTTAGTTTTTTATAAAGACTTAAACCTGATTCAAAGCAGAGAGCCCCTTGCTGCTAGCAATAGCTGTGGTTGCCTCTTAGCGCTGTGTGCCCAGGGCAGGGTCAGGCCCCGCTGCGTCCTTCTACAGGTGGACATTTTGGTAAATGGATGGGACTGAGGTCCTAGGGACCAAAAGCCATTTGCTGTCTGTCTGTGTTTTGCCTGGGACCCATCTTTGGAGGAGCAAACCAGGGTTCCAGCTTTCCACACTGCCTACAGAGCAGAAGCCCACAGCCCTCAGGAGCTGTGGACATATAGCCTGAATTTTGAGCCACGAGGTCTGGGGGGTGTTTCTGGTGACTTTACACCAGCCTTCCTATTTGAAAACCCCTTTCCAGAGCAACCCAGGAAAAGCCAACAACCAGACAAAAGAAAAATGCCCTTAGGGCTTCAGGGAGTTGATTCTCCCCTTGCAGCTATGAGTGCAGCACCTTCCAATTAGCGGGTTTTTTTTTGTTAAGAAGCAAATGTTGTAGCCAAGTAGTATTTCTCTTCTTGTGGGATTTGAGTTCCCAACGCAAGTTGCAACTTGTGTATTGAGTGAGTGGGCTGGTCCCATCAGTTCAGGTGACTCTGTTCCCGCTTCCTTGGGTTTTCTTTGCTTTGTGTTCACCTCCAACACTTTGGTACTTGCTGTCAAGAGAGGAAAAAAAAAATATTTATTTTTGATGCCACAGAAGCCATGTGCATTAACTCTTTATTGGAGAGTGACCCATTTCAGACGCAAAACATGAAGCTATGTTTTCCCCAGCAGCTCAAAAGCAATCAGGTTTTTGACAATGACACATGCAAGCTATTAGTTGTGGGGTTTGTCTCCTTGCTGTTGAGACATAGGTCTTGGTATAGCAAATGCTGGTATGGGGGGCCTGGTGGTGTGCATTTACAGAGGTCAGTCCTTCCTGGGAGTTCCTGCTCAGCTGAGCATTCTCTGTAGAAATGGTTGGTTTTCAGCAGAGCGCTTAAGCATGCGCTGAAGTAGCAGTGCATGCTTGGAGGTTCAGCTGAGCCAGGTGGTATGCTGTGGCGGTGCTGTTCCCACCAACTCTGCTTTCTGCAATAATTAAAAACACTTTTCCAATTAGTAGCTAATGGCTTCCGTGGTATTTCTGTAACGTTTCACAACCATATGATGATTTTTCCTGTATGAAGATGTGCATCGCCTGCAGTGGGCTAGAAGAGGTGCCTCAGCAGAACACCGATTAAGGGAAACTGTCTGGGTTGTTGCTCTTAAAACGAGCTGGACTTTATTGCAAGGTTGTGTGTCTTCTCTAAATATGTTGGAATGGCCTTTTTCTTTTAGCAGAATGTCATGAGGTACTGGTCTCATCTCCCCAGGTACTTCCACAGTGTTCCCATCAGTGTTGGAAATCCTGCTGCCCATGTCTTACCCTTGCCATTGTCCGTCAGTCTCTGTTCCTCCTGTTGTTTCTTCTTTTTTTAAAAGATGCAGACAAAATGCTGTGAACTGAAATAAATTATTTATACAATGAAAGGGCCTGCTAAAAAAAACAAAAGTGTTTTTCTGCTTATTTCTCCGTATCAGTGCTGCATTTTACAGTTTGTTCTTGTATGTTATGAAGAAGGCTGCTTCTGCCTCATCAGGGAGGGGAGATGTGGGCATGGAGACAGAGAAGTAACCTGTTCAGGATCACTCTGTACCAAGCAGCATGCTGGCAGGGGTCTGTCTCATGGCAGTCCTCTGCAGCGTGTCCCTCTAGGGGACGTGGGGACGTGGATGTGGGAAACATCAATAATTTTGCAGTTAATGAAATCTGAGATCTTTTGCAGGTCAATTAATTTCTCTGCATCTGCTGTTGTCTGTGGAAGGGGAGAATACTGCTCTAGTGTGAGTATTTTCTTCCTTCAATTGCTTTTTATCTTAAGTCTATGTGAAGGAGGCCATCAGCCTGTGCACAGCACTTGAAGAAGTGAGCAAGAAAATCTTGGGTTTTGCTTGGTGTTGCATTTTCAGTGCATGGCCTCAGGCAAGCTCTTAGCCAGGTCTGTAGGGGTTACAGCACCAGGCGGGCAGTTGAGAACAGGATGCTGCAGAGTTGGAGGCTGCCTCTGCTCCTGGGTGGCTGCTGACATTGGAAACATAGAGAGTGACATTTCAGGGGGGAGAGCTGGTGCTGGGTGGTAAATGACTTTTTCTTTTTTAAAAATGATGATGTGGCAGACAGAGAGGAAATGATGAGCCCAGTTCGTGAAGGCAGGGCTTGTGAGCTCTTATCCTGCTTGAGAATGGTGCTAGGCTCTTCTGTGCTTCCCAGCTGGCCTTCCTGGTTTCCAGGGTGCACAGTGCCTGGGTGAGAAGACATGCTGTCTGCTTTGAAAGATCAGGGCTATGGGGCTCTGGAGGATTGAGCAACCTGGAAATGAACCTAAAGGCCTACCTGGTGTTACAGTTACTGAGCTCCTATCAAGGCTGCTGGTGCTTGCCCAGAAATCACTTGGAGCAGAGTTGAACAGTGGTCTGTGGCATTCAAGGATCAAGCTTGCAGCTGCCAACTGCACAGAGAGCCCCTGAAGGGTTCAGTTCCACCATGGCTCCTTCCTTGCACAGAGTATCACCGAGAGGTTCTCGTCTCTGTAATGCTGGTAACATGGTGGGCAGTTTAGTCTGGACCAGCACTCCTGAAGATACTCCTGACTATTGCTTCCCTTTGCACCTCCATCCCTGTTTTCTAGGTGGCATGTGGGATATCATACATTTCTCCTGACCTGCATTTCATGGATCTGAAAGCCCAAGAGTGGATGCTGCGGTGCCTGCACCCTCCTTAGCATAAAGAGACTCATCCCCACTGGTCCCATCTGGCAGGAGCTGATTTATGGGGGATATCTGCTGGCATGGAGTCATGCATGCTGGTGGTGTGTCCCTGTACAGTCTTATCTGTGCCCAAGGGAGCCCAGACTTTGGGCACACAGAGTGGTCTGCTGTGTCCCACTTGGAGCTGGATCTTTCCTTTTCCTGGTTTAATGGGGGGATTGATTCCTGTCCCTGCAATGGAGAAACAGCCAAAAGGGTTTGGGCTGTAGGTTTTGAGAAGCTGTGGCTTTATGTGTGTGTGATAGTGCAACTAAATGTGTGTGTCCTGCAGCCCTGTGACCAGAGGGGCTGAATTGGGAAGTCTCAGTTTATCTTAGTGTGAAAGCCACTGGCTTGTGGCAAGGAGAGTTGTGTCTTCTTGCAAGCAAAGTTCCTTGTGCCTCAAGCTGCAAGGATGGACATCCTCCTTCAAGCTACACAGCTTCTCCTCCTGGCTGGAGAGTGCTTTTGTCAGCAGGAGGTTTTGTGTGTTTAGGCCAGTTGTCATGAAAACATTGCACAAGGACCTTGCTGACCTTGCAGTGCCCTAAAGCAGCATGCTGGCTGTGATTTATGCTGCTGTAACATCTCCCTGAGCAGCCAGTTCAGTGAAACAGCAAGCAATGCTGGAGCCATGGTGCCCAGCGTGATGTTTGGGGACCCTTGTGGCACCCAGGCCATCAGGCAGTGCCCAAGGATGCTGCCCCTGCATGGAACCTGCTGGGAGAAAAAGCAGTGAGGTAGCAGTTGGGCTGTTAGCTGCATTAGATCTCTATAAGCATGGGCTAGAAGCAGATAAGAAGGACTTGCAACCTTTCAAATGGCAGAAAAGGCAAGAAAAGGATGGAACAGGGATGGGGTCCAGCTGGGAGCAGCAGGAGATGGGGTCAGGCCAGAAATATGCAGAGATGTCCCCCACCACCACCACTTCTCTGCAGGTCCCTGATATATGTTCTCTGAAGTCCACCAAGGGAGGGCTGCTGAGCGATCTCCACTTGCTCTTATGGACAAGGGTGCTTCAAATACCCCTCCAAAGGCTTGGCATGACCCACACTTTCATGCATGTAGCTTCATGACTTGTCCTTTAATCCCAAAGTTCTGTGGCCCTTTTGGAAGTTATCCTTCTGCCTTGTCTCTTGGTATCTCAGCTACATAAGCTCTTCTGCCTCTCTTTCCCTGGTTTGCCATGCTGAGCTATATCCCTCTGCTTTATTTCAAATGGATTTACCTCCCAAGTAAGTATCTGTAAAAGGATCGTCTTGGTTAATGTAATTCATAGTGTACTGAATCCTTGAAGCATGGTGTAATGCAGAGAGAGCTATTTCTTTGCACAGCATAAGGTACTTCCAGTCGAAGCTTGGGTGGGGTGAGGATGACTGTCTCTTTTAAAATGGACAAGAAATTATTACAAGAAGAAAAAAATATCCCATGCTGATTAAACTTGGACCGTGTTTGCTTTGTCTTCATTCAATCAGCTCCATCCTAGAGTTTCTTCAATATGAATTACCCCATATCACATGTACTTTTTGTCTGAGCAGCCGAAGGCCACTGCTATGAGTCAGGTCTGCAGGACACTAGGGAGTTTACACATATATCATAAAAAAAAATCAAACCAAAACCAAAACAAAACCCAACAAAACCCCAAAGGTAGTGCTTCCTAGTGGAGCAAAATTGAGAGATTTCATCACCAGCATATGCTTATTGAGGATAGTTGATGATGACTAAGGAATATGGAGAGCTCAGCCTCAGAATATTTGCTCTAATAAGCCATCTAATAAACCATTCTGTTTATTTCAGCTTAGCTTGTGTTTGCTTCCCTCAGATATTCAAGTGAGATTTAAGGGAGGAGAGCTTACAAAAAGAGAAACTCTTCAGCATCTACATTAAAATACTAGTGGAAGGTGAATTATGAAGCCTATAAATCCCCCAGGTGTTCACACTGCAGCTATACCCAGCTGACAGGTGACCAGAAATAATACCATGTGCCTAATGACTCCCTTTGTCCTCCCTCTCTGACAGCCTTGACTAATGATATCTTCTGGCTTGCAAAAGTGCTGCAGCAGGAGGCGAATTTGTGAGAAGTGCTGTTGAGCCCATGGCTGTGGGTCGCTGGGGAAGAAGAACAGCCTGGTTGCAGACACCAGGGAATGGGAGGCAAAGATCATCTCAGCCACAGATTATAATATTATTATTTATTATTATTTTTATTACTTCATGCCAGTAGTACCAAAATTTTGCAGCTGGAGTGGGCTACTGTCAACTTACAAACTTTCTTGTGATCCCTAGTGCTGAGGATGGAGCATTCTCAAAAGTTTGTGTCTGGGGAGACAGGTGCACCTGAACATCCTCATCCCATCTGGCATTGCTTTCAAGTTTATATTGTGCTGCTGTAAAGACAGCAGGAAACAAAGTTGGGTCCCAATACAGTTTCTCAGTCTCTGCCACTGATTCCTGCCTAACTGTGGTCACATCACTTTAGGTATCCCCAGGCCTCTTTTCCACAAGTATAAAAGAAGGTTGCTAGCATTTTTCTTACTCCCAAGGCTTAAAAAAGAAATTGGTTATGCTGGTGTGATATTCCATCCTAAAGATGCTTAATGTGCAGGATTGTCCCTTATGTGGTGAGGAAAGGGATTGACTGGTGTTCAGGTTGGAGGAGATTGCTGCAGGTCTGGGTATTCCTGCTTGCACTTGAGGCAGAAGAGCTCTATCAGGGCTGAGTGCCTTTGTTTGGCACCCAGCTGAATTTTGAATGAGTTGTGACTCTCTCAAACCCATCAGTCACATTCTCTAAGTTATGGCTGCAAGAGGGAAGTTAATAACCTGTTTTAAGCCCACAACTCTGTAATTGTGGGCTCCCCTGCAGCCACAGGGACAGTAATGAAATCCTGTCAGAAGGCAGAGAGGATGACATGGAGGCTCCTGTCACTGCCACAGCTCTGTGCTAGTGGTGGACAGGTCATGTCTCCAGAGCTGGAGGCAGTCCAAGACCCTACAGATCCACCCATGCAGAGGTGAAAGACCAGTGTGGCAAGGGAAAATGGGAACACAGGGCAATTGTTATGCTGGTTAATGTTTAAATAGCTCCCAGAAAGCCCCCTCCCTTGCTGCTTGCACTCTCTAACAAGGGGCCCCTTTCAACCCTTTGGCAACTTCCCTGTCCTTTGGCTTCTGCTGCTTCTTTAAAATGTCCACAGGCAGGAGGGGGGGATGTCAGTACTGCAGTTGTGCAATGCTTTCTTACCCACCACATCCTCCCATGATGGACCATGTTCTTTCCCAGCCACCCTTAGAACCTGTCTGATTGCTTAGATGGAGGGATCTAGTAAAGCTGGTTGGTGTCAATATGACAATGAGTTATGGGGGAAAAAAGAAAAAAATAACCCACTACCCACACACCATTCTTGGAGTGTTCCCCATCCAACCTAGCTAGTGACAGACACATCTCCAGAAGAAATGACCTTTAGCCTTCCTGATGCACAGTTCTCTGTCTCCTGTGCATGGCCAAGAGTGGCCATGGCATTTGGTGGTCCCAGAGAGGTGGGGAGACCCTGCTGCTATCTCTCCAGAAACCTTACCCCAGCCCCAGGCCCTGCTGCATTTCTTCTAGGACTTCCAGCATCCCTGGAGCATCTTAGACTGGGAAGTATCATTTAAACTCATCCCTTGCCAGTTTCACCTGCACCAAACACAGCAATTTTCCCACCCATTGCAGTGTGAATCTGTGTGTGTGTGTGTTTAAACTGTTTATTAAACCTCAGCATTATAATTTCTTTTCAGCCTGGCTGCTCTGTGACCCTAGTAACTGCCAGAGCGTAATGGGTGAAAACCAAAGCATGATTGCAGGCGAGGAAGTCCTGGTGTGACAATGTGTTTGAAGAGAGCAGTGGAGCATGAGAAGGCCATAAACCCCTTGGGAAGTCACTGAAAGAGGCCGATTTGGGAGAAGTGAGCTTAGTGGGAGTTTTATCACTGTGGCCTGAGGGTTTATAACCTCCAGGGTTATCTGAGCTGATCAGAGCTTGTACTGGCTCATTTTAAGCTAAAAATTAGCTTAGCCATGGATGAAGAATAACCTGGGAGAAGAGGACGTGGGGTCCATGAGCAACGTCCTCATCTCCTACCACATCCCCACACCAATGTTTCTGCAGACCTGGAGCCCAGGTGCCTCTTGAGGCAGAAAATGCACAGATAGATGCAGGCTGCAGCTCTCCACCCCTGTTTATAGATTGGTGACACCGAGGCTTGATGTTTATCATGCAGTTGCCCATGGGAAACTTGGGTGCCCAACGTCCCTTTATTTTTAGCTAGATAACAGAGAGTAACACAGAAAGATGTCAGGGAGAAGGGGGGAGGGGGGCTGTGTCTCCTGAGACCGTGGCACTATTCAGGTTCCTTATCTGTATATACCAGCAAAGAAATCCTGGGTATGTTTTTATATATCTCTATATAGATATCTGTATCTATCTAGATATCTATATCTCCAAAGTATGTTCTAGTTTTTATATTTATAATTGCACACAGGGAGAGTACCAAGAAACTGCTCATACTGCAGGTATTTCATTAGCTCTTGTGTCATCAGAACCTCATTTTCCCCAGGGTTTCAGCCCTGGCAGGCAACTGTGTGCCACTGTCCTAGCAGGGACAACTGGCTGGCATGACAGCCTGAGCATATGTCAGGAGAGAAAAATTCTGGGCTGACTTCAAACATGAATTTGAGTTGGAAGAACCTCACCTTTGCCAACAGCTGGAGGACCTGCATCACAACTATTGAAAGCTGCTTTCCCTCTCTGCAGGCAAGCATGTGCCTGATGGTCCAGAGGACTGGGATGAGGTAGGAGCAAGCTGGTGGGACAGGTCTGACATGAGGCTCACCAACTCTAACCCCTTCAAGAAGCCTTCTTGCCTACTGGCTGTACCACGGCTCTGCCTGCCCCTCTTCAAGAGGATATTTCCTCTGGTGATTGGGAACCTTCTAATTTCCAGCCCACAGCTTTCAGCCCACCCCTGCTACTTCATGCCCATTTTCCCCCATGCCAGAGTTATCCCTTAGCTTAAACAACTCTCCTCCCTGATGGGCGCAGATGTGTTTACAGAGGCAATCACAGACTGTGTTTAAGAGTAGATTAGATGTGGTGTTGAGGGATATGGTGTAGGGGAGAACTTGTAGAGTAGGGCTGATGGTTGGACTTGATGATCCTAAGGGTCTCTTCCAACCTAAATGATTCTATGATTCTATAATGTCCTCAGTAAACTGGGTCCTATTTCTGCTGTGATATCAGGGAACATGGAAGGGGAAAATTCAAATAGATAGAAATCCAGAGCATCCTCCAGGCTCAGGCTGAGGGTACATCAGAGAGCTGGAGGTGGCAGGGACACTTTTGATGAGCTGGGCAAGGTGAGGTGTCTTTTAGGGCCTGTTTTTCTGGGCAGATGGAGATAGGCCCAAATTTCCACTAAGACCTGAACTGAGAGTGCTGCAGTGAAGCTGCCCACAGAGGCAGCACAAGGATGGCTATCCAGACCCTATCATTGCCTGCTCCTGGACAGACTCAGCCCTGCAATGTCATGTCTTGGTCATCAATAAACCAGGGTGAGAGACACCCTGTGCAAAATGTTGGCATCTGTAATGGATCTTCTTGGAAACCATCCAGTGCTCCTCTTCCCTTGCCATCCAAAAAAGAGAAAATGAGAATTTATAAAAAATGAGCCATTTCATGGAAATGCTGATGGCAAAATGTCACTGGGGGGAGTGGAAAAGAAGCACGCTGCAGTCAGTGACCTTGAGCATTTGGATAATGCTGAAACAACTTTTCTGAAGTGGATCATATTTGCTTTGAGATGGCTCTTTATTGGAATTTTTTTTAAGGCATGATCTGTTACTAAATGTATATAATAAATTACACCTTGAAATCTGAGCAGCACACAAGGGGAGCGCATACTCTATACCACTGCTCCTCCCAGAAAAATGGTGCTCCCCCGGAGCATCCCATGCTGACACGTATGGGTCCTCTGGCCTCATTGGGAGGTCCTTCCACCTTTTCCATGCTGTGGCTTTTTATCTAGCTGAGTATCCAGGAATCTCTGGTGGTCAGTAGTCCAAAAATCTCAGGAAACTCCCAGGAGCAGAAATTGCAGCAGAAGAAATTCTATTCCTTTTTGCCCTGCTCCCAACTTCATGCCCCGTGAGAGCTTCTTTTATCTTGATATATGCAGAAAATTGTTGGGTTTCTAATGATCTGAACTCCTTCAGTCAAGACAAGACTCATCTTGCAAAGAATGTGAATTATTTATGTGTTGATAATAATGAGAGATAGAGCATGAGGAAATAGGAGTTTGCCTTTCATTCCCCTCAGTGCTGCTCCTGAGGCTTTGCCCTACCCAGAATAGCTATTCCTGATTATGCCAGGTGAACTAATTTGCATGGGGACCTTCCTCTGACTCTATAAGTAGAACCATCCTTTTTGCTTCAATGCAATCCACTGTAGATGCAATTGCTAAATGAAGGCATGGGGAGAAGACTTTTGTCCCCAAATTCATACTAAAGCTGTATTCTTTTGAATCCTAATCTAGAGTAACTTTCCTCTGTCAGCAGGTCCGCCGAAACAGCTCAGAAATCCATCTTCCAGCTCCAGCACCAGCCTGGCAAATGTGGTGTCTCCCTCTGAAGAAACCTCATTGTGCTGGTACACATAAGACACAAGTCCTGACTTTTTTTTTTTTTTGAGAAACCCTAGCAAGGGCAAATATACAGCTTGTGAAAAACTGGCATGGCAGACCAACAGCATCAACAAACAGATTTAATACATGAAACATCAGGAGATTTTGGACTGCAGGAAAATACCTGGGAGCCTTACACTGTGTGATGTGACTTTGAGAGGGAGATTCAGTTCTTAGTTCTGTATAAACTCCTGCAACGCTTAAATAGAGCAAAGGCAAAAAATAATTGAAGATCTACAGCTCAGCTACTCTTTGCAGCAGGGGGAAATGTTGAAAAAGAAGGAGAAGGTGTTTGGAAGTAGGAAACAGACTGGAGAGCATTTTTGCTCTTGATGTGAGCTCCCAGGACATTGCTAAGGGCAGTTCATGAAAAGTTTATTCCTGCTGTCAAAACATAGCTGAAGGCAAGGGGGACCAGTGGTGGTTAGAGCTGAAAGGGTAGATCCACTTAAAAAGATGCCCTTTTTGCTGAGCAGAATATTGGTAGCTTCAAGTCTGATTCAGAAAATAATGCAAGGAAATTTTAAAAAAAGCTCAGACTTTTTTTTTTCCCTTTCTCCATCTCAAAAGGGACTGCTCTCTTTCTTCAAAGCAAAGAGAGGTTAAGCCTAAACTTGAATTTTTCACTCCTTTGGCATGTTGCTTTTTTTCTTGTTCTGTCTTGACTTTGTTGTTGATTGGGTCACTCAGAAAAACAAACTGAGCCACATGGAGATCTGCTTTCCTTCCCATCCTGGACAACTGCCATTAGAAGAGATGGGGATAGGATGGAATTGCAGTCAGCTTACTGTCTTTGCTTGAAACCCCCCTTTAGCCAGACCCCACATTAATGGCAAAAAGTTCTAAGGGTTATGACTTGACTGAGTGACAGAGGATGGAGAGAGAGCCTTGCAAAGGTGGCATCTAGTTAAGTTGATCAAGCTGCTTGGTGCAAGTACAAACTAAAACTAGTGAAAAGTCATGTTCTGATTAAAAAAGACATTACTTTGTTGTAATAAGGTCACTTTCACACATGCACAGGTGGATGCCTCTTCCGTCCTTCCTTGGGTGCTGCTGGGGCAGGTGCAGATGGGAGCAGAGTTTTGCCATGGCCTGTGGCACTGCCCTGTTCTGGGTAGCTGATGACAGTGGGGAGGCTTCCCCAGGGATATCTCAGACATACAGCTGGGACAATGGAGAGGGCAAGCAGAGCCAACAGTGATGCACGTCTCACAGCCCACCCCAGGTCTTTCCTCTCAACTTCAACCCTTGCTTGGGCAAGCTGGCATGGGGCAGTCAACAGCACAGGGCTGTGCAGGATGGGCCTGTACAACATGCCTGTGGGTAATGTGCCTTTAATTACTATTGATTACTTAATCATACTCTCTGTAGCTCTGCTTAAGACAACCATGTTAATTACTCACAAACAAGCTCTGGATATGAACAAGCTCTGGACGTGGTCAAGGCATAACAGAGCTGGCAAGTCATTGAAATCCTGTCCCCTGAAGGTTTGTCCCCCTGTTATCTTCCTTTTGACCTGCCACAGAAGACAGTTTCTGGTGATTTGCTCCAGGGTTTTTTTTTAAGCTTGCCAGGTGATTTTTGGGTTGACCTGATGGCCAGCATTTTGCTTTGGGGTTGCTCTCGCTCTTTGGGGACTGTCAAGGCATGAAAGATCGTTTACAGCACAGGGACATCTCAGGCTCTGGCTCTTAAGAATGGGAGGGACACAGGAGTCCCTTTGCTACCCTGGTGCTTCTCTTTCAGCTCATCTGAGATGTGGCTCTCAACAGTCATGAGGAGAAATGGGAAATAAAAGCAGGAAATGAAACCCCTGGCTGGGCTGCAGCCGAGTCCCCAAGCTGGGCTGGCTGAAACAAGCTCTGTGAGACAAGAACAGTGTGGGACAGAGTGAAAAATTCAGTTCTAAGCCTAGAGTGCTGAGGCTAGGCCTAACATCTCTGAAGGAAAGCAGCAAATCTTATTGAGGAAGAATTAAGAAATTGACACACTAAACACTGCCAGAATCTCAAATTGACATGGGCTCCAGACAACAAAATCAATCACAGTCACATTTTCCAGGCCATGCTGGTCATCAGGCATGATCTTAGAGCAGGATGGAAGGGGGAAGAAAAAATACAGTCTTGAATTCGTATAGGTGAAACCGAGAAAATCCATGGTTACAGCATCAAGAACTGCATCAGCCAAAACATGGGAAAGCCACATGGCAACTATTCCCAAGATGAAAAAGGAAGATTTAGAGAGAGCTTCTTGGTCAAGCTTTTTGGTCCAGCCTCCATGGGCTTTATTCCAGTAGAGTTTTCTGGGCTTTGCCAAAATGCCCATGCCACCATGCTGTAGGTATGGCTACACCATATCAGCTGATCTCCGTGCCAGAGGACTGGAAAACACATCTCACCACCAAGAAGCCTTTAGCCCCTCCATCATCCACCATCATTCCCTTTTCTGTCAACAACAGGACAGCCAGGAGGAGTTGGGAGGTGTTTCATCTCCATCACGAGGGCTATTGCATCAACATCCAAAATAGAGACATGTTTGAATCAGTCTGATCATTCTCATGTCCTCAGAAAATTAGCTCTATTAAAAGAAAACAAAGGCAGAAATGCCTCACAGTCTGGGCAACCTGACAGCTTTAGAGCCAGCCCTTCTCAGGAGTTCCTCTCTCTTGTCATAGAATGGTTTGAGTTGGAAGGGACCTTAAAGATCATCTAGTTCCAGCACAGGGTGCAGGCAGCGAGGAGTGGATTTGGCAGGGAGTGTGTAGGGATGCAAGTTTGCCTGTCTGTGTGTATCACACCTGTTTCACAACTCTTAGTTGATGGTGTTCTCATAATATTGACTCAATCATTCCCAATTGTAAACAAAGCTAGCAAAGGACTCTCTCCTATGAAAGAAAAATGGTTGGCAGGGGGGTGGGGTATGTGGGGCGGGGCTGTTTCCCTGAGCCTACATTGGTTCCAAAAGCATGTCAGACGGTAATTAATCACTTCAGAGTATTTGCTGATATGTAATTATGTGGAGTGAAAGGTTTGGCAACACAGTTTGCTATCAATCATCACTGTGTATCAGTCATGTAGGCTAGGTCATCTCAACCTGGCTGCCAGTTATTTCAAATGCTAATGTTTCAGGTAAAATCTAAGCTCCCAGAATCAATTTCCAGCATTTCAAGTGTTTCATGTCACATTCCTGTCCTAAACACCTCCAGCAAGATCCTCTCCTGACCAGCCACACAGGAGATTGATTCATGGAGCAAAGATTTCCAGAGCTGCACTTGGCAAAATACAATGTCTTTATGGGCAGATGCAGGAGGGCTCTTTCTCAATTTGTGGCAAACACATCCTTGGCCATGAGTTTACCTTGGCTTTGCAGAATGCACCCCGGCACCACATGTGCTGTGCAGCAGGCAGGCAGTGCTTTTGCAGGACTCTGCCACTTACCTTCCCTTACAAGTAACACCAGCTCATCCACATGATGGTAATTTTATCAGGACCTGTGTTGTATTTAGTGGTTTAGCAAAAGCTCCACATCCTGGGGGTAATTTTTCTCATGGATGTCAGAAGGAAAGGGGAACTTGCCTCATGGGTGAAATGGCAGATGAAAATAAACCAATACTTAGCATTAAAGAAAAGCAACCCTAAAAAATAACTTATGAGTAACTTATGAGGATTTTGCAACAGCATGACTAATTTTATTTATTTATTTTAAAGCTGAGGATTTAAAGGAACCCCTTCTACCTGCAAATTTTTGGTGTGGTCACAGCCCTATTTTCCAGAAAAATGAACTTCCTGGCTTTCCTGCAAGCCATGGCACGGCCCCTGGTCTGCACCCATTGCCAAAAAGAGATGCGGAGTCTCAGCAGTTTGCCAGTGTTTGGCTGCACAGTAAGCTGCTCTCTATTACTGGATGTAGCAAGTCCTTTCTGGCCCCTGGCACAACTTGTCCTTGTGGATTTGGCTGTCCTGCCAGATGACACAGGAGATTTTAACTCTCTCTGGGAGACTTTTAACTTGCCTAACTCTGCCTGCTAGAAGTTTTTTTTCTCTTTTAACAGTCATTTATGCAGAAGTTGCATACAAAGACTTTCTGACATTGTATATGATTAAAGTTAGGGAAGTCATCTAGAGAAACCAGAGGACAACAGCAGTGACCAAGCCCCAGAAGGCTGGGGTTTTCCAACCATTAGTCAAACAACAAGCCACTGGCACAGCTGCAGATAAAACCCAGCTCTCCCAAAAGTTTGATCTTCTCCCTATCCTCAGGCACCCTGCTTTTAAATGGAAAGAGATGTACCCCAAGACTGTGTCTATAATAAGGAACTATAATCAGTCTTGAGGATGGGACCACGAAAGTCCAAAAGTGCCAAGTTAATAATGTGGAGTCAAACATCATGTCACATAAAAAAAGTGGAGTCAAACATCGTGTCACATGCTCTCCCTTTCCTTTTCAAATGAAAAAAAGAGTCTAACCCCCTTAAACAACAGTTAGCATGGGAGGCTGGCTGGAAACCCATGTTAAACAGATCTGGTAAGATCCACCCCAGCCAACCTACAAACATGGACTGCTCATTCATGGCATCCGAGACATAAGACGTACCTTTGGCTCTAAAGCTTCATCTTGGATAAAAACTCAGTAACAAAGCTGAGATGCAATACCACAGCAAAAGCCTTGGGCCCCTCTGCCCTCATCAGCTCATCAATTTACCTTACTGGTTGTAAGCATTGCAGCGAGGTGTTGGGGAGTGATGGGGGCTCTGCCACCACCTGCAGACCTTAATTAAACCTTCAACAACCATTTCACTCTTATCTGGGACACTTAACTCTGAGTGAAGTGCAATTCCCGTAGACAACACACAGAGATGAGCTTCCCTCCTTGCTCACCCTCAACCCATCAGCTACCACCTCTGGCCTGGGATTGTTGGAGGGAAGGGGAAGCAGAGGCAGGACTGACTCATCCCTGGCCCAGCTTCAGCCTGAACCCTTGCTGATACCTCCCTGGGGATGTGCCTCAGCTTACGGAGCCTGGCAGCAAGACACACAGAATGCAAAGATCACTGATGCAGAGGGTTGCATGGTGCCTCAGTGTCCAGAGCATCCCCAGGTGAGGACAGGAGGAAAGAGCTGAATCTGGGAAGTCATCAAGGGACATCAAGTCTGATCCACCTCTGAAATGGTTCCTTTTTGTAACATGGGATGAGCTGTGGCTGAAGAGAGCATGTCAGAAGTGTGGCTTGTTTACTCTCTCCTGTTGTGAACAGTGGGAGAAGGATTCTGACCAGGTGAGAACTGCCAACACACACTGATAAGCAGGATTGCTCTCAGGAGTTTGGGATGTTCTCCAGCCCCCTGTTGTCTAACTAGCCCTGCCTCTGCCAGGTGTAACACTTGATATGGTGTGATCCCCATGTTCAGCATCACTGTACCTGCTTAGATCCTGCTGGAAAGGGAAAAAGAAGACACAATAAGACTGATAAAATCAGTCAGTCTAGTAAAAGATTACTGTCTCAGTGTCAGGGGGATGGCCACTCCCTAACCCCATCACATGCTAGCTAGGGATGTCAATCACCACATCTCCCCAGCTTTAGGAAGGGAGGGAGACAAGTTTTTGATTTAAGTTTGACAGGAGGAGCAGCATGTTCCCTGCTGTTGCTTTCTCTACCCTGTGGACCACTAGATCAAAGATGGAGCCTCCTCCTCCCTGGAGACCCAGAGTCACCTGGTCACCAGAACCACCAGGGAAAGCACACGGGGCAGAGAAAGCATAGGGCTGGGTGCCAGCAAGGCTGGATATGGCTGAGGAACCCCATTGAAAAAGCCCTCCCTGCTGGCCCACGGCTCCCCCAGAGGAATGCAAGCTATGCAGGGACCAGAGTTCACTGCAACCAGGCACAGTGAAGGGCAGCTGCTGTAAATGGAAAGATAAATCCAATAAATCAGGCTGTGGGAAAAGGAGGAGGGCACAAGTGCACAGAGCTGCCGGAGGATGGTACAAGGCAGCCCCTCTGCCCCCCAGGCAGAGGGAAGGGGGATGTGGGGGCTAACCTGAGCCACAGAACAACCCAGAGATGGGGGATGCAGAGCACAGGCAGCACAGTGCCAGAGGCAGAATCTGCAGGGATGGGAAAACCTGTAAACCTGCCCAGGGGAAAGGGAGAAAGGGAGCATAGGCTGGGGGTGGGGGCGAAAGTCTTCTGTTTTACCTCTGACAGTATAAAAGGAAAAAAAAAAAAAAGAGAACACTGGGAAAAAAATAGAAGCAGTGGATTAGGTACAGATGGAAAAAGCCCTCAGAATACTGTTTTGCTCTCAGTTTTATTGCTTTTTATTTTATATTATTTCCATAATGGGATATATGGCAATCTGTATTCACTGGTGAAGCAGAAGACACAACACTGTCTATGGTGAAAGTTACAAATGGCTATGAATTTTTTAAAACCTGTCATTTTTTTCTGCTTAGACAGGAGACTTCCATTTGGCTGGAATCTCCATTTTGCAAGCATTCATTCCTGCAAGCTGCAATGTACGTGAGACTACAAAACAGTGGCTTAGGGGAGATGAATGGACATTTTGGAGGCTTAGTTAGTGACCTGCTCCACTTTCTTGAGCCCTCCAGGTGAAAACAGGTATCCAGACATGTTTTGTGGACACAGAAGTGGTCAGGTCACTATACTTGCTTCCTCAGAGTGCAGAATAAGCCCTTGGTGAAAAGAAATCTGTGCTGATCCACATCCATTCTGTGTAAGCAAGTGAGCTGTAATAAACCCACACGACATGCTCTGGATCTCATCCTACCTGATATGGTCAAAGCTGATGCACCCTGGAGGAGATAAAACCAACATAATTCCAGCTTCCATAGCAAAATACTGACAACCCAGCTCCAGTGCAAACTGAGAGACAAAATGTTAGCCTGCTTATCTGTGGAGCAGCAGATGGAAATGTGACCCTTGGTGCCTCCAAAAATAAAGGATGAACTATGTACTCTCATGGCTTTTAGCTTGATTTGTTAATAGGTTTGTGCAATGGGGACCTTATATGCCCCCTGCCAGTCTGCAACTCTCTGGTCCTGAGAAACTTTTGAACCCTTCGGCCAGTCTCCCTCAGATTTGGCAGAGGAGCTGAAGTCTAACTAACATGAAGCGCCTACAAGCCTTGCGAAAATAGGTGACTCACTTGAGAAGAAAGAAGACAGCTATAAATATCCTGAGTGAGGGAAGAATTCATCGCTCACTCAGCTCTTCTTATACATCAGGAAAAGCTGTTATAAAAACCCCTGCCGCAAAGAAAGGCCCATGAGTGAATCATTCCTTATGAGATATCGACAACAGTGGCGAAATCCAAATGGGCCCAGTCATCCTTGGTGCCTCTGCTCCAGACCACATATTCATGCTCATTGCCTGGTCTGTGGCCTTGCAGTGGGCACCCTGTCTCTTTGGGAAAGATCCCCTGGGGGCAGAGGGCCATCTGTTTGAAAACAGATAACATCTCCCTTTGAAGATGCTGCCTACAAAGGACACCTCTAAAAGACTGAAGGGCAGCAACCACCCAAGCCTGTCTGCTATCCATAGCCTGAATACACTCCATAAAAGACCAGGGAAAATGGTTTTTAGAATGCATGAAATAGAAAAGAGGGGAATCAGCATCACAAGCCCGTCTTTCTTCCTCCATGGGCTCCCATTATGTCTCATCTTTCATCCCTTGGCTGGATTTCAGCATGCTAGGGACTGGGACCTGCAGGTAAGGATTGTTATTGCAAGTCCCAGCTGGGCCACTGGCTGCAAGGACAACTGCAACTATCTTTTCAAAGCCCATTCCAACAGACAGCCCATTCCTTCCAGCTTTTGTTTAGCTGTTAAAAAACCCACTCTGAATGCCGTGCTCTGGTTTTGTGATAATTTATCAGGCTAAGGGAAACTCTGGCATCACTTTTCAGTGAATGCAGTGGAATCAAGTGAGATGCATTTGGGCAGAGACTGCATGTGATGGAGAGAAAAAAGGGAGCAGTTAAAGTTTGAAGGCTATGGGGATGAAACCATTTGTCCACTATCCAGCATCATAGAGAGGACTGGATACTGAATACCAAGATAATGTAGATGCCTAGAATAACCTAAATAGCCTAGATAAGCCCTAGTCTGGGGTATGGCATGTCCATCCATCACTGAACTGGAGCCATGGAGTCTGCTATGACCTGACTCAAGTCCTCATACACTGTAGTAGCAACTCTGCATTACAGATCCCAGGGTTGCTCCATGCATGTTCAAGGTCTTAAAATCTGCCACAGGGCAAAGGATGATGAGATCTGACACTGTTGACTCTGACCTGTGCTGGAGGACTCTGCTGAAGCAAATAAGTCCACCCTGAAGGAGTAACAATGAGCTTATGGTGGGTAGGGTTAAAATAGATTCAAACCAAAGTTGTACACAGCAGGGATGCCAGAGGAAGGGTTGGAAGTTGGTAGTGGGTCACCAGTGCTGTGCAAGGCCACACGGAAATTTCTGTGCTCAAGAGAGTGACACCCACTGAACCCATGGGATGCTGCTGTCTAAAAGGTATAATATCAGGCATAGGCCCATAGAGGGGGATGTCTTGATGAATTTGTTCCACCTGATGAGCTCACAACTTGCAGATGACAGGAAGCTTAGTGGCTTATTTTTCAGCCTCTCCCCATCCGTGCCTCAAGCAATAAAGCCCAGTCTTTTGCTTGAGATAGAAGTGATAGTGTGAGCCCTTCCAAGTCGTGCCTGTTTTTCAACTCCTCCTTATCTTCTTTCCTGTTCTCTCACTTCTCCAAAGTCCTGTGAGTGCTGTAGCTAAGTCACCTCTAAAGTATGAGCCCTCATTCACCAAAAAGCCAAACTATTCCCCAGCCAACTATTCCCTTGGTTCAAACCAAAGCTGAAGCCCCACGTTTCCCTTCTCCAGGAATTCCTGAGGGTATTGAGCCCTGGGAACGGGAGGCTCTCCTAACATGATAGGGGAAATGGATGGAAAGGGCAAAATGGATCAGAAGTGTATTTGCTTATTGTGGGCTCTTTGCAACAAAAGCACTGCATCACACAACAGGTGGACACAGGAGGCTACAGGAGCCAGCAAGCTCTGTCTCAGTCATCACTTCTCCTAAAAGCAAGAGTTTCCAGTTGTTTCCTTCCTAAATAACCTTGGTGACATTTAAGTGTAAGCAGTTCCCAGGTTGACTTTTTTGGAGGTTATTTTCAAATTTCATCCTATGGCATTCTTCAGATAGAGCACTTGAGTCCTCAGAGCCTCTGTCTCTGACACCCCCAGGAGGTCACAGCAGCCCTACTCCATCATAAACAATCATCCTTAGTGGCATGTTGTGCCCTGGTGCTCTGCACAACGTGCACATGGGGTGTTGCTTTGAGAGACAGTTGCCTTGTTAATAACAGGCCACAGCACCTAATTTCCTCTCCTAGATTAGTAATTTTTCCCAAATACCCTTCTATTGTGTGGGGATTCCCTCTGTCTCCTTCTACAGGCTTCATTTTTTGTGCACTATAAGCACTTAGAAGTATTTGTACTGTCAGAGAGACCAGCTCATCTGTTTGGTTATTTTTATTCCTTCTGTGATAGCATCTTGAGAATTGTTTTTCCGGAATAATCTCTGGAGGTCAGGAAGAGAGAGAAATCATCTCAGATACAATTGAATGGATTCAAGGCAATTTCCTACACAACAGGACCCCATAATCCTGCTGGAGTCTTTAATATTGACACTTCAGTTAGAAGGAAATTCACATCAGAGGCATGCTCTTTAAGCAGTGCCTTCAGCATAACATCAGATGTCCTCATCAAGTCTGAGTGCTGGGGGTGCCAGTCCACTGGGAAAATTGTGGGAGAGCTCAGTCCATTGTGCTACTGAGAACGAAAGAATTTTGGTTTCTTTCCAGGACTATTAAGCTTCAACCGAGCATCCTCCAAAAATTGCTTTTGCTGTCAGCACGCTCAGTCAGGTCTGGCACCTAGAAATGTGTAAAGACTCTGCAAATATGAATTTCTTTGGAAAAAAAGATAATAAAAATATTTCCAGGCTTGGCTCATTCTTCATGATGGCATTAGTATCTGGGGAGTCAGGTTTCCTCCTGCTGCTTCTTGAAGGCAGCATGGCCATGCTGTAGCAAACCCAGTCTTGCCCACCAGCATCCTTTGTACATGGCTGCTCTACATGCAGGCACATGCAGACACTGGCTTAGAAGGTGTGGGCCCTGCTGTTTAAGAAACTCTGGTCCAGGTCAGTAACTGGCTGCTTCTGGCAAGGCTGTGCAAAAGAGACTAAACTGCTAGCTTCTTTACCCTGGCTCCTACCAACAGGGGCAATGCACGCTGGCACTCCTCTGGTCCCAGCAAGCCCTGACACCTTAGCTGTGTAAGCCATCCTCCAGCTCATTCTTCAGCTCATGGGTGCCACAAGGATTGGCCTACAGCTGGTGGGTAATTACACAGCGTGCAAGTCTAAACTAGAACATCTTTCTGAATTACCTCTGTGGATACTTCTAATGTGAAACTATATTGAGCCAAAATGCAAAACCCACACCCTCTTCATTACATTAAACTAGAACTCGACACATTTATTCCCTTTAATCTCAAATAGCACATCTGAATCAGCTGCTCTGTGGACAAGATGTAGGAAAAAATAGTATAAAACACTTGGAGTTTCTTTAGATCATAGTATCATTGAAGCTATATATTATTTGAAAAAATTTTGTGGGACATAGCTGAAGGTCTGAGGGTGCCATAAGCAGCCCAAGCTTTCAAAATGTTTTATTTTGCCACCAGGAAGTGGTTCTGGGACCTTTGGAAGATGGCATATTCTAAAGCTTCTCTAAATACCATGAAGTTTAAAACTGAGGCTTTTGTCCTCAAGCATGTGAATACACTAAGACTGTTGGTTCAGATCAATGCTTCCAGGAATCACTGATCAGTGACCCTCAGGCACCGCATGGCCTGTTCTCCCCAGTTTGACGGTGCTGCTTATGCTGCTAGAGGCGGTGTGACATTGTGCTCCGACTGCAGCTTCTTCTTGGATCATGTCCTCAGTTCCCAGTGAGCAACTGCTCCTTTGTCAGTGGTCTTGTCAACTTTGAGGGTATCAATGTCTCTGCTGACTCTCCTCCCGCCTACAGCACATCACAGTTAGGTCTGAACTTGTACCAGCCTCAGTTCTGCTTCTGGCGCTGAAGCAAGCAGCTGTCATCTCCCTCTGCTTCACACACAAGACAGCATCCTTCACAACACTGTGGTGCAAAACTCCTTTGGCTGACTATGCCGCAAGAAGAGCTGACCCCAGGCATGGCCAGAGTGGGGGGGGCGCTGTATGTGCTCCCTTTCAGCCCTGGTAAAGCCGCATTTTTACAACCATAATTCCCAGGCCCTCAAAACCTGCTGGCTTGGCTATTCTTCCTGCTTTGTGACAGGCTCCCTTTGCAGAGTGCTCCAGTGCTTGGACTGGATCTGCTCCTCGCTTGAGAGTTGAAGCACAAGTCTAGGTGGAAATCACCTTGAGGGACAACCCTGCTTAATGACAAAATAAGCACGGTCATGAAGTTGTTCCTGAGACGCAGTTGGAGGCTTTTGACTACAGCCATCAGCACCTTCCTTGCTTTTTGTTATCTTTTAATGGCATGTCATGATGGTGATGACACAAAACTGTGAGGGGTCGCTGACACACCAGAAGGCCACGCTGCCATACAGCAAGACATGGACAGGCTGGAGAGTTTGTTGGAGTGAAAACTAATGAAGTTCAACAAGTGAAAATGTAGACTATTGGCACATGGGGAGGAATAATCCTCTGCATCGGTACAGGTTAGAAGTTGACCTGTGGAAAAAAGCTCTGGGAGTCCTGGTGGACATCAGGATGACCATGAGTGCTTCTGGGGGCAATGTGCCCTTTTGTCCAAGAAGGGCAATGCTATCCTGGGGCACATCAAGAAGACCATGGCCAGCAGGTTGTGGGAGGTCATCTTCCCCCTCTACTCTGCCTTGGTGAGGCTGCACCTGGAGTACTGTGTCCTGTGTCCAGTTTGGGCTCCCCGGTTCAAGAAGGACAGGGAACAGCAGAGGACTACAAAGATGAATAGGGGACCAGAACATCTCTCTTACAAGGAAAGGCTAAGGGACTTTGGTCTGTTTAGCCTGGAGAAGAAAAGATTGAGGGCAAACCTCATCAATGCTTATATAAATACTTAAAAAGGGATGTCAAGAGGAAGGGGCCAGTCTTTTTCAGTGGTGCCCAGTGACAGGACAAGAGGTAACAGGCACAAACTTCTTTACAGTGAGGATGGCAGAGCCCTGGAACTGGCTGCCCAGAGAGGTGGTGGAGTCTCCATTGCTGGAGACATTCAAAACCCTCCTGGACATGTTTCCATGCAACCTGCTCTGGGTGACCCTGCTCTGGCAGGTGGGCTGAACTAGATGATCTCCAGAGGTCTATTCCAACCCCTATCACTCTGTGATTCTGTGGTTCTGTAGTTATCTAAACCCCTCAGTGCTCACCATCCAGAGACCAGCATTTCTAGAGCCCTTGCCCCCATGTTGTTACAGTGAGGGGCTCACGATGAATATCTTCCTTCCATCAGGTCTATACCTTCCCTTTGGACTCCTTACAAATACTTCTGGAGCCACACCATGATTCAGCTCTGGGCTCTCACATGTTCACCACCACATATCTTGCTGGCATGCTGCATGGCAAACCCAATGAATCGTCTGTCCACAGTTATCTGTTAATCCTCCTCTGGCCTCTTCTCTATCGTGGCATCATATATATCACACAGCCCTGCTGTTGACTTTGCTAGCCTTTGATCATTTGTTCACAGGCTGGACAGATTCTCTCCGTTATGAATTACAGAGCTTTAATTGGATTGAAAGCAAAGCCTGTGCCTTCCCCTGTAATTTAGCTTTAATTAATGCCCATTTATTATTAACTGTTATCAGCTAGGTTTAGGGTTAATGTCAGCTGGTTATTATCCAGAGACCAGTATGGATTGTTTACACCTCCTTTATTACCCGTTTCAATAATTTCCACACACACACCCCCATTAACAGATGCACACAAAGCTGTGTACGTCAGCATAAGGGATCACTGTTAAGAAACAATAGGTCTTTCAAAGCTGCTGAAGTCAAAGGAGCATCTCCCCATGTCTCTAGGTTAGTACCCAGGGGAGTGTGCATGAAGCAAATGCTCCTGTAAATCTACAGGAGATACACAGCTTATTTTTTTGTTTGTTTGTTTCCTGAGGCACAAAATCTGTAATTGAGAGTGGAAATCGGCCAGGAGCTGTTTTGAAAGAATTGGGACACTTTCATGTTTTTTATATTTTCCATTTTCTCATTTCTGGCTTTAAGAAAAAAAAAAAAGAACAGAAAAAGAAACCTTTCGTTCCTCTTCCCTTTATCACATTTCCCCCCAAAATAGCAGCAGTGAAAGTACCACAAAACAAACCCAAGAAAACAGAAATCCAAGTGCTCAGGCGAGGGCTTCAGAGCTTGGTTTAAAAAATAGAAAGCTGAAGAAGAAAAAAGAATGCCTTGCCTCCAGCCTGCATACACTTCCTATTCTGCAAAACCACTCCATGAGGTCTACTGAGAGTCCTCCAGCAAAGCCAGAGGCTTCAAAACCAATGCAACCATGCACCAAACTATTTCTCCTGCCCCTCTTTGACCTCCTCTGCACATGGAGCATATTGAAAGCTTTGCTTTCAGATACATGGGAACAACAGTGGGTCTGAAAGAACCCTGAGATGATGCCAGGGTGTCCATGGCTGCCATGCAGGAACCAGGCATTGGTTTTGCCTCCCCTCACACCCAATTCATAGCTGCTCCCATGAGATACTTGGAGGCTTATCGACCTGCCCCCTCCTCCCCCAGGGTTTTCTGCTTTACGAGGTCTTTACGCACTGAGAAACTCACCCTCCTTCAAGTTCATTGCTATGGCCAGGCTGCAAACAGAACATTGCCCACCAACCTTGATCCTGATTCCCAGAGGTGCATTATCAGCAGCAGAATTGCAGGTTTTTTGGCTGACATTCTCCCAAATCCAGAGGATCTGGACTGAACCATCTGGAAAGCAGTTCAAGAGGATCAGCTACCACCAACTGGGGATCTGACCCACTGTAGCCATTTCTTTTGTTAAAATAAGTCAATTCCAGGTTTCACAAGAAGGCGACAGTTAATCTAGGAGCAAGAGTCCACTTTGATGCCCAATGCTTAGCAGGCAGTGAGCTTTCAGCTTCTACACACTGTCCCTCCCCAAGGCATTGCTCTGGCCAACTTGACCAAGAATATCAAGTGTGCAGAGGACTGATAAAAAGCAGTGCATCAGAGCTTTTAGTGTGCTGGGGTCCCAGTATATGGTACCAAAATACAAGCAAGCACCTTTACTACATGCGGTGACAGTAACAATTTCTGAGGGTAAAGCAACAGTAGCAAAGCCAAGCAATGAGGCACGGGAAGGCCTCTTTCTGTCTCATCTGGGGTTAAAGACCTCTTTGAGAAAGGTCAGGAACTGAGTCTGAAAGGTCAGAGGAAGAGAAACCTCCCCAAGGAGAGATGCAACATCTGACTTCCAGGTTAAAGAGCAGTGATAATTGCTTTGGTTTGGCTTTTTCCCCACCCTTAGGGATTATTTCAATTCAATATTTCTTGATAATTGTTGTGACACTGGCAGTTATTGCCCCATTTTGTACTTTCTTCTCCTTGCTTCGCCCTGGGTAAGCTTGCAGACCTGTTCTGCATGAAGTTCTGAAATTGCAAAGTTGGCTTCTGGTTTTGATGACTAAAGAAATAAGCAATTCAAGGTTTTCAGTGTCAGAATGACCCCAAATCCCACCTTGCTCCCAAATGCGTACACCTTGCTTTAGGGATGCAGAGAAATACTGAATCTCCCAAACACCTTGCAAGCCAAATGCAATGCAATACTTGTCTCCATCTAGAAGTCTGATTCTAGTTCAGCTATTTGCCATTTAAATCTACTGTAACAGTCAGAAAATCTCCACAATTTATAACACTGAAGTGATGCTCTGAACATCCTGCAAGCTCTGATCTTGAGGGCAGAGGAACTTACTCATGCCCCTCAGACACTGGGATAGGAGGAACAGCTAGTTGGGGATGGGGGAAAGCTAGGTACTGCCTCAAATGCTGTGTCCTCTCTGCAAGTCAGCTTTTCACGTGTCTGCAGATCCCTTAGGAGTTTTGCACTGGAGACACAGACCTCTTCTGAAGGTACTTGGCTATATGATTGCAGCATAACTTGCAGAGTCAGGTATTTCTTTGTTGTTCTTCCTCAGCCCTAGGGGTGTGAGCCCACAAACTCTCCCCAAGTCCAGAGATGTGCGATATTGGGTTTGCTCAGAGAGCAAGCTGTGGCTCTGGACCAAGAGTTCAACCCATGATGTAGAAGTGCAGCTGCTGGCTGTCACCATTGAACCGCGTGTCCTGCACCTCTCGGAAATGTTAGCCTCTACTAAATGTGCAGCTTCCTATTTAAATTGCATTAAACCTCTGTGTGGCTATGCTTAAGAAGGATGAACATAGCTGTGATTCAAAGTAAGGTAAGCTAGATCAAATTGGCACCAGTAATTTTGAGTGAGACCAGGCAGGCACAGGTAGAAGTCACAAACTGAAAGCATGTCATGCTGACAGGGGACATACCGGGTGCATGTTGCTACCTCATGGTAAATGGAAAGGAGAGAGAAGTTTTTGGTGACAGTGGCAAATCATCTCATCCCCACCAGACTGTGAAAGTTGCCCTGGGACAATTATCCTGAGATGAGTGCCAGGGGTTCTTACCCACCACAAGTACATCCAGCCAGGGGTTCTTACCCACCACAACTACATTTGGTTTAATTACTCTAATTTGGAAGTCAATTCAGATCAGCTTTCCTGAGGATGCCTGCATAGAGGCGCCCTCGAGGAACTTAAAAACAACTGAAACTGTTTTCAGTTGCATAGCAGATCCCTCAGGCTTGACAAAAGTAGGGTAAATATGTCAACAAAACACTTTGAAAGATGCTTTCCTAACTTGCTCTTTACCCAGGCTTCCAGCACAGTTAACTTCCAAGCCCTCAAGGTTGGAAAAAATCCTACCCAGGGAAGAAACAGCTAGTACAGGGGGAGTCTGGCCTATATGTCAGAAGGATGATGGCTGGAGGAGGGTGTCCCTCCCTTTGCACATCCTCAGCCACCGGGTTCCCACAGCTCCTCATCACGGAGCAATGCAGCTGGTGAACAAGCAAGGTGGAGTGATGCTGTGGCCACTGCTGTCCCTGGGAGAAGTGATGAGAAAGAGATCTATCTGTGCACTGCAACTGAGCCACTAGAGAACTACAAGGTGTACACCTGCATGATGGTTGTGCTTCAGCAAGGTCCCCGGCAGGAGATGCCCAGGTGACCTTGCTATTTAATGTGCTATGACCGGTGTGCTATTACAGTGGGATTTGCTAGTGAGCACCCGCAAAGCACTACAAATAAGCATCTCTCTTCAGCCACCTGTCAGCCACTTCCCTCATGGATATACAGTGTGTGCAGAGAGCACATCACAGGAAAAGGTGTCACCAATGCGAGTGGCACAGGAGCATCACTCAGAGTTGGTCCAGTCAATGGGCCTCTGTGACATCAGTCACAGAAAGGGGAACTTGTTCGTCCTCTGCATGAGGAACGAACAGCAATTGCACAGTGCCACACTGATTTTCCAAGCAGCGTTTTACTCTAGCCTGTGTAGAAAGTCACAGAGATACAGAAAACAGAAATATTGGATGCTGTCAGTCCCAAGGACTTTTTTTTAGCCAGGCTGGTGGACCAGCATGTTTTCTTCCATGGCAGCCACACAGGTAGCATGGGCTACCATGCCAGTTTATTCTGGGAGATGTGGAAGGCTTCACTTTGGGTTTGCCTCATTACAGGCAGCATGCACACCTGGATGGTGTTTAGAAAGGAACAGCATGCTGGCATGAAGGCTTTCTGAAATATTTTCTAGCATTCACTAATAAAAAAAGGCCAATGTTTCAGTGAAATGTCACTACATTTGAAAAGAAAAATCAAGATAAAAATATCTGCTGCCTCCCCCAAATTCCTTCAGAGGAGCAGTGACCTCTGGCTCTCCCAGGTATAAAATCATCAGATTTCAGCCACTTCTAAGTCAGACTCTGAAAATAAGCTCTGTGTGGCCTCATATATGACCCAGAAGCAAACAGCAAAGCAGGGTTTGTATTACACCTTTTAAATCCTGGCTTTTCTTCTGCCACCAGCCCCTGTCACCAGCTGATAAACACAACCAAAGGGCTTGATATGGCACTGTTTTCCAGTCCAGCCCTGGACTGATACCTTGTCACTCAGGAAACAGATCACCAGTGTGGATCTGGGCATCACATGGGTTTGTTTGCAGAACTCCTGGCTGCCATGTCCAAGTCCTGTCCTGGCATGAACAGATGTATTCTGACAGTTTTCCTGCAAAGCGGAATCTTTGCATCAACTTTCTGCAGCCCCTGCCATGAGTGCGCGAAGTCCCTGACCAAGCTAGTACTGNGCAGAGGAGAGATGGAGCTGTGGTTTGTATTTGCTGCTCCCACATGCCATGAGTGCACGAAGTCCCTGACCAAGCTAGTACTGTTAGTGCAATGGCAGGGTTGGAGTCTGGGGACTCGGTATTTCTGGGAAGCCAACTGTAGGGAGCTGGAAACATGCGCCACGGTGCTGCATCTCTCTCTGCAAAACCACCTTCTCCCACGCTTCTCAGGAAACAGCACGCCCGAGGTGCAATTTCTCACATCACCAGCCTGCATCCCCGGGGAGGGAAAAGGCACATACCGCAGCCGGTGCAGTTTGAGAAGGGGTGTCTGGATGCTGTTGCAGTGCCTGGCTGAAGGGAAGCTCCTAGCTGGGCGAGTGGCACTGTCCCAGCCCCTGCCAGAACCTGGATGCAAGGCAGCAAGACAGTTCAGCACATGGCACAGTGCCTGTCTCAGAGAAGAGAAACCATCCAGTGCAGCTCCTCCTGAAACAAGCCAGGTGCATCTCTGGCCAAGAAGAAGGCTGGAGCCTGCTGGCAAACTGGGCTATGGCAAACAAGTGTATGCCTGTAATGCTGATACCTGCCAGCCAGCCAGCTGCAGGAAGGGGTACCAATGCTGTGCAGCCCAGAGTGTGTCATCTCCTGGTGCCACAGTGCGTCTGGGAGCTGGTGGTGGCCTGGGCACCAGATAGACCCAGCACCAAGTCTTTCATGCTGGGGAAGGGAAAGGCTGGGGACACCCTCCTGTGAGGCCATAATTCATGCTAGCCTTTTGTCCTCACTCCATTTGCTAGTGAACTGCTTCTGTCAACCAGCAGTAAAAGCATAAAGCACTGGCACAAGGCTGTATGGCTGGGAGAGCCCCAGTACAGGTACAGACAGCTTGCAAACAGCAGCTTTCTGCAAACAGTGGTTTTTCTCTTTTTTATCACTCCCAGCCCCTCACAGAGCCTTCCTTAGTGCATTTTCCAAGGGGGTCACAAACCCCTCTGGGTTCAGGATATGGGAACAGTACTCTGTTCCTGTATCAGAGGCAGTGCGATAAAGCAAAGGGAAGCAGCAAATGCACCCCAGCAATTCTGACACAAAGGCAAGCTGAGACAAAGAGCTGTCCTCAAAACTTTCCGTTTGCTCCTCTTCTTCAAGGCAGGTGTTGTTTTATATTCTGCTCCCTCCACCTCTCCACTTCTGCCCTAGTGCAGGGAGAGCTTGTGGAATAGCTACTTCTAGCCAATTTATTTTGGATGCAAATCATTGGTATTCTGCAAGAAGAGCTCTCACTTGGAGAGCTATCCTGCCAGACCTGTTCCAGCTGATTTCCTCACAGAGCTGAATCCTTTCCTATAAAAACCTTTGGCTGCAAACTGAGCAATCAGCCAGAGTTCGCCTCCTTTCTTCTTTGTCATTCCAAACCCGTCCCCTCCTCATTTTATATCCTTTTATTTCCCTTCCTTCACAGCTGCATTACTGCACAGTGCTGTTGATAAGATTTATGGCTAAATATTACCTGGCATACAGGTAATTTGATATTCACTTGCTGGTCCGGTTTGAAAAGCAAACAGCTTCTCTCACCACTCTGCTTTCAGCTCAGCTGCCTTAATTGCCTGTGACATATCATGCACAGAGTAAATATTTGATCCTGGCTCTGAAGGTTGAAGGCTCCCCTCCTGCTCTCTGCATGTGGATCAGGATCTCAATAGCATTAGGGGATGCCCCTTCCCATGTCAGGGTTAGCAGATTCATTCATAAACTGGATGATTGCTGAGTACCAGCATGGAGGAGAAAGGGGAGCAACATGACTCTGTAGGAGATAGGAATCATGGAAAAAAAAAAAGAGCTGGGAGTCTTGGTGGACAACAAGATGACCATGAACCAGCAATGTGTCCTGGTGTCCAAGAAGGCCAATGGCATTCTGGGGTGTATCAGGAAGAGTGTAACCACCAGATCAAGGGAGGTTATCTTCCCCTTCTACTCTGCCCTGGTGAGGCCCCATCTGGAATACTGCATCCAGTTTTGAGCTCCCCCATTCAAGAAGAACTGGGTACTGCTGGAGACAGTACAGCAGAGGACCACCAAGATGATTAGGGACCCGGGGCATCTCTCTTATGAGGAAAGGCTGAGGGACTTGTGTCTTTTCAGCCTGGAGAAGAAGAGGCTTAGGGGGGATCTGATCAATGCCTATAAATACTTAGAGGGTGGGTGTTGAGAGGAAGGGGCCAGTATTTTTTCAGTGGTGCCCAGTGACAGGAAAAAATGACCAGGCACAAACTTGAACATAAGAAGTTCCATCTAAACACGAGAAGGAATCTCTTCACTTTGAGGGTGGCAGAGCCCTGGAACAGGCTGCCCAGAGAGGTGATGGAGTCTCTGTTGCTGGAGACATTAAAAACTTACCTGGACACGTTCCTGCTGTAGGTGGACCTGTTTTGTCAGTGGGGTTGGACTAGATGATCTCCAGAGGTCCCTTCCAACCTTGTATCATTCTGTGATTCTGTAACAAGAGTAATTTAGTTTTAAAGGATGACTGGAGACCACTGGTCAAAACTCCTCCTCAAGGCAGACCCAGCCGTATGCAGCTGTTCATGGCTGTGTCCAATTGTGGTTTGACTGTCTCCAAGGATGAAGTCAATTTGTGGGACAATGTTTCTTTTCAGGCAGGATTTTCCCCTTTTACTCAGCTCTACAAAAGCAGGAGAGTTTGAGAGCTTGTCTGGGAGAGAAGGCAGTACGTTAAAAGTAAGGCATGCCTCCAGCCAAGAAGGCAGAAGACAGGAAAAAATGACTTCTCCAAGAGTAATTATGCAGCTCAGTGATTGAATGGGGCAGACAGTTGCGGTTAAATTCATGCCACAGACCCTGTGCAAGCAGTGCAACCAAGACCTTTTATGGGCTTTCATACTGAACAATGAGCAAAGGAAACTTGAGTTTTATCTTCTCCAATGGCCTATCCAAAATGGCTGTGTTCAATCATCAGTAAGGGAAAATGACACATTGGAAAGGGCATGAGAAATTTGGCGCCTGCCTTGCAAAGAAAGAGCTATTTGCTCACACTGGAAGATACCTGCAATCCTTCCCTCCAGCTGGGTTGCATCCACAGTGCAGCAGCAATGACACTGTATTCCTCCAATGGGTCCTCACCAGGACCATGCTTTGCAGCACAAGAGGCGCAATCATGATCTGATCACCCACACCTCTCGTCCTGGTGAAAGATGTTAGCTTTAATTAATGTTCATGCCTAAGAAGTAATGAGCACAGAGGGGCCACTGTGTAGGAAAGTCCATGCTTTTCTGCACATAGGCTATGCTAATGGCATCTTGCTTCACCAACCTGCATGTTACCCAGCTCCGTAAAGTATCACAATAACTCACAGTGCGAGGAGTGAGGAGGAAGGAGGGGAACCTTCCCTTCAGTGCCAGGTGATCCTGGCAACTTCTGTGTGAAGGAACAGAATTAAAACCAGTACCAAAGTGTAAGCTGAGAAACTGCCCAAATCTCTAATCACCAAGCGCAGCCTGTCAAGAGGTCTGCCCTGGGACAGGAAATACATACCATCTATCAACAAGAACTACACCCAACAAAAGCAAAGACAAGGAACTCAGTTTTGCATCTTGAGACTTCCTCTTTCAATGACTGCTGTGATGAATTTTTTTAAGGTTTGCTGTGCTTCCTAGAAGGTAAAGTCTTGTTTCCAGCTCCACTGGCTGGTCATACCCCTGTGCACTCTTCTCCTCCCTTCCTACCAGCTGCAGAACTTGTGATACTTACAGACTCTCTTGTACAGCAAGGCCTTGGTCCTCCCAGACCGCTGGATGAGAACATACTGTGAATTTTCTGCTCTGTACCAACTGACCCCGGACAGACTTGCAGAGCTAAGAGACACAAAAAGATTATCCCTCTCTAAATCTTTGTGAAAGGCCCATAGATAAGGACCAGAGGAAGACAGAGGACACATACGAATGACACCACTCCAGACAGCCCATCTGCAATGCAGTGCAATCAAGGAGTGACTCTGTGGCAGACTCAACACTCTTGATGAGCCCGTGCTGAGCGCAGAGCGCTGCACAGGCAGTTTTCCCTTTAATGAAGGGCACTCCCTTGGAACAAGCATTTGGCACCAGATGAGTGGGGAGTGAGATGGCTCTAATCTCGTAATTTAATTAGAGCTGCATAGAGCTGCCTAACGAAAAGACCATTTCCTGAGCAGGCTGCAGCACTTGGTGTTTGGCTGCTCTCTCTGCTCTGGCAGCCTGGACCCTCTTGCCACAGAAAGGCACTGCAGTGTTTTTTGACTCTTACTCTGTCTTATTTTTCCTTCTCATGGGTTTCAGTCAAAGAAGCATGGGCTGGGATTCCCCTTAGGCTGTACACCCTCATATTTGTCAACAAAGGACTACCTGGTGCTGTCTGGTCGGGAGGGGAAGGGCAGGAGCTCTGATTTCATCCTGCAGAGACAGGAGGTGGCAATAAAAACCTAGGCTCCAGGTCTCCTTCTATGCAGGGGGAGTTCCAGGTCTCCATCCATTTTTCATCCAAGCAAAAATGTTTACCAAGACAGGAATCCACTGAAGGAATGTGCAGCAGATGGTCAGGTTCCATCCTGCACTGACAAAGGGGTCCTGGCACCCTGCTTTTGCCATCTCATAAGCAGGGAGCTAACCTGAGGTTTTCAAGGTCTCCCCAGCAGCATGGGGAGCACTGAAGAGTCCCTCAGATTATGTAGCCCCCATATGCACTCCCATATGCACTGCAGGACAAGCTGGGGTGGAGTGGGATGGGCATCATTTTGGAGCACAATCAGTCCCTCTCACAACTGGCTTTAGTGCTTCGTGACCCCTTTGTGGCTCATGCACATTCAGGATGGAGCAAAAGGACCTGAGAATGAGGGAGCAGCAGCTTGAGGGACCAGCCTGTAAGGGCAGTGATGCACAACCCCATCCCTCCAAAGATGAGAGCAGCCTGGACTAATGCCTCATCTCTGTCTCAGGGAAAACATGTAGGGTAAACCTGGCCTGAAATCTGAGTGGGATCAGCTCAGCATGAGGCTTTGGTCTAAGTCTTTCTGGCTTGACCCTGACCCAAGCATGCCTGGAGTACAGCTCCCAGCAGGCTCTCAGGGCTCATCCAGCTACAAAGCTACCCCGGTGCAAACAAACTTCTGCACAGCAGCAAAAGCCCAGGCTAGCCAACAGCAACATACCTAATTAACCATAATTGGCTCCCTACCACATATCTCCTAGGCCCAAGCTTGCACCCGCCCCAGTAATTGCTGCCCCATTATGTTTTCCGGATGCTCCAAGGTGAAAGGGAGCTTTGTGCAGGAGCCCCAGGCGAGCCTGGGATGAAGAAAGCTAGCAAGCAGTTGCTCCTGCATAAAGACCTGACACTGGGAGAAAGGCAGGGCTGGGGCATTCTGTTCTGCTCCTCAAAGCCTCAGCAAGAACTTCCAACCCCAAGGGAGAAGGGGGAGAACGTAGTTCTGGCATCTCACAGATCCTGGCCTGTGTCCCTGGCCATACACTGCTGGGGACACACCCCATAGAAATATATCGGACACACCCCATAGAAATGGCCCCAGGAGATGTCATTGTCCCAGTGGTACCACCAAACCAGGAAAGGGACTGCTGTCTGCAATAAGTTCAGGTGTAATGGACCATCCTGCTACCCCAGCAAGGAAAGAGCCTACCAGAACATCAGTGATGCTGCACTGCCCAGAGCTGTGGCTCTGTGGTCCTGCTGTTGGAGGTCTTCTCCCTGCCCCAGCTGGTTATCACCCAAGCTCTGAGAAAGGTCCTCTGCGGGCAGACTCCTACAGTAGCTTCATTTGAAGGAAATCCCCAGCACTGGGGAATTTCCTGCCTCTTCTTGTAAACTGAAGGCTGATGGAAAGCTGCACCCAGACCAAAGACCTCATGTTTTCTTCCTGGTCCCTCAACCTTCTTCTGAGCCCGTTGCATGATAAGAGCAGCTGGTGTCCAGCCTGGACAGAGCTTTGGTTTGTGCACCACTCGGGGATTCCACTGTGGGATTGCACTGCCTGTCTGTGGTTAAACTGGGATTTCCCTGCTAACAGAGCCTACCTTTTGCTCACAAACAGACCTACTGGGAGGGATTGGAGCATCTCATCAGAGCAGGGAGGGATCTGAGACGATTGGATGTCCTCAGAGGAGGAAGACAACAGGCAGGAACAGAAACCAAAGGGGAAAAAACTCAGCTTTAAGAACTGCTCCTAGTTTGCAAACAGAAACAAGAATAAAGGTTTATAAATCTGGGGCCAGCACTGCTCTCCTGGCTGCAAGGCATTGTATTAATTTGGCTCAGGTGTAGTGATGCTCTTTGGCTATATGTGAACCCTGCCCTAGCCTGCCCCCACCACGCCAGGCAGGAGAAAATCAGCACCAGGTACAGCCAGCCTCTGCTACTCCAAGACAAAGCCTGGAAAAGTTACTGTCATGCAATCTCCCTAACTTCCTGGGTCTTGAAGGACCATTATCATTACAGCGCACTTTGCTACTGCCTCCCCAAAGGACTTTCAGAATATTTAGGCAAAGGTTGAATCATGGTATTTCATAACTCAAGGAGAAGAAAATTGCCCTGATTTAGCTGAGCCTCTCAATCATGATGAATTCAGTTCCCTTATCTCAGAAGCTTTGCAAGCCTGGCCTGCCCACCGCATCTCAATATGTTTATGCTCCCACTGCCAGTACCCAAGGGAGCCCTGGGTAAGAAGACACTAACAATGGCTGGTTGCTCAAGCCAAACCCAGGCCTCACTGAGTTGGTAAGCAAAGAACCAGACAAGGTTCTTCCCACCAGTTTTCTATTTTACAGTGAAATTGCATGTGCAGTACACCCTCCAGAAGCAGATCAGAAGGAAGTTCTCAGCTCCAAAATCCCACATTCACCCTGCAAGCAAGTTTTGTTCCTGTGAATGTCTTCTTCTTCTTCCTCCACTATCACACATGCTGCAGCATTTCTGGTTTTCCTAGAAGATCCACTCCACCCAAACACATCTGTGAACCCCTCCACCGCTGCTCCATATCACAGGTGTTGCCGCACAACTGGTTGCCTTCTGCTTTAGTCTCAGCTACTCCCAGATCCAATGTGTCACAGACTTCATTGCTCCTTCCTTTGAACTCAAAAGAAGGCTCTCTGCATACTCCAGCCAGCCTTGAGACTGGCCACCTTCTTGCTGAGATATGTGGCACTGAGCAATAATTACTCTCCGCATTGTTCTTCCTGCCATGAAGCAAGCAGCAGAACTGCGGGGTGTGGGATTTCCAGCTATTGCCTGTCCAAATGGCCTACAGTCAGGTCCTTTCTTCACACAAACACTCAGTGTGCCTGCTGGGCTGAGAAGAACTGGGCTACCAGTCTAATGGTGCTGGACTTGTTACTCTCCTGTGAGAGTTGAGACTTGTTGACATTCCTCCATATACCCTCTTCTGCTATGAGAGACATGAGATGCTATGAGGTGAGGAGCGGGTTCAGAAGAGGTTATGGCACCAGCTGGGGACATGAGAAACTGAAATTTATTCCCCTGCTCTGTTTCAGGCTTTGCATGAATCATGAGTGACTCAATCATTTTGAAACCAAGGAGAGACAGGTCTCTAAACAGCATAAAAGGCTGAGGTGAGTCGGGCACTTAGTGGACCTTGATATTCACTACTGGGTATTGTCCCCTGATGGTAACAAGGATATGGAGTATCTCCCAACATACCAGGGTGGCCAGTGAAGTAGGTTTGCTGCTGAAGGGCAGCAACCACTCCAGTAGCCTGCAGCAGGTGTGAGATGGACCTGAGCTCACAGTTATTGGTGCCTGGGGAAGGCAATTGCTGCAAGCAAGCCGTGCCTTTTGAGCCTGCAGCACCTACTTATAAGGGAAGTTGAGGGGAAAGAGGAAAAAAATAAAAACCACCAGTAAAACAAAAGAAATTTCTGGGCAATGACTGGTTTACCACAGCTGCATTTCCATCAAGTCTCAAAAAAATTTGCAACAATCCCACTCCTATGTGATCTTGTATAGTTTCTGAAGCTAAACAACTGCTTTTCAGAGGGATACAGTGCTATCATCCTCCAGGAAACCTAAACACTGGATTTATTCTTCCTTTTTCTGCCGGAGGGACAGTCTAGCAGTTTCTGGCAGTGATGAGGAGGTATTTGCACCAATTCATTCATACATTTGCAAAACCCTTCTAGTCCAAGGGAGAAGTCTGACCCACAGGCTGGCAGGGATGACTACCAGGAAAGGAACTCACAAGTCTGTGAGATTCAACAGGGGAATGAAAAAGATAAAATGAGGGCAAGGAAAGAGAGAGGAAAAGCTGTAGCCATGGGAAGACTAGCAAAACATGAATGCTGCAGAAGAAAAATGGAGGCAGCAAAGGGTGCGTGTCAGAACCAAGTAAATCAGGCAGTGACATGGTAATTAGCCCAACCTTCCCAGTAGAAAGGTGTTTACATCAGGAGGATTTTTTCTCCTGGCATAACTCAGGGACAGTACAAAGCATTCATCCAGGCCTGGTGCTCCTAACCAACACTGCCAGCACACAGGGACAAGCTGGGCCACTGGGGAAGGTGCATGGGTGATGATGATCCAGCTTTCTGACCTGGCACAGCCTTTCTGCAGAAAGTTTTTTCCACATAAGGGAGGGGACAAAGGCAGTGAGCCAGCCCACCTCATCAGGTGCCATGCAGAAACACAGTCCTGTTTTTACAAGAAATATCCAAAGGTTTCCAAGCTTGCCTGAAAGATTTTAATGGGGGGTGTCCAGGGGGATAGTATTACATTTTAGTCTTCAGTAGCCATCTTCCTTCTCCACCATGCCTGACCTCAGGATAGGTGGTGACTGTGGCTGCTCACTCAGAATAACTAAGGCAGACAGCCCGGGGACTGATCCAGTTGTTCACGGCCCAGTATACTCATACCATGTTTCTTCCCCAAGGAAAGGGTCTGGGAGTTGCTTTTTGCCAGTACATCTTACCCCAAATCAAGGCCAGTCGCCACAGTGACACCCATGCAAAAATTCACCCTGTTTTGTACCATTACAACATTCCTGTACAGACAAGTTTACATTTTTATCTTGAACGTAGCCCTCCTGCCCTGAGAAGTTGCACAATATTGCTTCACAAAGATACTGGGAATATGAAACATTACATCAACAACTCATCTAATGTGGCAGAGAGGGACAGAGATGGTCCTAAGGTGCCCAGCAGCAGATCTCTCATCCGCAGGCACAAGGAAATAGGCATCTCGATTTCCAATCTTCCCCTTGTGTTAAAATGCCCTCCATGAGCAGCTGAAAATGCTCTTTAATTGACAATCCTGACACTGGGAAAGATGACAGGTATTGTATCAGATCTGCAAGGAGAAGTTGGAGACTTCAGCTCCTTCCCCTTTGAATATGCACTTCATAAAAATTACAGTCCTGGACAAGTTACTTTAAGTTAGAAAGAAACAAACTTTGGCATAAAGAGAAGATAGTAAATGAACACTCATATAATTTGTCCATTGACAAAGAAAAACATATAGTAAAAACTTAGCATGATTGATGGAGCCACTGAGGACAGACAGGAAGCATTAAGGAAAATACCAACGTGGTTTGATGTGTTTGCGACGAACCCAGACCCTTCTGGCTGTAAGGCAGGCTTTCAAGGCAAGGCAAGACAGCAATAGTTGCAAGTCACACTGTGCATGAAAATGACACTTGGAAAGTGAAGCTTGTAAAAGATTCGGCTTGGTGGCAACTAGACTGAGCTGCTCTTTAGCTACCAGGACCTGGGATAAAACTGTAAGGTCACTTCCTGTGAGTTACCGGTGGGTCAGAAGATGAGAAAGGCTTTGGGGCACCAGCTTTGCTCAGCTCTCACCTCAATGAACCATGCCTTATATCTACCAAGCCAGCCAAAATTTGGGAGTGCTGCCCATGGCTGTTGGGTAATCTCCACTTAACACTTAGGACTGGACTGGTTACCTGTGGGGAAATAGTGTGCGCTGGAGAGGACAACACGGCATTAAAGCACTCCCTTTGCATGTATAGGCAGCAAAAGAGTCTGGGTATATCTGGTCTAGGTAATGTGCACTGAATGTAGGCAGGTCAGGACCAGCCCATTAATAGCCAGCAAGCTTCTACTTGGAAGCCTGCTTCAAAAAAGGAACTCAGGAAGAGCTTATGTCAGACTAAGCCAGAAGTGTCTACATGCATGACTGAAGGAAGAGGCTCCCAGCTTGTGACAGGAGGCCAAGTGACTAAGTTGTGGTGGGTGGAGGCAACAAGAGAGAAGGGGATGTGGTTAGGGAACAGGGCATGAATCACCAAGGAAGCACAAATGTTGATAACAGCTGGACAAACTCAAGGCAGAAACATAAGGTCTGCTAAGGAGAAAATCCAAGCTGTACTGGAAGCCAAAACCTGAAGACAGCAATCCCAAGGGCTGGTGCAACAGAGAGCTATAAATGCCTGGCACAGGCTTTTCCTGCTTTGCAGCTCAGCAAGAGTTGCAGGATGAACACCTTACAACAGAAAAGGTGTGACCATGGTGTTGGCCACTGTGATTTCAGCATTCATCTGAGGTTGGAGGAAACCTTATTCACAGAGAGGAGTGGAGTCCTCTTCATTATAGCCCTGCAACCTCATGTCACCACGAGGGATAAACACTTCTTTCCCATCCCATAAGGCACAAGCCCTGCATGCTCCTCTTTGGGTGCTTAGTTTCTTTCAGGCACGCTCTTGGGTAAAAAGCATAAGCATGGCTGAGACGTGGAACAGTGCAAGTTGACCTGTATCTGCTACTGCTTCCTCTCTTCCATTGACCTCAAAACTCAACTAAGGTTGGAATGGCTTCAGACAGTCTGAGATCGAACTGAAGAAAATTATGATGAGGGAAGATGTGTTAGAGTTCATTGGTCAGTGCTGAATGAAAGCCCCAGCAGAAAAGTGGTATGGACACCAGAGGAAATACACAGATTATTCAAGCCCTCACCCTTCCCCACTAAGCACATCAAATATTCCACCCCAAAGCTCAGCATGGGTCTGAGAGAACAACTGCCTTCACCCAGTGTGAATGACATACAGGGTGCAAGCAATGGGCCCTCTCAAAGCACTATATAGCTCCTCAGGTGCATCAGAGCACAGATTTGCAGTGACACTTGCAGTTTTGCTCCACCTGCTCTAGTGCCTACCACAACCATTTAACTTGGGATGGTGTCACTGGAAAGCATGGCCTGCCAAAGGGCTTTTGCACTGCAGGAAGCCTAGAAATGAACTATAGGTCTCAGAAATGCCTATGGCATTGATTCCTGCTGGGGAGCCTCAGGTAGGTGAATGGTTCAGCACGTTCACTGAGGAGACAAGGAAACCAAGACTGCAAAAGTAACTACCAAGTCCCATGCTTTGTTGTGCTCACAAGTCTGGGAGGCCACGAAGGAGCTCATGCTGGGGGCAGGACTCTTGCTGGGTCCTTTGCAAGGCATTAGTCACTACCCTGCAGAATACATACAGCTGGAAGCCAGTGGTCATGGTGGGATCATCCTCCCCCTCCTAATTTCTGCTTTCCCACAGACACTGACTGGCTCCCAGCTCCCCTCAACACCCTCTGCCCATGTCTAAAATCTCTCTGAAAACCTATCCTCAACTCCCTTCCTCCCTGGGAGCAAGGTCAGCTTCAGCCTGCCCATTCAGTTGGACCTGCTTTCCCTTCTTGCTTCCCCAGGAAATATTTAGAGGCACAGGCTCATCACCTTGGCCAGTTTGATACATGAGAGCATTGCTGCTGACTAACAAGAAATGTGTCACAGTCACAAGTCTGCTTCTTTGCATCCAGCAACCTATGGCACTTCCCCTTCGGCAGGGAAATGGGAGGGAAGCAGCACCAATGTGGCACAGGAGAAGGGCAGAGCAAGCCTTAGTCATGGTGGGGGAAGAGGCACCTGCTTTATTTCTCCATGACCTTGTGATCTCATCCAGTCCCCAGAGCTGTGCATATCTCTGCCACATGCTGTGTGATGCAAGACTCATCTGTGTCTTGCTGAGAGAGGGCAGCATCTAATTGAAGGCTCAGGACACTGCAGCATGCAGGATGTGCTTTCTCCTGTTCACAGTGCCAGGAAGAGGAGTCCTCACGTGAAAGGATGAGGCAGGTGGTAGGCAGGAAAATGGATAGAGACCATCCTTGGCACAGAAACTGGGAGAAGCTGGCAAAATACCTGAGGACTGGGAAGCCATGAAACGCCAGCTTGGCTCAGCCACAGATGTGGGTGGACACAGGTCAGCTTCTCTGCAGGGGGATGTCACTTTTACAATAAAAAAAAAATATTTCTGAATAACCAAGTCACTGGGAGTGGAGCTACTGCAGGAAAGTACCACTCATCCCAAAACTGCCTACAAAAGCCATTGATGGCAATTTGTAGGGTGTGAGAGCCTGAACTCAAGGACACAGCTGTGTAGAGAAGCAGCAGTGATGTTATCTCTGCATGATCCCATGACAAGGAGAAAAGTACCCATAGCTGGGAGATGGGCTTAAGAGCAAGCACACTCAAAAAAGAAATTCAGCTTTCACCTAATGCCTGTACTTTGGGGTGCAGTCTGACCGCATATGTACAGATATGTCATCCCAAGCATAGAATTCAGACACTTTCATTGCCAGGAGGTTTCTTTCTGCTTCTATGTCTCTGGATGCCAGATCGCTGGATAAACTCATGATCTGTTGACTGTACAAGCACTCTATGAATCCTGGGCAGATTACACCACTGTTTTCCTTGCCTTCCTTGAACAGAGCAATCAACATGTGGCTTGGGGCAGTGTGCCATTTATTTCAAAGGACAGCAATCACCCACTTGCTTCCAGAAGCAGGTGCTTCTTAGGAAGAGTAAACCTCTTCCTACAGTCTGTAAAAGAGCAGGAGCTAGGTTCTGACATACTATGTTTCTCCTCTCCCTAACCCTCCAAGGACCACAGAAGTGGAAAGCTCTCAGCTGTGCCAGTTGCTGTGGCCTTTGCAGACACCACTGCTCATTTAGCCAGACACAGAGCAGGGTTTGGGAGAGATGCTCCCCCTGCACTCCTCAGGCACAGTGGCGACACAGCCAGCCAGGGTCACTGGTCCAAGACACCTCACTTGTCCACATAAGACTGTTATGTTCCCACCATCCATCAGCCACCCTAAACAACTGCCTGCATGTTGCATTCTTGAAAAGTCCATTCAATTTAGGCAAAGGAGGCTTGATTAATTTGAAGAATCACAGAACGGTAGGGGTTGGAGGGGACACAAGTCTAACCCCACTGACAAAACAGTCCACCTACAGCAGGTTGCGCAGGAACATGCCCAGGTGGTTTTTTAATGACTTCAGCAACAGAGACTC
This sequence comes from Jacana jacana, assembly GCA_013400555.1. Classification (NCBI taxonomy): domain Eukaryota; kingdom Metazoa; phylum Chordata; class Aves; order Charadriiformes; family Jacanidae; genus Jacana; species Jacana jacana. The sequence goes on from VZTM01035987.1 coordinate 164,998, forward strand.
CACCATCTCTCTTGGCAGCCTGTTCCAGGGCTCTGCTACCCTCAAAGTAAAGAAGTTCCTCCTCATGTTTAGATGGAACTTCTTATGTTCATATTCCAGCTTGTGCCCATTGCCCCTTGTCCTGGCACCAGGCACCACTAAGCAGAGCCTGACCCCATCCTCTTGACACCCACCTTGTAGGTATTTATAAGCATTGAATAATCACATTAAATCATACACACCAGAGGTGAATTACTTTATATCATGCCTGTATTTGCCAATGTGTGCTGTAATTTAATATTTGACCATGTTAGCAACCCCAGACTTGTAGGAGAGTTGTACCTTACCGCCTTTGAACTGAACACAATGTCTGGTGCCTGCATGTTGCAAAACATAGATCCTCCCTCCAACCACTCAGAAGCAACAGGAACAATGACTCTGCCTGGTGGGCCCTCAGCAAGGGCTGGTTTATTTCTACCAAGAAAAAATCTTTCTTTATAGATTCAGTAACTAGTGTCTGCCTCTAGGGTTTCACAAGCACACCAAGGATGGCTTTCCTTACCAGTGTTAACCTTGGTTGCAGCAGAGAAGTATGGGGGCTAAACACAAAAACCTCTGAAGGGCTGCCAAAGAGTAATGCCAGTTAGGATGTCTTGTTCCAGGGCAGATCAGCCTTCCTGGAAAGCCAAGATGTGCTCTGTGTGTTCTTTTAGGTCCAAAAAGCTCATTGCTTTGCTAAAGAAAGTAATCTGCACTCAGAACTTGACATCCAGATGGAGACCTATGCTAGGGCATGTCCTGGACTGGGTCCAGGAAACCCCATGGGGCAGAGGGACTAGTGAAGCTGAAAGAACACCTTTCCTGAGCAGGCAGTTGTCTGAGAGTGAACTTCTTACCCTATTCCTATCCACTCCTTCCCAAAGACAAAGAGAACAACTGCTAAGCAGCCATAAGCCTAAACCTCCTATGGAGAGCAATTTAAACAGTGCAGTGATGGTAGGACATTAGACCACAAAGGTGCCTACTTTTTGGCACTGGGACCCTTCACATTAAGATACATGAGTTAATTACTCCAGTATTACACTACTCCACAAAAGCCATGTAGGATCATTACCTTGCCTAGATAGCCTTAATGATGCTCCTGTGTGGCAGCTAACAGAGGTAGGTTTAAAGAGGCTGGAAATGCAGCCAACTAAGATTATTAGAGAAGATATACATTCAGGCAGACAAGTGCATGCATGTAGGCATAGATGTCGCATTGGTAAAGTGAAACCACAAGGATGCAATCTTCTCTTTTTTTGCCAGTCTTCAATCTGCCTTAGGCATGTCTTTATACCAAGACAGTAGTTTTTCTGGATGGGAATAGCTATAGACAGGTATAGCACTTTCATGGCAACTTTAATGTCCTCACTGGGAGGATTGGAAAGAGACTACCAAGTTCCCAACCCATGCAAACTCCATATCCAGCCCATGTTCACCTATCCTGTGGCACAGTCTCCTAACATACTCACCTTTGCAAGGGCAGGCAAATGAGGGCCAACACTGTACCCACATTCAGTTTTCTATTTATACAATCCTACTGTTTAACACCCCCTTTTAGGACAGGATCTCCACTGCCTGCTCCTCCACATCTCTTTTGGCAGTTTGCTCTTCCTGAGCTCTAAGCAAAATGCTGGATGAGGTCTAATCAAAGCCTTGTATGGAGGGAGCAATACTTCCCTCTCTGCTAACTACATCTCTTAGGATTGCACTAGCAATATCCACCTGTGCCTATAGTCATCCTGCAATTAGTTACTACCCCACTTCCTCTTCCTCTGCTAATTCACATAGATGAGGGTCTAACAATGGGATAAATTTTATTAATAGATCCAAAGACTCTACTTGTGTTGCAATATCTCATGCTGCTAACACTCCTGAAGGTTGCTCCATCCTTCCTGTGTGACACTGAGATCTGCTTCCATGTTGGCAATACTCTCAACTCTCTCCGTACAGTTGCTCTCAACTGATCCATACACTCCTCCATGAGTGCTCAACTCATTAAGAAAGATATTAATTAAGACAGGTTGCAAAATCAGTCCCTGACCAGTGCTGTTCACTTTTGAACACATCCTGTTGACTCTTTTTCATACTTTCTCCCACCCACTTGAATTTTCTGTAGTAATGCTCAAGCTTGCTCACTTCATCAGAAAGAAAAAGCCACTTGTCAATAAAGGTGATAACTTACTTTGGCTTCATCTATTTAAGCTTGCAAAGTCACTTAGAGGTCCAGCTAAGCTGTTCACATGAGCTCAAAACGTTGTCATATCTTACCTTGACTAAAATCAGTCCTTCCATCTGTCCTGCCAGTAGGTCAGAAGAGCTAGATACAAGGGGCTAGGCCTCGAACAGGACAGCTGTCCATGGCTTAGACTGTGGAGTTGAGTGAAAAGAACTCTGTATACATGGATATAAAGAAAACAGTGATGCTCCTTAATTTGAGGAAGGAAATTCTATGTTAATAAGCTCCTCGCTTTTGAAAGATGAACATGCAGCTGGGTCTATAAATGGAAAGGAAATTAATGGGTCCCATTGCTTTGGCACAAGTGCCCAATGACGCATTCTTGTGTGAAGAACATCTCTGGCAGAGTCAATGTCACCTAGTCCAAATTAGAACAGGTCCAAAACTCAGCTAAAAATCTCAAGTGAAAACCAAATAAAATCTGGCTCAGGCTAGTGATATCAGTGATGAGCAGTAACATAGATTAGTGTTTCAGGAAAACAAGCACTGGCTTGTAAGGACAGGAGAATGATGTGTTCCAGGGAGTGGAAGCAGAATCTTGACCACTTGCAAGTCAACATCACCACTGATTTCCACAGAACCATAATCTTCCAAACCAAACTCCCCAAAACAGAAATAGTGACATCAAATAGAGGTGTATTTGACCACAGGTACTTAAAATAAACCCCACAGGCAGCTACACAGTGCAAAACAAGGCTAAGCAAGGTGTTCAGTTTGATTGTTCACACCATCCACCCATCATCAGCATAAAGCTGCTAGACTTGCTTGGTGCAGGTCCTCCCCTCTGACTTTGAAAAGGGGGAGGGAAAGAAGCATGAGTGGACATTGCAGGACTGGAAGTTTCAGACAAGAACAAGCATATGCAAGACCTCTGCATTCTTGCTAAGTGATAATTTCCCAGGAATGCGTCACAGGAAATGGATGGTGTAACACCACTGTTACCCTAACAGCATCTATGCATCTCAAAAGGGTCACTGCTGGGTCCTTCCTCAGGCATCACTTACTGCTTTTTTCCTGATCACTCGCAGCTCTCAGCACAACCCTCCACTAGATGGACAGATGCTAACTCAGCATATTAGAGGCCAAAGAAAGACACTGACCCTTTAAAAATGCATGCACCACTTCGCATGAGCTTTCTGGAACATATATGAGTGCTGTGCTCTACATAAGGCAATGTACATGAAGGACCAAGAGCACTTTCTGCCTCACCCATCTCACAGACTAACAGCACATGCACACCCTGCTGCTGTGATTCAGTTATAATCAGTAACCTGTGAAGGTGCAGTAACTTGGGTGGCTTCCAAGCACTGCCTAACTGTACCTCAGTGTCAGACAACACTGGAAATATTTTCTGGAGACAGGGAAGGAGTTTTCCTAGGCAGACTTAGGTGCATTAAATGTCTGGTGAAGCCACAAGAGAGTCAGAAACCAAATCAATTATAAGTCAAAGGTTGATGTTCTCATTAGCTTTTTGGGAAGTTCCACTAACCTGCATGAGACCATGTCTTCTCAGGAAGCAATACAGAAGAGTCAAGATGGATAGCAGAATCCCAAAAGTCAGAACTTGAGAGAGGAAAAGCAACTTCCTCTGCCTTGTACAAGGTTTTCAAAGATGAACAGAGATCATTCGAGGACTAAAGCAATGCCCAAACCAGGGGGTTTTCCTCTCTCCCTCAATACATTTTGTACAGGTAGTAGCAAGATACAGGAGGGTAATTCCAGTAGTGCATTGCCAGCCTTGGCAGCTTTTCTCTGGGGCTTGATCCAAAGAAACTACTTGAGTTCAAGACATACAGACCATGGAGGTTACATTTTACAAAGCAGCCATCTTGTCTGGCATGACATTTTAAAGTGTTGAAACACACACTCCCACCTTGATCCCTTCTAGTGCACAACTCCAGCATGGAAGGAAATCACAGAATCACAGAATCTTCATGGTTGGACGTGACCTTTGAGATCCATCATCAAGTCCAACCTTAAACAAACAAACAAACAAACAAAAACCCCAACAACAAAAAGCCCAAACACCACCACCACACACCTGCAACACCACACCCAACAATCTCAGGCACTAGAGCATGCCCTGAAGTGCCACATCTACANGTTCCAGGGAGTGGAAGCAGAATCTTGACCACTTGCAAGTCAACATCACCACTGATTTCCACAGAACCATAATCTTTCAAACCAAACTCCCCAAAACAGAAATAGTGACATCAAATAGAGGTGTATTTGACCACAGGTACTTAAAATAAACCCCACAGGCAGCTACACAGTGCAAAACAAGGCTAAGCAAGGTGTTCAGTTTGATTGTTCACACCATCCACCCATCATCAGCATAAAGCTGCTAGACTTGCTTGGTGCAGGTCCTCCCCTCTGACTTTGAAAAGGGGGAGGGAAAGAAGCATGAGTGGACATTGCAGGACTGGAAGTTTCAGACAAGAACAAGCATATGCAAGACCTCTGCATTCTTGCTAAGTGATAATTTCCCAGGAATGCGTCACAGGAAATGGATGGTGTAACACCACTGTTACCCTAACAGCATCTATGCATCTCAAAAGGGTCACTGCTGGGTCCTTCCTCAGGCATCACTTACTGCTTTTTTCCTGATCACTCGCAGCTCTCAGCACAACCCTCCACTAGATGGACAGATGCTAACTCAGCATATTAGAGGCCAAAGAAAGACACTGACCCTTTAAAAATGCATGCACCACTTCGCATGAGCTTTCTGGAACATATATGAGTGCTGTGCTCTACATAAGGCAATGTACATGAAGGACCAAGAGCACTTTCTGCCTCACCCATCTCACAGACTAACAGCACATGCACACCCTGCTGCTGTGATTCAGTTATAATCAGTAACCTGTGAAGGTGCAGTAACTTGGGTGGCTTCCAAGCACTGCCTAACTGTACCTCAGTGTCAGACAACACTGGAAATATTTTCTGGAGACAGGGAAGGAGTTTTCCTAGGCAGACTTAGGTGCATTAAATGTCTGGTGAAGCCACAAGAGAGTCAGAAACCAAATCAATTATAAGTCAAAGGTTGATGTTCTCATTAGCTTTTTGGGAAGTTCCACTAACCTGCATGAGACCATGTCTTCTCAGGAAGCAATACAGAAGAGTCAAGATGGATAGCAGAATCCCAAAAGTCAGAACTTGAGAGAGGAAAAGCAACTTCCTCTGCCTTGTACAAGGTTTTCAAAGATGAACAGAGATCATTCGAGGACTAAAGCAATGCCCAAACCAGGGGGTTTTCCTCTCTCCCTCAATACATTTTGTACAGGTAGTAGCAAGATACAGGAGGGTAATTCCAGTAGTGCATTGCCAGCCTTGGCAGCTTTTCTCTGGGGCTTGATCCAAAGAAACTACTTGAGTTCAAGACATACAGACCATGGAGGTTACATTTTACAAAGCAGCCATCTTGTCTGGCATGACATTTTAAAGTGTTGAAACACACACTCCCACCTTGATCCCTTCTAGTGCACAACTCCAGCATGGAAGGAAATCACAGAATCACAGAATCTTCATGGTTGGACGTGACCTTTGAGATCCATCATCAAGTCCAACCTTAAACAAACAAACAAACAAACAAAAACCCCAACAACAAAAAGCCCAAACACCACCACCACACACCTGCAACACCATACCCAACAATCTCAGGCACTAGAGCATGCCCTGAAGTGCCACATCTACACATTTCTTAAATACCTCCAGAGATGGTAACTCAACCACCTCCCTGGGCAGGCTGTTCCAGTGCCTGACCATTCCCTCAGTAAAGTAATTCTTCCTAATATCTAATCTAAATCTCCCCTGTTGCAACTTCAGACCATTTCCTCTGGTCCTGTCATTATTCACTTTGGAGAAGAGGCCAACACCCACTTCTCTACAACCTCCTTTCAGGTAGTTGTAGAGGGCAATGAGGTCTCCCCTCAGCCTCCTCTTCTCCAGACTAAACATACCCAGTTTGCTCAGCTTCTCCTCACAGGACTTGTTCTCTAAACCAAGTCCTATGAAGCTTGGTGTCTTTGGCCCCATTTACATGTATGCTCTTGAAGCACACATATGAAATCTAGGAGGGCATGGCAGCAAGTCTCACAGCTCCAAACCATGTCTGCTGGGGAATACAGTGAGTAGCCATGCTCTAAAAGCACCCTCTTCTATTGTGGTACTTGGAAGTGGTGAGTGTTGCGGTGGGTTTGCTGCCAGCACTGTCCTGTGTTCCCACTTGACTCTACAGCTTCAGGAGGTTAGATGGGTTCTCCTGCCATGATGGGAATGCTAAATGAGATTTGTTGTGTCTCATCCCAAGCACAACATGGTGAATACTGAGTGAGACCCTCACCTAAGTTAATGTGCAAATGGAGAACAAGGAACTATGGGACCCAGTCCCTGCAAGTCTATGGCAAAAGGACAGGTGACAGTGGAGAGGATGCAGCCACTGTGCTTCAAGTTTTCACATAGCAGTCCTGCACTCACTCTGAGCCTGCTGGGAAACTCCAAATTGTGTTTGCTCATCTGGAGAGCTCCTCTGGTCGCAGTTTAGACTTACACAAAACCACAGCTTGGTCTTTCAGGAGACTGAGGGATGATGGACACCAGAGGTATCTGCAAGTTAACCCTAAACTGTTCCCCTCGGGAGGCACTGAGGCCTGGCATTGGGACTCCCATACCAACCTATGGCAGCAGCAGCGAGGAACTTGTGGCAGGTGGCTGTGACCTGTGCTCCTGCTACCTACCAGCACCCACTGCAAACCCACAGTATCTCACCAAGACGCTCTGAACTTCCAGGGATGAGTGAGTTTTTTCCCACTTCCAGAAAAGCTGTTGCTATAGCAACAAAATTGTTTGTGTTTTTAAATGCTTCCTCAAAGACATCCATTAAAGAGGCTGATCATCAGGAAAACAGTGGGATAAGATGCAGCATGATGGCCCCAGAACATGACAAGGAGCTTTGGAGAAAGCCTGGATGTGCATCCATTTAATGGATGTACATGCTGGAGTACAACATTCCTCTTCATGCTTCCTCTGCAGAGATAGCTTCTTGCAAGTGCATTGTGGTAGAGAAGATCCAGAGAGGAAAGCTCTGTTACTGGCAGCTTGTCACAGTCAGGGGAAAAAACAACTACACACTCTCACAACCCCCTCCCCCTGCCAGCTTTTATCCAGAAGGTACTAAAATTGAATCTTCTGTTCTTATTTAAATGGACAAGGACATTCAAGCAGCATTTGCCAAGTTTCCTTCCCAAAAGAGATTTAGAGGAAGTCCTCTAGGGGATAATTAACTGGCTAACAGACAGGAAACGAGGATAAAAATAAGTGGAATGTTTCCGCCACGGAAGAAGATCATCTATGAGATCTATCCTTGTGATTGCACAGCACATTACAGTTACTCACAAGAAAGCCACTCAAATGTGTGTTTGGATGCCCAGTCACCACCAGAGAAGGGAGAGTTCCGAAGTCCAACATGTCATCTGCTGCGAACAGATTAATCTGAGCTGCTGCTTGGATGGTGACCAGCTCCCTGTCTTCAACTTGGCCTCAGTCTCCGTGTCCTTCCCAGAGGATGAGAGCAGCACACAGACAATAGCAGGTGTAAACCTCCCAGTGAAAGGGGAACAAAGTCACCTGGGGATAGCTGAAATGGTCTATGAGGGGGTTTCCAAGAGGAGACTTTGCAACCCCCTACCCAGCAGGACAGAAAATTAAACCTTCACTGTCAGCTTCCAGTGTTTTGAGTTTTCAAGGAGGTGTTGCTGGCTCTGTGCCTTAAGTAGGGGAGGATCCAGTTCATGGAATAATCTTAGAATCAGAATCATTCAAGTTGGAAAAGACTCTTGGGATCATTGAGTCCAACCATCAGCCCCACTCTACAAAGTTCTCCCCTACACCATATCCCCCAACACATCTAATCAACTCTTCAACACATTCAGGGATGGTGACTCAACCACCTCCCTGGGCAGCCGATTCCAGTGTCTGACCACTCTTTCTGTGAAAAATTCTTTCCTAATGTTCAGCCTAAATCTAACCTGCTGCAGCTTGCAGCCATTCCCTCTTATTCTATCACTAATTTCCTGTGGGAAGAGACCTCTCCTTTTAAGTAGCTGGAGAGAGTGATGAGGTCTCCCCTCAGCCTCCTCTTCTTCAAACTGAACAGTCCCAGCTCCTTCAATCACTCTTCATAAAATCTATGCTCTAGGCCTTTCACTAGCTCTGATGCCCTCCTCTGTACTCGCTCCAGCACCTCAATATCTCTCTTGTGCTGAAGTGCCCAGAACTGGACACAATGCTCAAGGTGTGGCCTCACCAGTGCTGAGTACAGGGGGACAATCACCTCCCTACTTCTGCTGGTCACACTATTTCTAATACAAGCAAGGGTGCTATTGGCCTTCTTGGACACCTGGGCACACTGTGTGTGGCTAAAGGCTATAAAGAAAGGCAACATAGATTTCAAATGGGTCGTATGAGCAAAGAGCACCTGGAGCACAGAAGTGCTTTTTTTGAAAGCTGTGAATAGTAATAATATGCCTGCAAAGCACAGGCACTGGTGTGCCCTTATTACAACACCAATTAAAATTGTCTGCCTAGCCTTAGGCTTGACATCATCCATTCCCATCCAAAGGAGCTATGTAGGAGTGACATTACAGGGTCTTAATGACAGATAGCACAGTAGCACTAAGGGCAGGACAGAGAGCTGTCAGGGTGGGGCCCTCCACCTCACCAGCATTTTGGGGAGAAAGGGCTGTGTTTTGGGATGAGTGCAACCCAGTCTTCCTTCTTGAAAAGCAAAACTCACTTGGTTGTCTTTGCCACACAGAGATGTCAGTGAAGTTCTCTCTCAGCAAAGGGCCATGAGCACAAGGGGAAACATGTTACTGGGGGAGTCGGTCCTATGAAATGCATGCTCCAGTGGGACAGGGAGGTCAGAGAGGTACTGAACCCCACAGTCTTGGGTAGACAAGAGCTGGAGCTCCATGACCTACATGTAGCTCAGAAAAATATTGCACTTAATTGCCTCATTCCTTGCAGGGAAGGACTCTCTTAGGTGTTGCTTGGATGGTGACTGCAGACACTTTGGGATCATCACCCCAGAACCTAACACTGCTTTCATGTGCAGAGTTCACAGGGATCTGATGGGGGACACGACCAAGCTGAGACCCTCCCTGCTGCTCCACTAACCAAGACTTGACTCTATGGATAAACAGTCACCCTCACTGTGTGCCACCAGCGCAACTGAGCCACTGCATCCCTGCATGCCAAATTGGTTTGACATCCCTTCCTCCTCTCTTCTGTTTGCTTAGTGGGTGATGTAGTAGCTGCCTGCACTAGAACTACCTGGAGCCAGGGTGTGAGAAAAAAGAAATAGCCCCTGGCACACATCAAATAACTATGCTAAAACCAAAGGTAGCCCTTCTGCCTTCACTAGGGCAGCCCAGTCCCTTTAGCCACATGGCTCCCCAATGGCTTGGTTCAACATCTCCACACTTCACCCCAGAGTGAAGTAACCAAGCTAACACATGCAGGTTAACACACTTCCATGAAACTCAAAGATACCTTCCATCATCTGCTCTTTTTTTTCCACCATATTTCCCTTACAAGAAGAACTGGGTACTGCTGGAGACAGTACAGCAGAGGACCACCAAGATGATTAGGGACCCGGGGCATCTCTCTTATGAGGAAAGGCTGAGGGACTTGTGTCTTTTCAGCCTGGAGAAGAGGAGGCTTAGGGGGGATCTGATCAATGCCTATAAATACTTAGAGGGTGGGTGTTGAGAGGAAGGGGCCAGTCTTTTTTCAATGGTGTCCAGTGACAGGTAAAGAAGACCAGGCACAAACTTGAACACAAGTTCCATCTGAACATGAGGAGAAACTTCTTTACTTTGAGGGTGGCAGAGCCCTGGAACAGGCTACCCAGAGAGGTGGTGGAGTCTCTGTTGCTGGAGACATTAAAAACCTACCTGGACATGATCCTGTGCAACCTGCTGTAGTTGGACTTGTTTTGTCGGTGGTATTGGACTAGATGATCTCCAGAGGTCACTTACAACCCCATATGATTCTGTGGCATTCCACCAGATGGACAATTTACCAACAGCACAATTTAGGCTTGCTGAGGTCTGCCAAGAGTCTACCAGAGGTAGTCAATCTATAGCACAGGGGGAGATAAATGCACAGACATCACAATACCTCCTTCTCCAGCTATCAAACCACTCATTGCAACTCTTCCACTGCTTTAACCAAACACCATTAGGGACAAAAGAGGAAGAAACCTACCCAATCCCACAAATTTAGATCCAGTTATACCTTCCCTGAAGTACAAGCACTCTTCTCTAATTATTATAGCCAATAATGACTCGGTCAGCAACGCAGAAAGTCAGTGAGTCCTTTGGCAGGACCACAACAGTTCCACATACGCAGGGTACAGTTTCAGAGTCTCTGCACCAGCTCAGTTTGATTCAAGAGCCAGCAAACCCAGGAAAACATGCCAAAAAGCCCTGGCCTTGAAAATACTAGGGCTGCTGAGTGAAGAAGTCACTTCAAGTGGTCAGCAATGTGTAAGAAACATTCCCTGAAAGCTCAAAGTACTGTCGATTTGCCACAGCAGCTGCAGAGGCCAGTCACCAGGTTAAAGAATAGAACATATATTTCCAGTGGAAATAACCTACAACAAAAAGCACATCCAAACAGGGCTGAGCAATGACCTATCTGCAGCACAAGCAGGTAGTTAGAAGGGAAACTATTCCCTGGCACACTCCCAGGCTGGGATAAGTGTGCGAGCAGGCAATGAAAGAGCTGCCAGGGTCAGAAGCATCGCTGAGCATCAGAGAGAGGCAGGCAGGGGTTGGATGCAGGCTTTGGGGCAGGCAGGGGCAGTTGTAGCCAGCAGCACTAGACAGCCAGCACCAAGGCCAGGGTTTGCATGGATCAGCACGCAGGCAACCCACGTTGTTTGTATGCAACCCGTGTGTGTGCATGTTTGAGTGAGTAATTCTCAGCTGAGAGCTAGGTGAGGGAAACATACATGTTCATTATGCTGTGGGAATTTAAAAACAATTAGCAGCACAAATATTGGTTTGAAGCCTGCTAGGTTGTTGGGCTGTTGTTTTGGGGTTTTTTTCCCCATCCATCATAATGTCCAGTAAGACATTTCTTAAAAGTCTTTCTTCTGGGCCTGAAGCTGGAATCACACACAGCCTTTGCCCACATACTAATCATTGTCCTTGCCACTCTCAGTCTGGGCCCCTGTTATCTGCCTGGCTGCAGTCTTTGCCTTTCTGCTGGTGAGAGGCTGAGCTTCCCCTCCCCCCTGCTGCAGCTCATTCACAAAGTATGGTCCTGCTCACTGGCCGGTGTTGCACGAGGTGCTCCATCTCAGAGGTATTCAGAAATGATGAAATCAGCACCCTGAAGATGATCAGAGGGTTGGAGCCCCTCTCCTGTGAAGACAGGCTGAGAGAGTTGGGATTGTTCAGCCTTGAGAAGAGAAGACTCCAGGGAGACCTTATAAGCCCTTCCCGTATCTGAACGGGGCCTAGAGGAAAGATGGAGAGGGACTTTTTACAAGGGCATGTAGTGATAGGATGAGGAATAATGGATACAAACTGGAAGAGGACAGATTTAGATTAGATCTCAGGGAGAAATTTCTCACTGAGGGTGGTGAGGCACTGGAACAGGTTGCCCAGAGAAGTTGTGGATGCCCCATCTGAGCTACTGAACGACTTTTTTGCCTCAGTCTGCACCAGCAAGGGCTCTAACTGCACTACCCAATTCATGGAAGGCAAAAAGGAAAGCAAAAAGGAAGGCTCTGAGAATGAAGAACTGCCCACAGTAGGAAAAGATCTGGTTTGAGACCACCTAAGGAATCTGAAGGTGTATAAGCCCATGGGACCTGACAAAATCCATCCATGCATCCTGAGGCAGCTGGTGGATGAAGTTGAGAAATCGTGGCAATCTGGCGAAATTCCCACTGACTGGAAAAAGGGGAACATAACCCTGACATTCAAAAAAGGAAAAAAGAAGACCCAGGGAACTATAGGCCAGTCAGTCTCACCTCTGTGCCTGGCAAGATCATGGAGCAGATCCTCATGGAATCTCTGATAAGGCACATGGAAAACAAAGGGTGACTGGAGGCAGCCAACATGGCTTCACCAAGGGCAAATCGTGCCTGACAAATTTGGTGGCCTTTTACGATACCACCAAAAACTTGGTGGACAAGGGCAGAGCAACAGACTTCATCTACTTGGACTTATGCAGAGCATTTGACATAGTCCCTCACGACATCCTGGTCTCAAAATTGAAAGGTATGGATTTGATGGATGGGCCACTCAGTGGATAAGGAACTGGATGAACGGCCACGCTCAAAGGGTTGTGGTCAAGGGCTCAATGTCCAAGTGGCAGCCAGTAATGAGTGGCATTCCTCAGGGGTCGGTACTGGGACCAGTGCTATTTATCGCCTGTGTCGGAAACATGGACAGTGGGATAGAGTGCACCCTCAGCATGTTCGCTGATGACACCAACCTCGGTGGTGTGGTCGACATGCTGTAGGGAAGGGATGCCATCCAGAGGGACCTGGACAGGTCAGGGTTGGGAAGGCTTGGGACAGGCTTGGGAAGTGGGCTAGTGCAAATCGCATGAAGTTCAACCAAGCCAAGTTCAGGGTCCTGCACCTGGGACGTGGCAATCTTAAGCACAAATACAGATTGGTCAGAGAATGGCTGGAGAGAGCTCTGAGGAGAAGGAATTGGGAGTGATGGTGGAAGAGAAGCACAAAATGAGGCAGCAGTGTGCACTGGCAGCCCAGAAAGCCAACCCCATCCTGGGCTGCATCAAAAGAACTGTGGCCAGCAGGTCACGGGAGGTGATTCTACCCCTCTACTCTGTGCTTGTGAGACCCCACCTGGAGCACTGTGTCCAGCTCTGGAGTCCTCAACATAGAAAGGACATGGAACTATTGGAATGAGTCCAGCAGAGACCCATGAAGATGATCAGAGGGATGCAGCACCTCTCCTATGAAAATAGGCTGAGGGAGTTGGTGTTCAGCCTGGAGAAGAGGAGGCTCCACGGAAACCTTACAGCAGCCTTCCAATATCTGAAGGGAGCCTACAGGAGAGCTGGAGAGGGACTCTTTGTCAGGAAGTGTAGTGACAGGACAGGGGTAACAGCTATAAATTGGAAGAGGGGAGATTTAGATTAGGTATTATGAAGAAATTCTTTCCTGTGAGTGTGGTGAGGCACTGTAACAGGTTACCCAGAGAAGCTGTGGCTGCCCCATCCCTGGAGGTGTTCAAGACCAGGCTGGATGGGGCTTTGAGCAACCTGTTCTAGTGGGAGGTGTCCCTGCCCATGGCAGGGGGGTTGGAACTTGATGATCTTTAAGGTCCCTTCCAACTCTAACCATTCTATGATTCTATAATACTATGATCCGTGAAACTGTTTAAAACTAGGCTGGATGGGACTTTGAGGAACCTAGTGTAGTGGGAACTGTCCTTGCCCATGGGAGGGAGGTTGTAACTAGATGATCTTTAAGGTCCTTTCCTAAGGAGTTAACTTAAAATCTAAAATCCCGAATCTAAACTATTCTATGATTACATCAGAGGGAAAAGACAGACACAGAGCTACATGTTTTGGAAACTATGTGAACGTGATACAAAGTGATGCTGCAGGAGAGCCTGATGCAGAGCTGGTTGCATGGGAAAAACTGTGTGGGTGCCAATCCTGCCTTGAGAGCTGCAACAGTGCAAAACCAACTGGCAGGGAACAGTGCCAAAAGCAGAGATGCTAGGATGTGATGATGTCAGTGATGAAACCCTGGCTGTGCTAGGATAGGCGTGCAGGACTGCTGAACCTATGGCAGGAAAAGCATAGTCTGGGCACTGTGGTCTGCTTGAAGGGGTCACAAGCAGCAAGGTGCATTTGCTCAGTGAGTCTTGGGGATGGGAAGCTGGAGAAACAGGCATTTGTGTGGCTCCTGTTGCACAGCCCAAAGCTCGAGCAATGGAGTAGGGCAGGTACAAGGAACGATGCAGTGTTGTGCTGCCAGTGAAAGTGTGCCAGAAGAAAAGTAAAGCCTAGAGGGAGAAAAAAGATACTAGTAGGGCTTTTATAAGCTAGGTAATTAGTGCATTATTCCGTGAGAGGAAGGATCTGTGAGATCCCCAACCCCACTGAATCATGCTAGCAAAGGGGAAGAGGCTGCAGTGGGAGGTCTCCAGGAAGTGCTGGTGGCCTTCACCACCCCATCAGCAGCTGTTCCCCAGGAAACAGGCTGCCAAAACCAGACTGCGCCTGCTGGCTGCTTCCAGTGCTTGCATAAAACGACATGATTTTTATAGGCACAGGGAATGATGGTTTTTGGAGTGAGAAGGGGGAAGGGGACCAGAGACAAGCTTTTATATATTGCAGCTCACGTGCAGTCATTGAGATGAGATGGTGATGTTTCATTCAACGGCTCTAGCAGCTGTGGTTTTGGAGTTGTGTTTCCACCAGCCACATGCATTCAAGCATTGTGAATGTCCTCAAAAGACAGGTGGCTTGTTGGAGGGTTTTTTAATTGTTCACAGTTTCTTGTTTCCTTCTGTCTTCTGGTCTTCCATAGTTTTAAGGCTTTCTTCTTGACTAGCAGGGTTGCAACAAACCTTTTTGAAAAAGACCCTTCTGAAAAGACTAAAGCAGATATTCTCATGCAATGATACAATTTCAGAGCTGTGGTTCGAAAAAAAACCAACCAAAAAAACAGAAAATGAGCTATTGCTATGGAGTGTTAGCAGTGCTGGGGTTTGGTTCTGGAAGGGGCCTAGAAAGGAGAAGAAATCTTCCTTTGCTAGTGAAATCTCAGTTGCTACAAATAACCAAATTCCATCATTCAGTCCCCAAAATTCCAAGCCTGCAAACATGCGTGTTACTTGCTGCCCTGCTGAAAAGCTCCATGTCTTCCCTCCTCCCACCCACCAGCTGTCTCTCTGGTGTATCTCTCATCCTTTCTTCTGAGCTCACTGCAGCAAAGGATCCTCTTCCTCTGAGTTTTCCCCAACCACCCTCTTTCTCTCTGCTAATAAATGGTCTCTCAGGATCAATCACTTATGAAAGCCGCTGTTTCCCCAACCTCTTGCTCTCCAGGCTCCTATTTTTGCTCAGTCCCTGATCAAGCTGCCTTTTGTTCTCCATAGGCAGAGAGATGTACTTGAGAAAACTTTTGTCAGCAAGTCAGGTTTCTCCCTGCATTGGTAACCCCATGCCAACAAGGTTAGTGGAGATGCAAGGTTTAAGACAGTCTAATTAATGGGAATGCTGGCAACAAAAGCAATGGATTTATTAAATGAAGCAGAAAATCCTACTATTTTCTTTCCTGCTCTTGCTGGAAAATAATTACCTTCTCTCCTCCCAACTTATATCAAAAACCTTGCAGAAAATAAAACTGTTCAAATAATTTTTCTCTGGTTGCAACAGTTTCTAACAGTCCAAACCACTCTTTGGTCAGCAGCAGCCACTTCTTCCCCTCCCCCATATCTGGCTTGACACGTTTTTATCCCATATCCTTGATAAAAATTTTCCTCTCTCTTCTCTGATCCACCTCAGCTTCTCCACCATTAGAAATGGCTTGCCATTTTGCCACCAGCCTACAGCCTGAAGTGGTTGGGGCACAGCAAAAGACTAGATAATATTCATGGGGAATTCCTGCATTCCCTGTGGCTCATTCTTCCAGGGCTCTCTGAAATTACTTTGCCAACTCCTATGACTCCCACAGGCCATGAATTTTTCCCAGTACTTGCAGGAGAAGAATTGCTAAATTCTTTTTAAAGGAAAAGCGGTGCGGATGGCTCACTCCCCCTGTGCAGAAGAAGCCATACGGCAGTGCTTAATGGCACTTACTGTGCTGGAATTACTCAGCCTTCTTGTTTTTTTCTCCAAGACTGCCTAACTGTGCAATTGCCATCAAGCTGCCACCTGCCTGCCTGGCAAGGTGCCACCTGCCTGCCCTTGCCCTGGTGTTAAACTATCTGCAGGCAGCTCCATTTCTGGGTGGCTGCAGCCTCTGAAAGCACTGCCTTCATCTCACCTCAGGTTTTACTGATCTTGCCCCTGTGTGTATTAACTCCATCAATATTTAGGCTCATCTGGTGTCTCTGAGGATCCTAGACCCAGAGCCAAACAAATTTGGTCACAGAACCACATAAAAACTCTTAAACCCCTCTTTACCTGCACTTGCTGCTGTACAGCGTGCAAGCTTTGTGATGCCTGGTTTGTGATCGCTTTCAGATGTGAAGACACAGGTACTGAGGAAGGTAATTGGGGCAACCCTGTCAGCAAAATATCCGACATGTCTGCTGAAGTCCTGCTCGGGTGAACGAGGGCTCAGTACCTCATTGCTGAGGGCTTGGGTAGCTCCTAGTGCAGAAGCCACATGGTGTCAGTGGCCAGTCATGACCACTGGGAAGCTACAGCCCCTTTTCAACCTAGGATTTAATGTGGCCTAGTTTTGTGTGACACAGGATTCCTAGGTAGGTTGCCATGTTGCTGCTGGTATCCCCTAGCCTTCCCCGTAAGCTGTTCTGTAAAGCAGCATTCTGGGCCAGCTGCTTCTTGTCCTCCTGAGCCGCATCATCCTTAATGGTTCTCTTGTGTACCATTTGGGACAAGTGGTTTGGGAATGATTTTTTTCCTATGTCTGTGGCATCTACTCTCTCCAATCTGAGTGAAGTCACAGGTAAAAAAAGCCAAAACAAAAAGCCAAGAAACCTGACCATGAGTTTAAGGGAACATCAATGTCTCTTGCTTCCGCATCACGTTGTGTCACAGCTAATGCCCACACTGTAACTTTCCTATGGGAAGAAATAATGATTTGAGAAAAATGTTCCTCCTTGGAGCCAGAAGCACTCCTTTGAATACAAGTTTTTCCTAGATGTGAAGTTTTGTGCCAGGACCCTGGCAGAGGCCCCCACCCCACCCCCAAGTGCTCCCCATCCCCTTCCAGTCTGACAGTGACATCCCACAAAGCTCTGCCAGTTTTATTAGTAACACAGTGCTTTGTTGTGGGCTGAACAGCACACTTGTCTGCGCTGGGAGGACATCAAAATGGCCACAGGGTTCCTGGCAGTCCTGGTTAGCAGCTGGACAGCAAGAAGCTGCTCTTCTCATTTAGGTCACTTCTTGAAGCCAGGCATCTTGAGAGGAGAGCTGGTGAAGGAAGAGCCTTGGCACCGGTCCCTCTTCTGGTCCCTCCAGCAGAGACACATGAAGAACAGTTAGATCCAGCAGAGTGTCATTTGTAGACCTCAGCAGTTGGAAACCACAGGAAAGGGGAGCCCGATGTGCTTTGAAAATAAATGCAAAACCAGAAAATGTTGTGAGGGAAGCCCAGCTGGTGTTCAATCACAACAGCAGGTATCTGCCTTATAATCTTATCCACAACATTAACAATAAAATCCAGGTCTCTGCTTTCGTATCAAAGACACAAAAGCCGGTAGGCTATTCAGCATTACAACCCAAGCAGGGAACAAGATCTGGGACCCTTCTGCTGTGCTAGGTGGGCTAGCAGGGAAAAGCTATATCCACTATAAATATAGATTTTCCAAGGATGAATTAAACATGATTTTTTTCATATAAAAAATATGTTGGAATGTGAGGCTCACTTCAGTCTTGGGAAAGAAGATTCATCTGCAGCTTAAACAGATCATTTCAAAAGCTAATTCAGGTTCACTCTCCTGGGGTACCCTGTCACTGATTACTACATGGTGGATTGCACAAGCCCAGTGTTTGGCTCTGATGAGCAGCCATGTAAGTGCAGGTTCTGCCTCAGTGTCTGACCCATCACCTCTGCTTTGGGACTAAGTGCTGAAAAGTGCAAGGGGACCTGGTGCCTGTATTGATAACACAAATGGACGAATCTGGACCTGTCAGAGAGGGGAGAGGAGAACAGCAGCTTGAATGCTAGCTCAGCTGTTCACAAATTGCCACCAGTGGCATTCACCTTGCAAACACTCCTGTTGCAAGCTCATGCGAGCTTAGCTGGAGAGAAGGATGCAATTTGTACTAGCTTCAATCAATTCAGCCCCATGCAGGCAGAAGTCTGCACTAGGCAGCTCCAGCACATCAAACTCCTTTTTTCTTGGTACACTGGTACACTTTGATTATCAGGGCTAATAATCCCTGCCCCAGACTTGCAAAGGGGCCACAAGTAGGCACATGGTTGGACCACCCAAAGGGAAAGGAGGAGCCACTGCCCAGGGATGCTACTGCCCAGCCTTCCAGAGAGTCTTCCATTTGAGTCCAAAGAGCCTTCCATTTCAGCAGTGTTGTGCAGAATTTCTGCCAAATGCTGACAATGCTCAGCATGTCACAGGATCGGGGTCTGGTTCATGGACAATGGAAAAGGAGCACCCATTAACCTGACTTGCTTTGCAAAAAAGTTTTATTTTTAGTGCTTGTGAGTAGTGCCAGATTGGCAGCATTATAAATAGAAGACTTCTATTTATCCTACAGTCTGGGTACTGCAGTGCTAAGTCAGTTTTACGACCTCAATAAATCCAGATTAGGTGCTCTCAAGGATGCGTCACCATAGAAATAACATTTCCTCTTCACATTCATATGCGCAGCTAGGGGAATGGATTATGCCAAGAGGAGGTGCTGCCCTCATAAAACCAGCCTGATGCTTTCTGATTTGTCTGGATGTGATATAGACTGACATGCATTCAAATAAGACTGTGGGCCCTAGCTTCAGATCTCCGAGTCCTGTCTAAAAGGTGATTACATACCTTGTGTTTTGGGGTAAAAAGCCTATGGCAATGCTGGCAGATGATGGTCTGCTTTGCTGCCTAAGACAGGGAGCATCACACTGTCCTTGAACAATTGTCAGCTGCGGCTCTGTGCAATGCTCAGCCAGCTCTTGAATTTGCAGTGTCCTTCCCCACATTGGCTGCACCTATGGTGACGGAACAGCAGGCCTAGGAGTGAGAATAGCTTGCTGCTCTGCAAAGATGGAAGAAAGGGAGACAACAGGAGAAAGAGTCCTATTTGGTAGAATAACTTAGAGCATACTGCTAAGATGTTTCTTTTCTACTGAGCTGTCAATAACTATTAAAATGCTGGAATAATTCTTCCCCCCTTAAAAGAAATAACTAAGAGAAAGTATTCCCCTTCCAATTCCTCCCATTTCTTTTTTACTTTCACCAACTGATGCTGCTTCATTAAATCTGTAGCAATATGTCAATTCCCATCAATGACAAGCACTTTCTAGCAGTCACATACCTCCGTCTCTGAGCAGGCTGTGCTGCTCTGGGAGACAGGGGATGCTGAGCAGCTCAGTAGTAGGTAAATGCACTTCCTGAAAGACTACCATTTCAGGATTTCTGCTCCAAAAAGTGCCACCTAACTCCTTATGCATACATTTGTGCCTCTGCCTTCTTGGAAAAAACACACATGCTGCTACCCTACTAGTCTTCCTCTAGGACCTCCTCTGCTGCCTACCACCAGCAACCAGGGAAGGGCAGGGGTGAAAGGGTCAGTAGCCTTCAGTTACCCCGAAATAGTACCTTTTCTGGGAATTGTCCTGTTAGCCTCCTTTGGTCTCTGCAGCCTCCCCTGGAAGCCCAGAGAGCAAATGCACTTGGAAAGCACAGTGTATCAAAGGCCATATGAATTAGAGCAGCTGTAGGTTTCTGCTTGATTCATTCTCTGTGAGCTTTTTATAAGCTGGAAGCCTGGATGAGTACAAGCTGCTTGGCTCAGATGCAACATTTTGTCTGGTCAGCTGCTTGGCAGGAGGAGGTAGGTGGCTGATTTTGGGAGACACCATGCTGTCTGCCTGCCTGCCCCAGCCCTGCAGCCAAAGCCTGGTGCAGCTGCTGATTAGTGTTTGCTTCTCCTCCTCACTTGACCTAGAAGTGGGTCTGGAGGTCAAGCCAGTGGAAAAGGGGTGCTTCAAGCTTACTGGAGCCCACAAAGAGTATGAAAAGATGATTGCAGAGAGGAACTGACAGATTTCTTACGATGAACTTACTGATTTCCTTATATAGCCTTAATGTCTGGGTCTGGAGACGCCCAAAGGTTTGGCTCATTTTGTACTGGCCTTCAGGTGCATGGGGGTGGAAGCAAAATGAGACAGAATGCAACAAGAAGGAATTAAACAAATAAATAAAAACCAAATACTTGTGTATAGCAAGATGAGAGAAAAGAAACTGAGCCTTGGTGGGAGCATGCGTTATTTGCTAGATGTTGCTGTCTGATTTTAGGGTCACAAGCCTGAGCACTAAAACCACCATGGAGTCATCACAGAGTTGCAAACCTAGCCTGCGCTGCTAAATAAGGGTTTCAGAAAACTTCCCAGTAACTCACTACGTAACTCACATGCTAGGCTGGAATGAGAATTTGTCACAATTATGGCAAGGCACATAGGCACTGGAACTCCCTGGCAGATTATGATCCCATTTCACAGCAACTCTTGAGGTTTCAAAATGAGTTCCCTGTGCCTGAAATGAAGGCAGCATCTTTCAGATGTTTTTTTAAAAAAAATGAATTCTGTTGAAATGTCTATTTTGGGATTAAAATCTGAAGCCTTTTCAGGACTGAGTGGCTATTGTACTGCATAAGGCACTTCTTGGGAGAATGAGACACCCTGGCTCCCATATCCACTACTCTTGATGCATGGGCACATTTTGCTACTCCAGTAACTGTGAACACACCAAGCTCAGCAAGAACATCCCTGTGGCTACAGTGCCACTGAGCCAGAGAGACAGCATGAGGTTTGACATGTAGCTCCTCCATGCTTCTAACTTGGAAAGAGAATAAGTGGAATAAGAAGTTGAACAAATATAGCTATTAAGTATTTGGCAGGAATATCAGGCATGCTGTGGCTTGCTAACACCTCCATCTGGTCTGTCATCACTGGCTCCCCTTCCCAACCAAAGTCAACTCCCAGGGACACATAGCTCCTACAGAGGCAGCCGATTGTATCCTCAATGTCCCAGCTCTGGCCTCCTCTGCTTACAGACAGCTCTCCTCCTGTTTGCTCCTGACATGAAGGACCTCTTGACAGAGGATGAGGAGGTGATATTTTGGTTTATTTTTCCATGAATTCTGTCTCAGTCAAAGTGATTTGTACCTGCAGTGGTCTCCTGGACAGCAGGAAGCCTCAATTCCTGACAGTGGGCAGCAGACCCCCAAAATATGATCTGAGCCATATTTTGCCCATCCAAGGACAAGAAAAGCCCTCAACAGAAGTGTCTGTCCATCTGGTTCCTGATACCCCCTGCACAGAGTAGAGCTTCCAGACTCACACCGGAATGATTGAGTGGAGAAACAAACAGGCTGGAAACCTGACAGCTAGCTGATCGCATAGGTTTCACTTGGACCTCTCCATAAGCTGCCCACTCAGCAACACAGAAGGCTGTTTTCCTATTTATTTAATAATTAAAGTGAAAGGCATCTTCTGGGAAGCCTATTTTTCTCGTTTACCAAATGAGGTTACAATATTCAGCTTTTTGCCTTAATATTTACACCATGCTGCTCACTGTGGTATCAGAGCCTAGGCTGAGTTGGAAGTCAATGCAGGTCATGCTGAAGGAAACAAGACTTACATTCACTACCTATGCATGATATTAAAACATGCTGCTGTGCCCAGCAATGGATGGCATGAAGCTTCTGTGATCCTGTGTTCAGCCCAGGACTCCCAGGACCCTCAAGAAGGAGTTGGGGCTCTCTGCTCCACCAGTCCTTAATCACCAGAGCTGAGGACCAGCCACCTGGAGGAATGAAGCACGCAACACCTGGCAGCACAGCTCATGGCTCCTGCTGCAAAATGTCTTAATGCTTTCATTGTCATTGCAGAAGGCAGCTTACGGGAAAAGTGTTTGTGTGCCACTGTCAAATTAGAAGCATGAAGGGAGACTGGAAACACTGTAGTTTTGAATATTCAGCCTCCCATCTGAGCAACCTGATCTCATTGAAAGTGTCCCGGCTTATTGTAGGGGATGTTCAACTAGATGACATCTAAAGATCCTTTCCAACCCAAACTATTCTATGATTCCATAATTCTATGATTTTTGGGTGCATAATGCTGCAGTGCCAGGTGGGCTCATGTTAAACGTGGCACTTGCTGCACCCTGCATGAAGATGTGCACTGCTTTTAGCCCCACAGCATGCTCCAGAGATAGTCACAGTTTCAGATTTAACAGTTTCATTACAAAAAGCTGCATGGGTAAGGCTGAAACATTTCAAGCGCAGATGCTGAGGTTTGATGAAGTACTGCCAAGGCAGGGAAGACTTGCAGGAACATCTCTACAACACTGCACAGGAAACAGCTGAGGAGCTTCCTAATTGTCAGAAACTTTGCCTATGGCAGAGTGAGGCCCAAATCCGAGTTTCATAACAGCATTGCTTTCTACCATCTGGAAAATACTATTTTTCATCTCTTCTCTGCTGTAACTCATTTCAAGGCTAGCTCTCCCATTGTAGTGACCATGAACTAGCTGCAAAATTATTCTCTCCCATTCTGAGTCGTCAGACCCCAAGCAAAAGAAGTCAATTATACTATGGGCCAGCACAAAAGGAAGACCTGTTCTAGCACCAGCTCCTCAGACAGGGTAAGTCAGCAGAGTTTGATACAAAACTGTTTAATTCATTTATTGCATAATTCAGTGGAAAGAACTCTCCAGATCTGTGTTTCCTACATAACAGGCACACCCTGGCACAGGCAGAAGAACTTATCACTTGGAAAAGCACTTTGTTCCACCTCATCCCAGACAGCTTTGATTGCACTTCCAAGACTGTCCTCCCCAAAGCTGAGGCAAATCCTCTGAGCCATGAGACACAACATGACAACAGTGAATTTAGAGCAGAAGGAACATGGGATCTGTCTTTGCTTTCTGGTTTCTAATACTTGAAGGTGGACTCAAGTCACACACCATCTCTCAAGCTGACCACATCTTGAGGCCACAGGTTATTCTTCCATGGAAGCAAAGTGACAGCCTCTTCCTTCTGTATCCTGCCACTGTCCCTTGTACAAAATGCACAGAGCAACTCTCTGCATCCTGCTGAAGAACAGCTCCTCAAGCAGAGCATAGCCCTGACCCATGGAAGGCCTTTACTCAGCTAAAGAGCACACTCAGTCAACCCCAGCACAGACACTTGAGCTAGGGGCCTCCTCTGGTATAGCATCCTAAGGGGACTGTGAGCTACAGGAAGCATGGAGTACTTTCAAATCTGTCCCCCACCCCTGGAAAGTGCATGACTTTGTACTCTGCCTCCAGATGCATCTACAGTCTCAGACAGGAGAGATGATCTCAGGACAGAGACCTACCCTGGGTGTTCAGGGGTATGGCATGGCAGTGGTGGGTGCAGTGCTCAGGGATGCCCTTGCCCTCCAAATGGCAAAGCTGAGGCTTCAGCAGGGCAAGACTTGTAAGAAAGTGCTCACTTGGGCCCCCACCCCACCCCAACAATACCATTCAGCAGGTCTCTCTCAAGAGCCGCAGTTTAGTGTAACTAAATTGAAGCAATGCTGCTGAGACTGTGCAGTTTATGTATTTCTAGATCATTAAGCCTTCTCCTAGCGACAGTGTTTAAACACATGACGACGTTTCCTTTCCCCCACCTTGGTGTTTGTCTCTTGAAAATTAAAAGATAAGCTTTGTAAATCTCACATAGAAGAGGGAACTGTCACTTTAGCTTTAGAAGAAAAGCCAGCAAAGAAACAAAATTCTTCTTTTGGCAGAGAAGAAAAAAATCCATTATTAAAGGCTTAGAGACAAAGGCTCTCAACACAATTAAAGGCAAATCTAAGCCTTTGAAAGCAGAGGGCATGACATTGGAATACACACAAGAAGTAGAGATGAAAGCCTCCATTGTCGCACTGTTGAATAAGTATTAAAAAAAAAAAAATTCAATGGATGCATTTGCCTAAACCAAAATAGATGAGAGGCTTTCTAGAAAAGGGTTGGAGTCTTCCCATGTGTTTGCACAATGCCAATAGCCGCTGGGTTCAGTCTTAATTAGGATCCTGGGGCATTACTAGAATAACACTGGGAGAGATGGTCACAATATTCATTAATCAGAAAGAAAACAGGGCTCCAATATTTTCTGTGGGAAATTTTGCACCTGGGAAATCTAATCTTCCTTTCTAGCCTGCTGATAGGAAGAAAAATTGTTTTGATTCGGCATTGTGAAGGCACTTGTTTAGCAGCCAAGCTTGCTGTGTATGCATTGCTGCACTCCGGGCACACAGGTGGCTTTCAGCCCAGCAGGGGTCTGAAGATGCATAAGAAGAGTAATCCTGGCTCTTGTAGCCTCTAAACTAAGAGCACCAGATCCAAGGAAAAAACATGTCTGGGTTTCCTCCTAGCAGGTAAGAAAAACCTCCCATGCTCTCAAACCCTATGCCTCCAACCAGTAGCACCATTAACCAACACTCATCATAAGATGCTCCCAACCAGCATGTAAATGTCAAAGACTTCTTGCTGCCATTCATTAACGTCTTTGCTGGTAATGGGCCACCGCCATTCAGTAAAATCAGTTTTGTCATCCGCTCTCTGCAACGACTGCTCAAAGGCAGGTCTAGCTTGACCCTAGATGGCTGTATCATGCTGGGTAGGTGATGACTTTTACTAACTTAAGATCTGTTTCTTCTCTGATAGGTTCATATGTCTTTAAAGGAGAGCAGCTGCTTCTTTTCTGTTGATCAGCATGAGCCATTACAGCTTACATGACTCTGGAGGGGGATGTGGCATCCGTTTTCCCCTGCCTGCTGTGTCAACGTGGGCAGCCTACGTTTTTATTAATACTGGTTTTAATCTAGAGCTCTGAAGAAAGGCAAAATATACTTTATGCCAAACCTCAGCATCATTATTGTGACGTTAGAGATGGAGACTGTATGGTAAGGATGCTGCCTCAGGTCACTTAGCTGCCAATAGGAGCTGAGCATGTAGAATGTTTCACAGTTTTCCCTGCTTGCACAGGGGCTCTGCTGGCACCTTTACCTCTCATGGGAAGGAAGGTCTATCATTACAGCTAGCTGGTGGTTTAATCCTGTTTTAATTCTCCTCTCCAGGAATGCCTCAGGGATAGGTGATCCCAGTTTGGGATGACTTGGGTTTCTTCTACACAAAACAAAAAGATAGGCAAATGCTGTATCAGGCATGCTTACCTCCTGCCTGTAGCCAGAGGACACCCCTTGTGTTGGTGGTGAGACCCTGGGGAGCTGCAAGGGGCTGTTCCAGAGAGGGTACCAACTTTTCAAGCCCAAGCTGGGGGGGTCAGTCCTTCCACTCAGTCTGCCATCTGCTGTAAAAACCCCTGAGGGGCAGCTCACAGCACAATCTCAGATGAAATGAGTTATGCATTTGCAGACAACTCGTTCCGTTTAGGGCACTGAGTAGCTTCCTGCTGATACTGACTGCATTTGTCATACACAAACCAGGTGACTAAAAGCTGAAGGAATAACTTGCTACTTGTCCCCTCAACCTAGATTTCTTGACCATCTTTGTCCATGGTGAACTGGAGCCCTCTTTTTTTAAAGGATACTTGTCTATAATGAACAGCCAAACAATTAAGCCAGGCATCCTCTGCTATCCAGCCACAGATACAGAAACAGGTAAGAGACAGGCTAATTCACTGTCCTCCACTCTGAAAGTAAGAGCAGGGTCCGTGGATGGTTTTAGCTCCATTTTGTGTATGTTTTCCATTGGTTGGTTTTGTCACCAAGGAGACCGAATTCCTACAGTCACTGTTTTAGACATTTGCCAGAACATAAATCCATGACTCTGTGCCAATGGCCGTCACAGCATAATTAGATAAGCTATGTGTTTTTCTTGAGAGCTATAGCTTTGCTCACTCTATGTGTGATCTGCCATGTGGTGAATTCCACCCAAAGGGGAAAACTATGTCCTTCAGGTCTGCTCTAAGCCTAAATCCCTTCTAGTGTCATGGCTAGGAGTCACTTTGAATACAAAGTTTCCTGCTGCATGTTCTTCATACCTGCATAGAAGGTCCTGCATAAAATACACCAGCACATTACAGAAAAGGAAATACATTCTGGTGTGTTTCTGCAACAGCAACTGAGGAACAAATTCAGAAAGTATTAGTGTAACCAGGCCACTTGGGTTCCTGTCCTCGATGAGCAGAAATGGCTCTCTCTACACACTAATTCTGCTCCCTCCGTGGCGTTTTCCCCTTCCCCCTGTCAAGATAACTCCTAGGAGTGAGATCAGTTTTCAAAGCACTAAACAGCAGCACCATTTGATGGTGTTAATATGAATTCTGTGCCCAGGATGCCTTTCAGAGTGCACGCTTGCAGAGCTTATACTAAGTCCCCCAGGACACAGACTGTCTCATGTTGTTTGTGCAATGCCTGTCACACTGGCCTCCCTCTCCATACAATCCACAAAAGTAAATACCTAACCAGAAAACATGAGGCAAAGCTCCTGCCTATATCAGTGGGACAAAGATATGGACCAGGCAAGGTCACAGCTACTGCTGGCTGTTGAGCTCAACTGGGGTAATGCAGTAGAAAACTAGGTCAATGGCCATGGGTCAAGGATGCCATCAGCTGTGAAATCTCAATGCATGGGAAACCCATGTCAGGTCACTTATATAAATGGTTACCTAATGAAGTGTCTTCTCATAGCTGCATCACAGGGAACTGATATGTAGAAGAGTTGGCTCTGGTAACACGTTGTGAAAGACCTGTCAGGAGAAATTCACAATCCTGAATGCTGAAGGCTTCAGAGGTGAAGGTGCTGCCTCTCTGAGCTGCCACAAACTGGCCCAAAGGAACGTCTGTAAGAAAACCAGGCAGCAAGTTGTTCTGTTCAGCAGACAGACCCCCACAATAATCTTCTCAGGGTTTCTAGATTTGACCTGCTAACCTTTCAAAACACAGTCTAAACACATCAGATTTTCTGGGCAGATTTTTTATATCAGCTCCCATATTGTTCTTTTCTGGAATCAGCAACAAGACTGTTTCTTGAAGCAACATCTGTTTTACATTATCTTATTTTCAGGCCAGTTCCTTAACAGATATGTTCCCCATTTTCCCCGTTTTTAGCTGTGTCACTGCTCCACTTAATCCCCCTGTTTTTGGAGGAATGACAGGACCTCCTAGGAAAAAAAAAAAAAGCTTTGTTGGGATAACATAAGCAGGCAGCAGCAGCATCTGCATTCATTTCCTGTTTTGATTCTGGACCGTCCCAGGACCCTTCAAGCAGCTCTGAAGTTGAGGTCTTTCTACTGCCCAATGAAGGAGGTCTCCATGGCAGTGCAGCTTGGATGAGGCAACTGCATGTTGCGTCTGAGCATTTCCATTTTCTCCATGGCCTAGTGTGAGGTACCAGGGAGTGATATCTACAGCAAAGATACAAGCTAAGAAGGTAACTTTGTATGGAAAAAAATCATTCGGCTGGGTTTTTAATTTGTTTGCAGATTTGAGGCATTCCTTTCTTTCTGCTCTTCTCCCCAAAAAATGAAATATAGAGACTTCTAAAGACACTGATGAAAGTAGGGGGAAGTCCTGCAATATTACTCCATAATCCACCTGGTGTTTCTGTTCCTATATCATACGGTATATGAGCACAGATCCTGCTTCCAGCTTGATATATGCTGTTCACTCTGAGCTCTGTATGTGACTGCTTCTCATCTGTTAAACAGAGAAGGTGTGCTCTGCACCAGCTCTCTGGTTTCCTGCTCCATCCTGGTCCCGAGCCCTGCCAAGTGCAGTGGCACCACCTTTTGGGGTATTTTTTGAGGAGTAGGGACATGGAACTCTGGCTAAACATTTTCTGGTCTTGAGGGCTTTCTCAGATAACTACTCAGAGCATTGCTAAAAGGGAATCAACAAGAGTTAGAAGCCTAAATTTCAGAGCTTTCAGATTAGAGAAGCATCTTGGAAAACATCAGGAAGCCTGGTCTGGGATGAAACAAAGGCTCTGGGGCACTTCACATTGTTGCTGGTACATTTGAGGGAAAGTTCTTTTGTTTAAAGGACAATACCTTGCTTGCCTCCAGGGACCCTAGTGTGAGCTCCTCTCTTGCCTGTGTCAGCCCAAGAATGAAAAAAAAAATACAAAAAAAGAACAAATAGAAGAAAGAAACTACAAGTAACCTCAGGAAGAAGGTGGGTTTGTGCTCCCCTGAGCATGGGCTTTGTTAGAGTAACAGGGGAGGTGATGCATTTCCATGATTCTATGAAGTCCTGGCAAAGGAGCTTTCCCTGTTATTATCAACCACCTCTTCCCCTACCCCATATGAGTCCATCCTGACAGGCAGCAAATGTGTGGTAGAGACTTACAGCCCCCTGTACTGCCTTGGCACCCCACAGTGGGAATGAGCTTTTTTCTTCACAAGCCACAGGTTGATGAGAACCATATGGGACAGAACTGCAACTTTTGCAGAGCTTGGGGCTGTCCTTGAGAGCTGCAGTTCTGAAACTAAGTGTAAGCAAGCTCAGTTTGACTCTCCTCTGCATGCTGCTGCTTCCACTGCTCCTGTGAGCGGGCTGTCTTTGCCCAGCTCATGTACTTACCTGCCTAAACAGAGACAGGAAAGAGACTCAGAATCACAGAATGGTAGGGGTCAGTCCCTTGGCCATCAAGGACATGGAGGAAAGGGGATGTGGAGTCCTCCACCTCCCATTTCAGGCAAGTCCCCTTAGGGGAGACCCCAAGCTCCCTCAGGAGGGGGAGACCCCAGGCTCCCTCAGGAGAGGGAGCCCCTCAGGGCTGTGAGAAATGCCAGCTCACTAATAGAATGTGAAAAGAGAATGAAGTCTTTGAAGCAAAGATGCAAAAAGATATAAAAAGTTTGTTAAAAATGTACAGGTCAGCTGAGCTGGGTACCCCCCCAGCCCTGCAAAGAGGAGACACACTCTGCTCTTGGCTCTTATGAGTTGTTATACCTTTTCCTGATAACCTGATTTCCCTGTCCCTATCGGCCAGGTAGGTACTCAGGGACTGACAATCTTCCCGTCCACCTACTGAGCTCATGTTGTGATTAGATTACAGTGTTCTGACTGAGTCTTTTTCTTCTCTTGATGTCCTTTGCACAATTTTTTGTTACAACCTGGTTACATAGACAATTCACACAAGTTCCCTTTTACAAAGCATGGCTCTGTGTTACTTGGAGTTTAGAGAAACTTAGTTTCTATATGCACATGCAAATTCATTATGACTGGAACAAAATTCTCACCCATCTCTTACAGGGTGGTCCCATGCTATGCCCAAGGGAGAGGACATCCTAGCCTGGTCTCCACCAGACCCCAGAAGAGGCCCCGCATGAGCCAGCCCCCTCATAGCCATACGGTGCTCTCAAAATGGTATCCCCAGTTCCTGCCAGGCAGCCCCCATACCCTAAGGCCTACAGGGATCCATGAACTGTCTCACCTCCTCACATGCTCCAGTTCTGTCCCCTCTTGCCACTCACACTGACAGGCATCCCCCTGAGAGCATGGCCATGCCTGCAAGTGAAGCATCTCTGCAGTGGGTGATGTGACAGCTGAGCACTTCCAAGCTCCCTTCCAAGCAAGGGCTTTCCAGGCAAGTGAGGAGGCAGATGGCTTTATGCGTCTGCCACACCTCAGGGGTGACCTCCTAGCAGCAGGAAAGTGATTTCCTCATTGAGATTAGGTCAGCCCAGAAAGGTCTCAGGTTCATTCAAAAGCACAGAAGCTAGGTGCTTCCTAAGACTGGGAAAGAATTATCTTGGGCTTAGAAACACACAGTGAAGCAAATTACTCCTTTCTTTAAGAGCAACATTCCCCCCAACCCTGCCCCATTCTGCAGCACACATGTTTTAAGGTTCAGACTACAGGCACTCTTGTACAAATCTCGTACTCTTGTACAAATCATGGTCATCAGCAGGGTCTCAGATCCCCCTGTGGCTCCCCAACCCTGGCAGTGGGGCTCTGTTCATGAATTCTCATGGCTCCAGGTCTTTGATCCACTCACAAATTAGCCTTTAAATAAATTCACCTGGCTTGGCTCTTCTAGCCTCTGGAAAGACATGGAGCCAGGCTACAGAGGCAGTTCAAAATCTGTCCCCTGTTAGAAAAGATTAATAGCCCAGAAAAAAGCCTTTTTTTTCCCAAAGATATCCAGTGTGGTTTTTAAAAGCAAGGGGGAGAAACCCGTATAGAGAGTCACCACTGAAGACTTGGGAGGGACCCAGCAGGCTGTTTACCCTGGATCAGTTCTGCACTGCAAACTGCCCCCAGGTCTCTCTTTCACTTTTCTCCAGTGTATGCACATTAGCAGGAGCTTCCTTGGGAAGAGGATTTACTTGAATTTTCAGGAGCTGGACAGCAAAACTGCTGAAATTTTTCCTGAAAAAAAAACCAACATTATTTCAGCTTTATGGTTTGGTGCCTAGCTAAGCTGTATAGTAAATGCAGCCTGGCTGCAGGGAAGATTTTTGCATGGGGAGACGACAAAGGGATTTCAGATCTGCACTGAGTTATCTATTCATTTCTAAAGGGTGTTAGGGAACAGGAATGGAGTTTAGGCAACCACATTGTAAATAGCTGGGTAAAACATGACAGAGAGATGAATGATTATATTTACAAAATCTAGTTGCATGGTGAGAAGATCCATGGATCCAGATGCTAAATTCATGCTCCAATGTCAATGGCAAGACCTGCAGCCTGCTGAAAGGAATGAAGAGGCTTGTATTCACTTCCACAAGCCTTGGATCAGAGATTAAGATAATAGCCCTCTACACTGCTGATAACTGTTCATGGGGAGTCAAATTAATTAATTAGATGCTAGGAAGATTCTTTATCCAAGAGGAAAAATATCTGCTTAGTTTGGGACTCCAAGATTCTTCATTGCCACGAGTCCAGTTTAGCTGAGTTCAAGGTACAAGTTATGCTTGGTCAGCCACGCTGCCATAACCTGGAGCACTGCTGCACTCTGCAAGTATGCTCCCCGCCTCACACCCAGCACATTTTTGGCTTGGACTACCATATTCCTTCATCATCTCAATAGCTGCATTTTTATAGCTGAATTTTTCTTTTTTTCCCAATTTTTTCTCAGATATCTGGGCTGACGGAGATGTTTTGGAGAGGCTAGTGACTCCATCAGACTCGTCTTTTTCCTGAGTACCCTCTCTGAAATGGGCTGTTGTTTTAACACAACAGACTTATCAGGGACTGAGGTGTATCGGTGTGCTTACTGGCTCAAGAGCAGATCACACTGCCTGTGTGCAGGCAGCACCAGCTCTGAATGCTGGAAATGACTTGGCTGCTTCCCCTTTTGCACCTCAGAAACTACCTAAAAGAAGTATTTGCTCCTGTCAGATTCTTCTTACCTCCCTCTGCCCCGCTCAGCTGGTATCTGGCATGCCACATCCATCTCTGACCCAAGATCCCTGGTTTATCCAGCATCAGCCACTTTGATCTCTCCCTTGTGGTCTCCCTGGAAGGTATTTATTTACCCAGATGCTCCCTCCTTGTCCTACCCAGTGGGAAGGAATTGCTCCTTCTCCACCAGCTCCATGGGTCAAACCTTGACTCTCACCCATGGAGATGCTTTATGTTCAGGTGCATGGTGAGACCATGCGGGAAAGGGCAGAGCTGAAAGCATCTCCTGCACACATGTAGTAGCTCTAGGGGTTCACAGGCAGAAAGCATGTCAGCAACACCACCCTCACCCCCACCCCCCCAAACTCCCTTCCCCACATGGAGAACCAATGAGCCTTCTTTGGGTTCCTGTTGGCTCTGCAGCTTCTCTGAACTGCAAATAGTGTTTAAAAAAAGATATGTATGCACTATGTAGGCATATTCCTACATGCATCCCTTGCTAGAAGAGTTGCATATGCCTTGGATTCATGGCAGTTCCCTACTACTACATGCTACTACATGGCAGCTCCCTCCCTACTGAGGTCTCAGTACAGTCTTTGACAGTATTGCCCCTTAGAGTGCTAAATCACGTGAATCATACAAGTCATTAAACCAAGTTCCTGTTGCTGACACCTCACTCCAAAGAATACACATGCAATGCACTCATCCAAAAGGAAATTTATCCTTCATATGGGACATACCCAGGAGTTATGCAAACCACCTGCAGAAATGCAGCCCCAAATCTTCCACATTGGGATCTGCAAGCAGCGACATCAGCCAGGGCCACCCTTTCTGCCTGCCATTTGCTGCTCAGCTGTACAAGGCAGAGCGCTCCTTTCCTTTAAACCACCTCTGAACATTGTTTCTGCTCCACATTAAGCATGATGGATTAGCCCATATTGGTCACACAGCAAGGCAACACAGCAGAAAAACAAAAGGCCAATACAATTGTGCAGAGACAGACCCTGCCCCATGGAGGGGCAAAGTAATCCTTCCTCTCTATAGTACCCTGGTAATTGCATCTGGATTGCATTGAGATTGTGACAGGCCATTCCCAGAAAGGCTGACAAACCAAAGCAAGCTCAAAGCTGATTAACAACACACAACTGGGGTCTGGAGGGATTGATTTTTGTGGAGGGATTCACAGAGTTCAATAAGGCTTGCTCAGCCAAGTTATGATTAAAGGAGATAACAGTCTGGAAATACCTGTGGGCTAAAAATCTGATGACCCATCACTGTTGGGCTGCCCAGAGGTTAACCTCAAAGCCTGAAGATAATGAAATACACCAGGACTGGACACACATGCAGCAGCAGCAGCAGTCATGGGACCCAAGGGGGAAAGCAATATGGCCAAGATGGAGAGGACCCTTTCTGCAGTCCCAGAGGGGCTATATAGATGTGTGAAGACATTATGGAGGGAGGATTGCCTAGCAAGGACCTGGAGAGGAGCAAGGCATTGCCTGTTGTGCAGCTCCAGGAAAGACCATGAGCTTGGGGCTCTCCCGTCTTTTCATCCTCTTGAGGTATCCCATTGAGCAGCTGGTCAGTTGCAGACAGGTCCTGACTGCTCCAAGCCATTAGCAAGGCTTGAGAGAGCCCAAAAGCTCATACTGCACAGGGCTTCCTCTCCCCAGCAACTGATTCAATTTGCAGAGTGATTCAGCAATGCATTGATTTAACAATCTGCAGACAAATGACCTCTTCTCTGGGCCACACTTTTTAGTGGAGGGCAGCTTTGGTCTTCCGCATTAATATTTTAATAGATTTACTGTGTAGCCACTTCACCTCAGCAGAAGGAAGGAGATGAGGGCAGGGATGGGGAGAGGCAAGAGGGAGCACAGAGCAGAGCACAGCCTGGGAGGTTTGTGTTTTCTACAAGCAGGCAATGAAATGAAGGTTTTTTCAATACAGAGGCACCACTTTCTACTGGTTTTCAATTCACATTTCCTTAGCACTGCCCCAGGAGCAGCCCACTGGGCTAGAATTCTCCAGCCTGCAGCTCAGAGGAGCATGAGGGACCAAGATGCAACGGTAGCAGACACCAAACTGGACTGTGCAGAGGCACAGCCACCAGCGTTCTATGGGTTAGATGGGGATCATGTGTCACCCAGGCAGCTCACCTGCTCTTGTTCAGCAGCACAAGAACCCCTGGCAGAGGAGTTTCTGCATGGCTGCAGAAGATGTTTTCCAAAAACAGCTACCCATTTTTTCCGGTATACGTGCACACAGCATGCAAAACACAATCCAGGACTTAAATTGTTAGGAGTCATTGCAGCCTTGGAGGAATCCATGCTGATTTACACCAGCTGAGAGCAGGCATCTCTAAACTGGAAATATTTAATCACCAAAAGGGCAGTCTTGCACCCCAAGGGATCATCTGTATCTCAAATCCAAACACCCTATAGTATTCTCTGCAGTGGAAACCAATTGCTTTTCATTATGAGCTTTGGACCTTGTCATATAGCTCTGTCTTGCCTCCTGCCAATCTATAACCAGAGTAGTACAAGAAGGGGAACAGCTGTGCTCTGCAAGGAGTAACTGTCAATAGGTATGCCATGCAGATGTGATACATCAGCCTGATCTCCCACTTCAGCCCTTCCTCCATTTCTCGATAATCCACATACGCCATTATACACAATTACTCCTCCAAGCACTCCATTTACAACAGTAAAAAAATGGTTGTTTTTCAGACTGCTCTTTCTTGAGCTTCTGCACGCCTTCTCTCCCCACGGGATCAAGTATCCGTTGTCTCCTCTGTGCAATGGAAGGGATCCTAAGCTGCTTTTCTTTTCCCCAAAAACATGATTCTACCACCAAACTCAGATGCACGTGACAACTTCCAATGTAATAAGATTAATTTTTCAACCCAGTTATAGGGACCAGCTATTGCCATATGCCCTGCAGCCCTGGAGATCAAGAAAATGAGCTTTCATGGAAAAAATCAAGCAGGAACTCCATGACTATTTAGACTTAACGTCATCTTGAGAGAGGATGGACATATCCCCAGCCCTTTCCTTGCACTGAACTAAAGGTGGTTCCTTGCATCCGGGATAAAGCTATGCCACCCAGCCCCATTGCAAAGAATACCACTTGGAAAGTCCCAACCCAGTGGCCACTGAGATATTAGCAGTATCTCAAAACTGGGAAATCATTCCAGCTCTTCATTAAAAGTCAGTCTGTGCATCAATGCAATTCAGTCTGCAGCTCAAAAACAAGGCAATGGGCATGGAGGAATCCCATCTCCAACAACAACATCTCCAACATCTCTTAAACAAACCTCAAAGTGTTGGAGAGCTTTAACAAAACAAACAAACAAACAAACAAAATTAAAAATCACAAAACCAAAAACCTGCCATGAGAACTAGAAATAACACCTGTTGCTCCTTGGAGTGACACAGACAGGTTTGAATGTATTTTCATGTGCTGTTCCAGACTCATTCAAGGCTGGTGATGAAGAACCACCTATCCTACCCCACTAAGTGCAGGTAAAACAGTAAAACATACTTTCACCAAACAATTGTCCTGGATACACACCACCATGAAGGCTGCATCTCCTTCAGATTTCCAGTAAACAAGTGAATCAGTATTGAAAAAGGGAATGGGAGTTCAAGAGGATTCTTTTAAAGTCAACTAACAGATCTACTGAATTTGCCTTTAGGCTTTAGTGAATGAGTAATTTTCTCTCTTAGTATAAATGTTATTCTTTACCTTTTAATGTAGTTTCCCTTTCCCTGCATAACTGGAACATGCAGTGGCAAGTTCTGTTAAAAGACAGATTTTTGATATGGGGAAAGGGTTACTGGTTCGCCAGTCAGGTGCTTATTGTGGCATTTTTCTCCTGTGTCAGAGGCTGGCAGCTTCTCTGCTACTTTGGCTGGTGGACCCTTTAAATCTGGTCTGCAGAGCAGATGACTCCAGCTCTCCATGAAAGCATTGTCTGTACATAAGCACAAACTTAGTCCCTGCCCATGAGTTCATGTTTTCAAGAAACAAGTAACAGAAATAGACCTTTTACCCAGAGATCTCCACACTAGAAAAGAAATCAGCCATGAAAGTGACCTCAGCCACAGCAGCAGTGTAACAAGACTAAAGTCAGTTAGGAGTCCAGTGATGGATCCAGGTCCCAAGACTCAGCAGCCACCTGCATTCCTCTCTCCAGGACTGATAACCCTTAACATTTCCCTGCTGAGTCTGGAGCAACTTTCACCTAAGGCCTTTCTGGACATGGGCTTATTAGGAGAATGGCAAGAAAAAAACAACCCTGCAATTTGTCAGATGCAATGGATTAACTCCCTAGCAATTCTCAACAATTTTGTCTTGCTGATGTTGGCTTCATAACCCAAGGTCTAGCTAAAAGATGTGCCACCTAGACATCAAACATGCTTGCTTCCAACCCAGTAACCTAGGACGATTTTTCTAACCATAGGGCTCTTTCCAACCAAGCTCAAGGGTTTGAGTGGAGCATTCCTGCTTTCCTGGGTGTGGGGACACCACACTTAG
Source organism: Jacana jacana (assembly GCA_013400555.1). Taxonomy (NCBI): domain Eukaryota; kingdom Metazoa; phylum Chordata; class Aves; order Charadriiformes; family Jacanidae; genus Jacana; species Jacana jacana. The sequence goes on from VZTM01035987.1 coordinate 201,060, forward strand.
AAGTCAGCTGCCAGCACAGACACTCAAGTGTAGTAAGCACCAGGGAACCGTATCCCACATCCACAAGAACTGGCAGACCTACCTGAAGACTGTATCAACTCCACCTTTGCTGGCACTTGACCATCACTGAAAAACTATTTGTGATGGTGAGAAGGCAGGAGCCAAAGTGAAATCTGATTTAACAGCTTCCCTAAAAAAGCTTCTAGAGAAGAGGTGGGTATTTGATAGCACGATTTGTCCCTGCCATGGCCTAGAGATATGTTTTCCTGCACTTTAGCTTCAAGCAGGCTAAATGACACACTAAGATGATCTGCAAAATATGTATCTAATCCTGGACAGTTTTTTCCAGATGACTTTTAATGAGATGTAGTCACCTCTCCCTACCAAGCTCCCTTTTAGGTTAACTTTGTTCTCTGCCTCACAGATTGAATCACCACACAAAACACATCTCAGAAGCTGGTGCTCTGTAGTAGCAAAGGAAAGGCATCCTTGACAAGCACGCTTTCCCCTCCACATCCACAGCAGCTGCATGCAGAGCACCAACACAGCAGGGAGAAAGCTGAACCCTTCCCTGTAGGAACTGCTGAGGATCTAATTGCATGCATGTGCTCACCACTAATTTATCGCAGCACAGCCCCTGCTTTGATGTCTCTGCCCAAGGAAGCAGAGCAGATGTGCCTTGCATGTTCTGCAATCAGCATCAGGAGGTTATCAATACCATGAGGTCCGCAGGCAGGGAAGTGAGCTGTCTTTGCTGAGGATGAAGGCACCCTTTTGCTTTGGGCAACAAAAGTTGGACCCATCTCACGTTTCCTGCAACCACTCTGCTCTTTCAGTCATCCCTCTAGGCTTAGGAAGTAGTCTGACCAATATTTCAGCAGTGACAGCAGCTCCTCCTCCCTGGTCACTGAAAGGAGACTCCTACATTGACTCCCCAGTGGCTAGGGGATGTAAATTTGGGTTTCAGGGACAGTACCTCCATATACAACTCCATTCCTAAACCTCTACCTGGGACACTCAGTCCCTTCTCAGCAGAACCTTTGGTGCATTCACAAGCATGTTGCCAGCTACAACATTCTGTACACACAGCATTACACAAGAGCAGAACAGATATTCTGGCCACAGACACAGCATCACAACCTTACCTTCTCCTCATCCATGCTGGAGGATGAAAAGAATGGGTTTGCTGCTTGGCTCTGAGTTTCACGCACACCTTCAACACCTAAATGATTCTATGATTCTATGGCTGCAGGCCATCATTGTCCTTTTTGTGTTTTAGTCCCATTGGTATCTGCCAAGCCCCCTGCTAGACTTGAGATGACTCTAAATTCAACTATAACTCTCCTCATGTCAAGGAGCCCTCTGGACCTACAGAAATGCTGTGTTCAAAACCTGTTCACCACTCCTGGGAGGGGCTGCATAGTCTTGCAGGAGCCCTGGAAGGACTTAATGCTACGAGTCAGCAGGAAAGCTATACTACAAAAATAAACAGTAACAGCACAAGATTTCTAAAGCCTATTTCAAGGTTCAGGTTTACTGGTTTCCCTCCAGCACAGCCAACAAAGCTGGGACCATGGCGGGGCAGGGTAGAGGGAAGCAGGTCAGAGTCTGCAATTCTCTTGCATGGTATGCACCATGCATTTAGTTTCCCCTGCACCTATATGACAAAACACACCCTCTGCCTTTAGGAGGACTGGGATAATAAATAAGGGACTGAAGTGCTGGGGAAACCTGTGGGATGGGGGGAGAAGGAATGAAGCAGAGTATCTATGGAAGAGAGGCTCCAAGTACCTTGGGGCTGGCTCAACCCTTTAGTTCTCACTGCATAGCACTGGAGGCACGCTTTTTTAAATGAGAGAGCACATTCAGCATACTTCGTTGCAACTTGAAGTAGGCTACAAATATTGAGATGCATTTGTGGCTGCATTTCAGAACCAGTGCAACGTTCCCACCTTTGAAAGGTCAGGCATGCACTCTGTCATATATCCCATGCCCTTTTCAACTCACAACCTAACCTTGGCAATCTGGGCATACATTTGGTATGTGCCACTGGCCATACTTCCAGCTCCAGCCAGTTCACCTTCTTGGATTTGTAAGAGAGAGATAACAATCGTGCTGCAGCCATAGTGAATTTTCCTGTGCATATAGAATATATTTTCACATTCTATTAGTGAGTTGGCATTTCTCACAGATTTAAGCCCAGGCCTCACTGGCTTGTTACTTACAGGGCAGCTGCCGTGATTTTTGACTTAGAGCTCCAAAGATGCATGACTCTGAAGGTATAACAGTGAGACACTTTCAACTCTGAAGACAGTGGAAAATACCCATTGTTTTATAGTGCAGAAGTCATCAAGCTGAACCAACATCCCCTGAATTTACAGACAGAGTAGTTCCGTGGCACAGTGGAGGAGCCAAGTAATGAGAACCAAAGATTACAGGAGAATGACACAGGGAAGTTCCTACTGCTCTTACTTGATTAATGCCAACTAAACAAATTAGATGAGGCCGTACAGCTAGAGATCATGCACACACAAGCCCAGCCATAGCAGCAAATCATAACTCCTGCATCCAGCGGATGGGTGATCAGTGCTTGTGAATTTGCTAGTGTGATGCTCTCAGCTCATGGGTGATGATGGGCACTGGCTAGTGAGGAAGATGATCCTGCTTGGGTGAAAGTGAAGTTTGTCTCCATGCAGCTCAGTTGCTTAGGTAAAAGGCTTGGGCAAGGCTGGAAAGTCGTGCAAATATACTCAAAGATTTGCAGAGAAAGTGGGACTCAGCAGAGCCTCTCTGTGGCCTATTTCCCTCAGCCATGACCCTCCATCCTTGAACACTCAGGCAGCAATGAAAGCAGGGAAGAGCTCTTGGAGAGCTGTATGAGAAAGGGGATGGTTTCTTCCCTGACATGTACAAAGTGGGATGCTCCCAGATCTGGCCTGGCATGAATAGTAAATACAGGATCACAGCATAGAATCATAGAATCATTTAGTTTGGAAAAGACCTTTAAGACCACTGATGGCATGCTTGGGTGAGATTACAGATCTAATAGCACAGAAATATTTTTGGCACAACTACTCCCATCACATGGGAATAGAGATGCCTAACAACTCTGTGAATATAAGGCTGGTAGGAAGGCAGAAAAAATGATACAGAGCTGCATATGACTAATTGCAGCCTGGGTCTCTTTGAAGCACAAAATTCATAGCTGACCTTCATGCATAAGCATGGAAGACACCTCAAAGTATTATTTAGCTTGGCTTGGTTTTTGCAAGAAGCTTTAGTTACAGCACAGGCTTTATAACAGTTTTCAGCAGAGTTTCAGCAGAGTGGAGAATCTTATCTGGTAACCTCCAGAGTAATTACAGTGTTCAGTTTAGCCATCTTGCTTCCTAAAGGCCAAGGAAATTGCTATGAGAAATAAATAGCAAAGGGTGGTCTGGCAGTCTGGTCCCAGTGTGAAGTCCATGATTTTAAACTGGCAAGGAGATGCTGACCTGTTCATCTTTTTTTAGCACCAAAAAACATGGATACAATTGAAGTGGTTTTACTTAAAAAGCCAAAGCTGAACATAGCTCACTCTTCTCTCCAATCCAAGCTTTCTTGGCTTTGATGTGTCCCCAAGAAGCTGCCTCCAAGCTACTGTTCCAGCCTGTAAGGATAATGGCTCACTTGCTATTTCAAGAAGAAAAAGAAATGTCTTAGTGAGTCTGAGCTCTCCTTGGACCACCTACTACTACCAACCACACATGTGGAAGAACATCCATGCTACACCTGCGCATGCCTTAGCACAGGAGAGCTGCTCAGAAAGCTCTGTAATTCCAGAGCCCAGTTATCTGTAGGTTCCCAGATGCTGCTAAACATGAGCCACCAATACAGTGGTGTATTCTACACTCAATGCAGAAGTAGCTCTCAGGGCATCCCTGTTTTACAGAAGATGTGAAGGACCACGCATATTTTCTTAAGCTTTGAGAAGCTTTTCAAAAGAAGCTTTTGAAAGCTTCTCAAGCTTTGCCCTATTTCTCCAGTTTCCAGCAACAGACTAGTCTCATAACATGAGACTAGTTCCTCAGGGAGAACTAGGAAGCACCTGAGCTGGAGTTTCCCCAGCTACAAAGTGATTTTGTTCCCTCCATATTGCATGCCTGGGTTCCCAAGAAGGAAGGTGTGGAAGCGGAGGAGCCCACCTTTAGTTTCCCAGAGCCAGCCTAGATTTTAGCCTGTGTCCCCAAGACAAACAAACCTGCAACAGGTCAGAGAGCCCTGGCACATATTCAGGCATCCATTTCAGGTTTCAGTAATACCTCCAGGATGCAAATGTGTCTTCTGAATTTCTCAAGCAGGAAAACCACATCACCTCTTCACATAGCAACTTCCTAGTGCTGATGGGGATGGTATGGGACAATGTGTTTGGTGTTGGGGAAGGTTTATACACCATTGCTGGCAGGTATTCATCCATCTGAAAGAAGCAGAGCAGTTATACAGTTACTGAACAGGCTATACTGCATGGCACAGGAGAAATAAAAGGAATTAAGAAAGCCATTGACAGCACAAAGCAAGCATTGACAGATGCCGACTCAAAGTACAGGACCATGGAGCTTTAACTTTCATTACAAAGCACCCCACAGCTTTCAATGGGATGGCAGGGCTAGCTAAGCACTTTGCTACCTTTTAGTAGGTAGGAGACACACTTAAACAGTTTTACTCTTCCCTTGCAGTGACCCTTTTTCAAAGTCATGTTTTGGTTGGAAACAGACCCGAAGGTTGCTCTTGGTGTCCACCAGCCCCTTCATGGAGTCACTACTGTGTTGTATGAGTTTTCTCCTCCTTTGGGTGAGAAATGCATACTTTGGAGATCCTGCCCCAGTCATTCTCAGAAGTATTGTAGTTTAGTGAACACACTCAACTCTTAGAGATGCTGACAGACAGCTTCCAGCCAGGCCAGGCCTCCAGCCACAGGGTACTTCACCTGCAGAACTGTTCCCAACATCACTTCCCCATTTTTGATCCGATGAAGCCCATGAACATCTTCCTCTCTTTCTGTTAAATAAGACTAAACAACAATTTTCTTACTTTACTTGATGTCCATTGCCCCCTCCTCTACCCCTGACCTTTTCCACTCTGTTATCCCAAATCTATTGTACCTCTCATTCAAGCCAAAGCTTGGACATATGGGATGTAACAGTGAGCAGCACTTCTTCACAGCTCAGTATTTAATGTAAAAATTTAAAGTGACCTGCTGCAACATCAGACCATCCTACATTTCATCTTACTCAAGAAGTTTACACCAGTAAACGTCCAGCTGTAAACTAGCTAATGCTACTGAAGTGCTGATAAGAGATCAAAACTCACAATCAAAAGGCTAAAACATGCTTTAGTCCAGGCTGGTTTCAGATGTCTGGAAAACAGATCCATGCAAAAAGACTGGTCTACCTTAAAGCCTCCCAGAAGGCAGCCTGCATTGTGACTCTGCCTGGTTTTAAAAATCAGTTTAGCTGAACTGGTTTTAAGCCAGGTGAAGAGCCTCACAAAAGTAAATGTATTCTAGTGAAAAATATGACACTGCTGCTCTTCATCTGAAGATTTTGCTGTCTCAGTATGCCTTGAGTGACTCAGAAGTCACAAAATGCTGGTGTCAGTTCAGGTTTTGCACCAACTTCCTAGAAACCATGCTTGGATAGGAGATTGCTTACAACAATCACTCTCAGTAGGAACAGGCTTGATTAGACCATACATCATCCCAGTGAGGACACAAGTGCCCCCAGTCAGACCTTGTCATTAATATCAAACAGCACCATGGATTTGTGGCACAGAGGAAGATACCAGTCTGGAGGAAACATGGCTCCATCTCATTAGCAAGAACTGCGTTTAAGCACAGCAGTGACACTGCTGTTAGCATTCAAGGCTTGTGAACACTGCTGTGAAACTTTCCTGTCCCCTAGGCTGATTCCCCAGACCTGCAGGAGGGAAGGCCTCCTCTGGAGCCAAGCTGGCAAGATGCTCTCTGACGCGTTAAGCACTTAACAGCCTCTGTTTATTTATTACACTTAATCCAGGAGGGAGGAACCGGTCCATTTGCTTATTGTGCTTGCTCTTTGCTAGTCTCCTGACTGCAGCATGGGCAAAAACATGCCTTCGTTAAAATTAAGACGTGAGACACAAACACAAAGCTCTGTTTGTTTGAAGCTGCTGAAGCAGAAACGCAATAGAGATTCTCCCAGTGTTTCATGTTGAGCAGCAACACTGGGGCAAACAGCAGCAAGACCCTGCAGAGGTCCTTGCTGTTGATGGCTGCTTTAACTTCAGGAGCCAAGACGGATTTATGTTTGGCCAAATACCCAGAAGGCAGAGTAAAGCTGTTTTAGTCCCATGGGGAGTCAGTCAGCAGTGACAGAGAGGCCCAGGGGAGGATGAATGAGGGAGTGGGGCACTTAGTGAGGGACAAAAGGACACACTGTAGAGCAGGGCAGTGCTGTCTCAGGGATCTCATGACAATGTAGTGTGCTCTCAATTTGGGTTCAGAAAACCCAAAGCTGGCACAAAGAGATACGGAGTTTTATACTGGGGTCATGTGCAGGGAGTAATGCAGGAGCCCTTCTCTATCACAGGACCTGGTACGGTTCGGCTGCAGTGTTTAGCTCTGTTCCAGTACACAAGACCAGCCCTCTGCATGCTGACAGCATGAGAGCTACTAGCAGAAAACTGCTTTTTCAGCTCCTTGTATGACTGATGTTCAATTAATATGTGCATAATCTTTCTCTACCTTCAAGTACTGTATTTTAGAGAGTGCTGGTTAGTAGGTGTAGCCTGCAGTGTTTCGTGATAAAATATACAGTAAAATTGATGCAACGAGTATCACTCACTAGAGCTGTGTTTAAATTAACATAACTTGGAGTAATTCCACTCATTGAAGTTGTTCTCCTTGTGCACAGAAAGTAAGCCAGGAGTTGAGTTCAAAGCTAAAGACTCTATAGAGGAAGGAAGGCAAAGATAGCTGGTTAAACACATTTGCACAGGTGCAAAGCATATCATCCTCTGCAGCACAGGCACGTGCACCATAGTTCAAACAGTGCTCACAACAGGTGATATGGAGTCCTACTTTGATACCGATACATCATTGTTGGACACAACGGTAAAAGGAAAAGCCCGGGAAGCCCTAAGATGCAGAGCTTGATATATTTATTATATCTGCAGGCATCCCTACTCAGAAGCCTTGTAAAGTCAGAAGGATGTTGATGCAAGGCTCAACAGTGTAAGTGCCTTTTCCCCAGTTCATCTCCATCTGCCTTTCTGGGGAACAACACTATTGTTTTCAGATCTCAGAGGGTTTAGAAGACAGTAGTCTTAAACACAGCCTCAAAAAGACATGCCAGGCAAGGAGTGGAAGCCTCTGGACATTGACCTTCTTCAGGGAAACAGGGAAAGGGAAAAATGCTAACTACCACTCCTTCCAGCCCAGGACATACATAAAACACCCAGGGCAAACCTAGGCAGCAGCTGCAGCCCCATCGCTTCCTTGGCCAAGTGATGGTAGCAGCAAGGGATGCTGGTGTAGGTCCTCCCCAGACAGCAGGTGACCAGGTCTCCCTCCAACCAGTAGGGTCAGTAGCTATACACACAGGTCTTCACTTCTTCCTCCCATCTTTTCATATCAGCTCTGCCACTTGCATTCATCTACCTGCTGCTAGACGCTGCTTTGTCTTTCAGATGCCAAGATTCAAACCCATGTAAGCCTACTCAGCTCTACCTTGACACATCTCCTGGTACTTGACGGATAATGGATAATCCCAGTCTTACAATGGAGTTGTACAGACATCTACACTTGCAGAACCATAGCATAAAGACCACCATTCCAAATAAATTTCCAGAACAAAGAAGCAAGAGTTCTGCAATAACAAGGACTGAGAGTCTCATGTTGCCTACCTGACTCACACTCATTTTCTAGAAGAGACACATTTTTCCTAGATGATAAAACATGAAGAATGGTTTTCTACCTGGAAAACCAATTATGCCTGAAAAAACCCCACAACTCTACACACTTCCATTGCTAACGAACTGTTCATATGGCCATATTAAAAGGACATCCTGGCTCACTGCACCCTTCTGAAGGTAAGTATGTCAAATCATAATGAATTAATTTCTGAAGCTTTTCAGGAGCTGGAAATGTTACAGTGAGAGCAAAGAAAATAACTTGCAATGAAATCCCTGTGCATGAGTAAAGGAAGTGCTAGCTTTATTTTGAGATACTAGACCACTGCAATTTGTAGATCTTCTTCTGTCCCCATGCATTCTGCTTCTACACTGTGCAGTCTTAATACCTATACAGAGAAATAAAACTTCTGATACCTTAAGGTTGCCCTGTCTATAGTCAGAGTTCACACATGCTACAGCTAGCTATAAAAATTACAGCTAGCTATAAAAATTACAGCTTTCTTTCCACTTGTGGAAAAAAACATCATATAGAATCATTGAAACACAAGGTTGGAAAGGACCTGCAAGATCATCTAGTCCAACCACCCTCCTATCACCAATACTACCCACTGAGCTACTAAATCATGTCTTGTAGCACCTCGTCCAGATGCTTCTTGAACACCGCCAGGGACAGTGACTCTACCACCTCCCTGGGCAGGCCATTCCAGTGCCCAGTGCCTGACCACTCTTGGGGAGAAAAAGTTTTTCCTGACATCTAATCTAAATCTCCCCTGGAGCAACTTGTGGCCATTCCCTTGAGTCCTATCATTAGTTATCTTGGAGAAGAAGCTGACTCCCTCCTCATCACAACCTCCCTTCAGGAAGTTGTAGAGTGCAACAAGGTCTCCTCTGAGCCTCCTCTTCTCCATACTAAACAATCCCAACTCCCTCAGCCATTCCTCACAAGATTTGTGCTCCAGACCCCTCACCAGTTTTGTTGTCCTTCTCTGGACACGTTCCAGGGCCTTGATGTCTTTCTTGTAGTGAGGGGCCCAAAACTGAACACAGGACCCAAGGTGCGGCCTCACCATAGCTGAGTACAGGGGAATGATCAGATGATCACTTCCCTGCTCCTGCTGCCTACACTATTCCTGATGCAGGCTAGGATGCCATTGGCTGCCTTAGACACCTGGGCACACTGTCAGCTCATGTTCAGCTGAGTATTGACCAACACTCCCAGGTCCTTTTCTTCTTCACAGTCTTCTAGCCACTCTGCCCCAAGCCTATAGTGTGGGGTTATTGTCGCCAAAGTGCAGGAAGGACCTGGTACTTGGCCTTGCTGAATCTTATCCCATTCTCCTTAGCCCAGCAATCCAGCCTATCTAGATCCTTCTGAAGGGCCTCCCTAACATCAGGCAGATCAACACTACCTCCCAGCTTGGTGTCATCTGCAAATTTACTGAGGGTACACTCAATCCCCTCATCTAGGTCATCAATAAAGATATTAAACAAGATAGGCCCCAGTACCGACCCCTGGGGGACACCGCTTGTAACAGGATGCCAAGTTGGGCTTAACTCCATTAACCACTAACATATCCACTGATGGATCAAAGATAAGTACTATTTTTTGCACACACAAGCTTTTAAAAGCTGGCCTCCAGTTTAGGATGCTGAATCGCATTAACCCCAGTGATGACTGGGGAATTGCAAACATTTTATGAACTCTGGTGAACTCACACTGTACACTCTTTATTCATGGCTCTCTACAAAGTACTGCCTGAAACTTCTGAAAAGGTACATTTAACTTACTTGAAACGCTAAGCACTTACAAAAAAAATCCCAAGATGCTGTAGATTTCAAGAAAAGGGGAAAACTTCTTGAGCTCAGTCTGGAGGATATTCATTCCAGTAATCAACAGTCAAAAGCCTGCTGGCCAAACCTGGATCTTGGGCAGAGATCAGGGAGGTTGAAAGAGCTATGGCTGCAGGTTTGACTTCCCATGAAAGGTAACTGGTTTTCTTTGGAACAAAACTGCCTTCGTGCTCTCATAGTTGGGGATGTCTCCTCAGAGGGTGCACTGAGACCCAAGGACCTGCAGAAATTTACTTCAACTGGTGGTGCTTTTGCTAAAAGGAAGCCATGCCCGTTTATGGGCAAATTGTCATAAATGCACTTTGAGTGCCTTTGTGTTGAAATATGATCAGTCCCTAAGGAAAACTACTGATCTCTATAATTAGGGAATTGACACACACATCCACGGCCGACAGCAAATTGAACACACAGGAATTCTCTCTTATTCCTGCAATAATCACAGCACGGCTACCACGCTGGCGCAGAACTTTAATACACAAAAGGCAAGTTCTTAATGCCAATTAAATTTAGGATTAATTTTTTTTCTCCCTATTTTTCCTCTCTCCAGAATCTCTTGAGGCTTCAAAGGCACTTTTCACACACCAGGATGTTTTCTCATTATAGGGAGCAAGCTTATCAAACAAGTGCTGCTTAATTCCATGCTTCAGCCTGTAAGCGGTGACCCAGATTTCTAGTCTCTTTTAGGAGAAGTTGGCCCATGAGTATTTCAGGCTTGATAACAAGACAAGCAACCCTGCCACAACAAGGACATAGCACAGAACAAGGCACAAGCATGTGAGTCTGGAGGAGCCCAGGAGCTTGCCCTTCATTTTGATCAGAGGCAGGTCAGACACGCAGAGGTGAGCTCATTCACCTAACCCCAAGCCTAAGGAAGGGATCCTCCATACAGCAGTTAAGAGGCTTCTTCAGAGGCTGATGCAAGCTCAGACCTAGTTTTATGAGGGCTGTAGTAAAAATGTGTGGTGACCAGCAGACTGTTTGAAATGGGCTGGGAATGGCATCAATTGACTCTGGTTGGCTAAGCAACCTCAGAGTCTAATTTCCAGGTTGACAGGCTCAGTAGGGGAACATGAAGTACGTAATAAAACATTGAGAAGTTATAAAGAACCCTAGGAGATGAGTACGTACATAGGCAGCCAAACGGTGCAGTCATGCTGGGTTGTACAGGCTCTGTCATAAATCACAATTCATTTTCCGAATGTGCATTACATACTTGAGCCAGAATCTGAACAGTGTTTCCTCTATGCTATGTCACATTAACAAAGCCATGGTATTATCTGTCAAACATCCCCTCCTCTCAAAGAGGATCTGAGCTGCACAGAGATACACAATGGATGCTCTTATTATCTGTTGTCAAGAGGGTTTTGCAAGCCAGATTATACCTCATAAACCAGGTAAGGAAAGCATAGAGTTGGGTGGCCCTTGGTGAAGGCATCTTCACACCTGCTGTACAGCCTCTTGGTTTACTCACCTGAAGGTCCTGATGGGCAGGTTCCCACCTCAGCAACTTCTGTTTGCTAATGGAGAGTCTGCATCCCAGGGCTTGTGTCCTAACAAACTCAAGTCTCCTCTGCTTCTGTCTTCAAGTGAAACTAGGACCTTTATGTTGTCCTTTATGAAGGACAACACAGTACACATTTTGCTTTCTGGGCACCACGTTGCAGTGACAAAGAGATTGAGTGCATATCAAAACTGAATATCAGGAGCACTGAAGTGCTCTCAAGATGTCCCCAAAAATGTAGTTACTCACACACTCAACTAGACTATTTCCATCTATCTCAGTCCAGAAACTTGTAAGTATAAGGCATACAAGATGCCCTTGTGAAGAAGAGGAGTTCTAGTGATCCAGAGCAGTTGTGGTTTGTTGTTTTTTCCCTGACAGATTATGTGTCATAATCCCCTGGATTACGCCTACACACATAGAGATTGGGGGAAAGAGCAGTTTGATATCTGAAATTAGAGGAGAGCAATCATCAAGGCGTGATAGGTCTCAGAGCATACATGTACAAGCAAGTGTTTTGAAAAGAAACAAGATGAGTTTGTCCCACCCCAGCTGCTAATACATAGGCTGAGCCTAGAAAAGCTTGTCTCTTACAGAGGATGATATGCTGCAAGAAGGCTGGACTCATTTTCTCAGAGCAGAGATGTCCTCTCTATGTATCAAGCATGACTTATTTTGAATCTATGTGATCACAGTAAACCATAATTAGCACAGAATTTTTACCACAGTCCTTCCTAAATCACAACAGGCATGATCCTCACCCCAGATAAATCCCTCTCTCTATTTGGTTCAGCATGGGGTCTCTGCAGGTCCAGTACCATCAACTTGGGCATACACACACACAGACACCCAAGCTTTGTAAACATGTCTGCAGGTACCCAGGTGCATTTATATCAAAAAGCCGGAGTTCTGCTCCAAGGACACCCTCTGATGCATCCCTACCACTTCAAATCCCCAGAAAGGCACAGGTACCAGTTTCCGACACCTAATTTCATTGGAAAGCTGGATTTCCCTGTGGAAAGCCTACATGGGAGGGGAACAGGAACAAACATCTGAAGGACTGGTCTCTTTATAACTATCTGAGCCCCAGAGCATTTAATCTGCTTTTCTAGTGGCTCATCTACAATAACATTGTCTTTGAAGACTGCACACTGAAAGAATATAATTGCTTTAAAGCAGACAGAACTATTCATGTTGAATACTCAAGTGAATAAACTCCCTTTGAAATTAAGAAAATAAAACATCACCCTACTCATGACTGACTAGCAGGACGCACACTTCACTGTGCAGCCATCTAGAGTGCTGCAACTCACTGGGGACCTAAGATATGGATACATGTAAATCTATTACCTCCTAGCTTCTCCTTGGAAAGGAAACTCTGGCTCTTGAGGATCCGACTGTGGAACCACACCTTTGTGGATGCAAGCCCACTGCTCTTCTATAGATTGCACAAATACCCTGCCAGCTATCCTCCTCCCTGCACCACCATGCATTCCTGAAGGGTCCCTGTAGCTGAGATTCTCTCTCCTACCAGGACAGCAGCAGTGTTCCTCGCACTTCCCTCCCCAGGAATCAGCGTCATTTTCTGGCCCAAGGCCAGCACCCCCTTGAGGCCACCTGTAGTCTTCTCAAAAATGCACTTGAGAAGCAGTGGATTGAACATAAGCCAGTCAATAAAATGGGGAAATTTCCCCAATTTCCAGTGGTCTAAGCCAAGTATGCAGGTTTCTGGAGGCATCCATACCTGCCAGAAACAAAATCATGCCAGATCCATACTAGGATTTGTCTTTCCAGCTTGTATGATAAGCGTCCTAGAGACCAGAGGAAGAAGTTGGAACAACGAAGATGTACCATTGACAGAAAAGGATCAGGATCAAGGAATATTTAAGCAAATTAGACATGTGGGTGCCAATGAAATACACACGAGTGCTGAAGAAGCTGGCAGACATAATTTCAAGGACATTTGAAAATCACCGATTGATCACGGTGACTGGGAGAAGTGCCCGAGGACTGGAGAAAAGCAAATGTCAACTCTATCTTCAAGAAGGGTAAGGAGAAGGAACTAGGGAACTACAGGCCAAACAGCCTCACCTCAATTCCTGGAAAGTGATGGAGCAGCTAATCCTGGAAGCCATTTCCAAGCACCTAAGGGCAAGAAAATCAGGAGTAGGCAGCACAGCTTCACCAAAGGGAAATCACGTTTGACCAGCATGATAAACTTCTGAAATGACTGGCTTGGCAGATGAGCGGAGAGTATTGGACAAGGCTTTTTTTGACGCTGTCTCCCATAACATATGCAGGGGGCTGACCATCCAGAAACCATCCTTTTTCTTTTTGCAGAAAAAAAAAACTGGTGGTCCTGCGGACACCAAGTTGAATATATGAGCCAGAAATAGGCCATTATGAATATTAGGAAACACTGTATCCTGGGCTGCAAGAGACAGATTATTGCCGGCAGAACAATGTGTACAACCTGAAATGCAGGAGGTTCCCTCTGAATATTAGGAAACACTTTTTTACTGTAATGGTGACTGAGCACTGGAACAGGTTGCCCAAGAATGTCTTGGAGTCCCCGTCCATGGAGATAGTCAGTCTGGACATGGTCCTGGGAAACTGTACCAGATGACCTCTGGAAGTCCCTTCCAATCTCAACTATTTGTGAAAATACAATTCCCAGCAATGGCATATCACCAAGATGGAAAAAGTGGAACCAGGTCTGCTGCATCTTGAATACGGCAAGAAAAAAACATGGACTAGTTCTTCAGTCTTTATGCATTCAACTTGCCAATCCACTAGCCAGTGTCTTTAAGTCCTGCAAACAATAAAAAGACAAACTGTTCAAAAGTATAAATGACACCTCATGCCTGGAGATGAAGTCAGCCAGGACATCTGAATTTTCATCAACATCTGATGTACCACGTTTTCAGTAGTTGCGCTAAATCATTAATAGAGGTTGGTACTGAATTCATCTGAGAAGCGCTGAGCTGAGTCAATGTTATTCTCCCACTTCAGTTTATCCTTGTAAATCAGCTTGAATTGAACAGCTCTTTTACTCTACACTCAAAAATAAAACATATGTAGGGGCTCATTCTGGGACTTTGTTGAGCAGGTGCTGATTTGTGGCACCAAGTACATTTGAGTTGATGTGATACATTTGCCTTTTGCAGACACAACATTTAATGAGTACCAAAGGTTTCCAAGCAAGAGGGAAGATTTCATATTGGGAATTAACTTCAGCCTCTGGAATTCACATAATGAGTTATGCAGCTCCCTCCCATCTCCACTGGTGCCAAGAGAAGAATGGTTCCTTCTTCAAGGGGCTTCCAAAGAAGGGTGGCATTACTCACCCACACTTCATAGCTGAAGAAGAGGGCCCTCTCTAGGCTAAATCCACTCCTGATGGTGAAAGAACAGTGATGTTCCATCAGCCATTATGGTGTTCAAATTAACCATGCCTTGTATGTGGGGACAGGTAACTTGATCTGGAGAAATCAGCCATAGGTAGGAAAGGAGATATGAGCTGAGGCATTATCACTGTCCATTTATCTAATCCACACTTCTTAAGCTTACCTATGAGGATGCTGTGGGAGACGCTGTCAAAAGCCTTGCTGAAGTCAACATAGACAATGTCCACCACCCTGCCCTCATCTATCCATCTAGTCATGTCATCTTAGAAGGCTATCAGGTTAGCCAGACATGATTTCCCCTTGCTGAATCTATGTTGACTACTTCTGATAGCTTTCTTTTTCTCCAGATGCTTTGAGATGACACCCAGAACAAACCATTCCATCATCTTTCCAGGGATGGATGTGAGGCTGACTGATCTGTAGTTTCCCAGATCCTCATTCTTGCCCTTTTGAAGACTGTGATGACATTGGCCTTTCCTCCAGGCCTCGGCACCTCTCTTGTTCTCCAGGACCTTTGAAAGATGGTGAAGAACAGGCCTGCAATGACTTCTGCCAGTTGCCTCAGAACTTGCAGATACATCCCATCAGGACCCATGGATTGTGGATATTCATGGTACTTAACTGTTCCCTAACTTGGTCTGGAGACATGGTTTCACTGGTAAGTGCCAGAGATGATGCTGAACAGATAACAATCAACAGAACTATCATCAGTCTCAGCAAAGCAGTGGTAGCCCTTGACTTCCCCCAACAAATGGCAGATCAGTTTGAAACAGAAGCCTCCTTCTCTCTTTTCCAGCACAAAACTTCACTGTAGCAGGCTGTGGGCACACACCAAGACAGGCTGCCTAGTTATCCACTGCAGTTTGAACCTGGAAGATCCAACAAAAGCTTGCAGGCCGCAGCAACAACATTTATGGGCTAGTACAAACCCATTTGTTCACACAAACGTGGGCATCTGCTTCTGTGCAAGTTGCTCAGAAGACAACTAAGCCCAAATCCTAGTAGCCCCTTGCTCACAGGAATTAAAAACATTAAAGCCAATACAGAGACTTGTAAGAGAAAGGCATGCCAGATTTGTCCCAGAAATGGATGTGGTTACATGGATCATTTTGAAACCCTGCTAGGGAGCAGCTGGAGCTGCTTCAGTTGCGTTCAGAGAACACTGAAGATTAGCTTTACTCAGTTATGACTTGCCAACCTTTAAACAGCTCCAAAAAGGTCTTGGTGCCATTGCTTTTTGATGGGAGTCCTGATTTATCATGGGGCATGCCACCAGTAGATCCCACTCTTTCAGTGTCTTTCATGGCAAAGAGTCTTTGAAAAAAAAAACCACCTTAATATTCCACACAAGAACATCCAGAAGAATACCTGCTGTGAAATCAGTCCCTGCAAGGGTGATACTATGAAATAAGCAATCATAAACCAAAAATTACTGTACAGAAGTTATTGATTACACAAATATGCTGACATTCTCAAGCAATATATACATAGATACGGTTACACCAGAGTTACTTGACTTTGAAGAAAAACTCTGCTTGTTTTCAATCATGTTTTCAGGATTGGTTCTCTTCTCTCTTACAAGTGTTGATCTTTTGTATGGCTATCTGAGCAGAAGCCTGTAGCAGGACAAATATCTGACTTCAAACACTCATAAAAAGAGGAAACAGCCCAGCACTGGGGCAGATCCTGGATGGCAATCCAGCAGCAAGCTCCTTTTTGTTCGCAGTGCCAGTCTGACTCACACTTTTGTAAGCATAGCTTATTTTTCACTCCCCTTACAAAACAAGCAAGCAAACAAAAAAACCATAACAAAACCCAACCACCCAAAACACCCAACCAAAAATCAAAACAATCTTCAAGTGATTTTCCCACCAGGCAAAAGTTCTTAGGACACAGGAGTTCCATGAGCTGGGCAGCACATTCCCTGAGGCTCTGCAAGAGAGCTTCTACACCTGGAAGGATGCATAGAGGGCCGTCCCCTGAACAGATGGGGCACATCTCTAATCCCATCATTTCGAGGTCAGCATGGTCTGGCCCACAGGAAATTAAGCAAGGACAGAATTTCAACAGAGTGAACTGCTCTCTGCACAGTCCCATGCAAACACCGTCATGGGAAGCGCAAGCTTTCCAGGAAAACAAGTGCTGTTGGAGGTACAGAACAAGCTGATTTTCTGCTTCTCCACAATCTTCACCTCCTGGCTAGTGCATGTTCTTGAGCACCATCTACTGGTATTTTCTCCATGAGCTAGCTTTTCACAGATCCAGACAGCTGTCATCCAAGGTCAGGGGATTAGAACTGAGGATAACCCATGCAGTGAGCAATAGCCCTGGCACAGCACAGTGTGAGCACAAGCTGCAAACCAGCATTTCACGGGCAATCCTACTCCAAAAGCAGCTGATTTGCTTTCCAGTAAAGCTGAGCCTATCTAACTGTGAACACATGCAGAACCAGCCCAGACACAACAGTCCCAGAGCCAGTACCTAAGGTCTCTGCAGAAGCCCATGGGCTGGGACAACCTTATGGTGCAGAGCATTTGACAGTAGCAACAAACTTGCATGGGATCAGGGCCACAAAGGAACTCCAGCAAGTTAAAAAAATCCCACACACAAACATTCAAAGTCCCTGTGACTTGGACTCAACTTGTTCCACAGGCTCTGTATGACACCATAGTTAATTTGAAAAAAAAGAGTAGCAGTATATAGCTTGCTGCTTTGGAAGGCATGAGTCCATTCCTTCCATCCTCATTGCAGCAAAGTAACACCTGAAAAACAGGCTTATACCAAGCTTCTGCAAGAAAGCTCAGCTGGCTGCCTTGGCTGCTGGATGGCTGCTGGAGCAAAGGATATCCTGTGATACAACCCAGTGCTCAGCCAGAAGCAGCCTGGCAGGGGAGCAGAGTTATCATTGATAAGCTGATCTGCACAACACCTGGAGTTAAACCACAACTTGGCAGATCGCTGTTACAGTCAAAACTACAGCTGCTTTCCGCTGAGTATAGGTGCATTTCTTCTTTTTCTTTTTTGAGAGTAACACTCAGAATTAAGCGCACAGTGCACACAAAGAGCCCTCTGCATGTTTACATATGAGTCTCTGAACCTCACAGAAATGCTGTGGAAAGTCTTCTCTGTAATTAACCCAAACAACCAGGGACAACACCAGAACATAAGCATATTCCCTTTTAAAACACGTGTCCTGTGTTTCAGGAACAAAACACCTTTGAAATATTACAATGAAAGAAAGAGAAATTACATGTGCTGAAGGGGGAAGGGGAGACATGCTTCCTTTCTTAGTTATCTTGAATATTTTAATTGTGATCCTACTCAGATAATTCAGAACTCCTAATTAAAATATTCCAGGGCTGCGTTTTTCACAGTGTTTTATTTCAAATTACTTTCTGAATGTTCCAAGCATCACTGGCATTCCAGTGGACTGTTCAGTCAGCAGAGCTTCTGCTGCCATGAAGGAGCAATGCAGAGACATCTGAGAGAGCATCTATAACCATCTCCTCCCCACATTCATAGCCAGTGCAGCCAAAGAGGGGAGTTGCTACTGGGACTTGGAAGTTTTAATTGACTTAGCGGCAGTGATATCAGAGAGGCTTGTCAGAGGCTTGACCTTGTCTTCTGAGCAGCATGGTCCTTGCACCATAAGACAAAACATAAGGGGCTTCTTTCCAACAGCCTTTTGGGAAAAATTCTATGTCTGTGTCACATGTCCTGAGACTCTATTTCTCTCCATGCTTTTTTCCTTGAAATACAACTTTGTTGGGTACACTTTACACCTGTTCCCTTGCAATCCACACATAGTGCCAAGCACAGATAAGACCAAGACAGCCAAACACAGTTTTGACTTCCTCAGCCATAAGCATCCCCACCTTCATCCCTTGGAAGGCAGAGAAGATTCCTTCCATCCTTTTCACCTCACACACTGCTGACAAAAAGCACAGGCATCTGCTGAGGCCTGAAGCATTACCCACATAGAATCATAGAATCATTTAGGTTTGAAGAGACCCCTGGGATCATCAACAGCTGCCCAGGGAGGTGGTGGAGTCACCATCCCTGATTGTGTTTAAGAGTAGATTAGATGTGGTGTTGAGGGATATGGTGTAGGGGAGAACTTATAGAGTAGGGCTGATGGTCGGACTCGGTGATCCCAAGGGTCTCTTCCAACCTAAATGATTCTATGATTCTATGATCAAGTCCAACCATCAGCCCTACTCTACAAGTTCTCCCCTACACCATATCCCTCAACACCACATCTAATCTACTCTTAAACACAGTCAGGGATGGTGACTCCACCACCTCCCTGGGCAGCTGTTGATGATCCCAGGGGTCTCTTCAAACCTAAATGATTCTATGATTCTATGTGGGTAATGCTTCAGGCCTCAGCAGATGCCTGTGCTTTTTGTCAGCAGTGTGTGAGGTGAAAAGGATGGAAGGAATCTTCTCTGCCTTCCAAGGGATGAAGGTGGGGATGCTTATGGCTGAGGAAGTCAAAACTGTGTTTGGCTGTCTTGGTCTTATCTGTGCTTGGCANATTGGCCCATCTATCCAGTCTATCCAAGTCCCTCTGTAGAGCATCCCTGCCCTCAAGCAGATCAACACTCCCACCCAACTTAGTATCATCTGCAAACTTACTGATAGTGTTTTCTATGTCCCTATCGACATCATCAATGAAGATATTAAAAAGGAAAGGCCCCAATACTGAGCCCTGAGGAACACCACTTGTGACCGGCTGCCAGCTGGATTGAACTCCATTGAGCACCACCCTTTGGGATCATCCTTCCAGCCAGTGCTCGATCCAGCAGATCGTACGCTCATCCAGGCCATGAGCAGCCAGTTTTTCCATGAGAATTCTGTGGGGGACAGTGTCAAATGCTTTTCTAAGGTCCAGATATATTATATCCACTGTCTTCTCCCCATCCAACAATCGGGTCATCTTATTATAGAAGGAGATCAGGTTCGTCAAGGAGGACATGCTCAGGAGCAAATATACAACCCTGGGCCAATGCATACTGCTCCAGTAGCTCCATCGTAGGCTTTCTTGCTTCCAACACAAATGATGCTCCCCTGGTTTTTGACCCCATTTTCTCTTCTGGATAGCATGAGGCCAAATTAAAAATATTGTGACTGATTACATCAGTCAATTCTGAGCTACGTTTTCTGAATGCTTGTCCTCTTGTTGATCTGATGTCATGCGGGATAATAATATTCAGCTGTCAACTGTATGAAAAACCTGGGAAGTCACCCCATGAGAAGAGCTCCACTCACACTCCCCAATCAACTAACAGCCTCAAGCAAAGAGACCTGTCCTCAATTGCTAAATGATACGTCTTGTTCACCAAATGGAAAGAGGACATGAGAGAACACATTGCTTCAAGCTCACTATTTCTGTGCTTTCAGCTGTCAAAATACTGCACAATACCCCTGTAACCTGCAAAAAAGTTCAGATCCAAGAGAGTTCAGATCCAAGGTCCAGGTTCCCTAGCCATGCAAAACCAAAGCCCAAGACACTAGGGGTCCCATCTCCTGTGCCTCCCTAGCTAGGAGAGATGTACTCACCTATGCATTAGCCCTAGAAATTGCTGGTCAGAGGGATGCTTAATTTCCTGCCCCTGAGGGTCACTGCTATAATGTCTCTCAAGATCTCAGCAGAAACAATTTCTTAACAAGGGAAAAAAAATTAAAAAAGAGGAGAACCCCCCCCAAAGGATGCTTAAGCAACACATGATTTTCTACAAACCCACTCAGTTATTTTCAGACTGTCTTTTAGGATGGTATCACAACAGCCAGTTTCAGTGCCCCGAGTCCTCCATCTGTTGGGAACAGGCCTGCAATAAGGGCAAGGTAATGGCACGTATAATTTTTCTGAGCTGAGGGCTAATATAGCTTGGATTCTGATAATTTATCATGGTTGATTACAGCTGACAACTTTATGTGGATGGGGTTCTTCTGATCTCTTCTCTGCATGGACTTGCAGGCATGGGGAAAGAGCAGAGTCAGTAGGAAGTCAGGGAAGGGTTTATTCAAGCATGGTTAAATCAAGAGGCATGTTTATACCATGCTTGTTCATTCAGACTTAGCTATGAAGTGCTTTGTGGATGGTACTTTGTGGATCATTAGTCAGTTCAGAAACTGGTGTGGTGAGACCCACAGCCTTGCCAGTCCTGCATTCTGGTGCTGTTCCTGCAGCAGCTCCCTGCAGCTAAGCACCAGGGTGGGCACAAAACAAGGTGGCATTCAACACCTACCTGGGTGGCCCCAAGGACTGCTGCTCTTCCCATCTCCCCACACTCCTGGAACACATTTGGAGCCGCAGATGGTTTGCTCTGCACAACAGCAATAAGAAACATCGAGCAAGCAAAGTAGCTACCTCAAATCTAAAACACAGCTCAGCAAATATTTCCCAGGTTTGAAAAAAGGTGACTTTCTCTGAGCAGTGAACCAGAATTCAGCCAGGGAGAGATGTACTGCAGTCACTTTCATTAGCCTCCTCAGGCTTATCACTCTCCCAGGTCTCAAACTGCTCCCCATCCTCCAGTGGGACATGGAAGGGCCCTTGTTTTCACAAGAACTTCATGGGAGAAAGGCAGGAGTGCTGTGTGATCAATACTGAGCATGTTCTTCCCAAAGCTGTAAATGTCTTGCTATTAACATGGTCTAAGGGAAGTAAATGTGCCCACCTGGAATTTATATCCCTAGATCTCTGCACCAGAAAGGCTCTGAGTGATCATCTGCCAGAGCACAAGCTGGAAAAACAGGCTTTAAAGATATAGAAGTGGTTGCATTTGACCAGTTAGTTCTTCCCTGAATCTATCCTTTTCAAGCTGTGAAAGTAGTGGCAGTAAGATTTGAAAAGGATCAGAAAGATCTCTAAGGAAGCAGCAATGCAGCAAGGTGTTGACTTTAGCCGTGTAATGGACACAGGGCCATAAAAGAATGGCTCTTGGGTAGAAATAGACTGGAATACGAGTTCCCACTGGTGAGAAGGGTGATGGTGGACTATCTAGAGAGGGATGTATTAAGATTTGTGTGTCTAGCTCAGAAGAAATCAGTTTGGGAAGTGTGTATTTATTCACTGGAAATACGTATCTGAAATTTGCACCCAGATGTTGAGACCCCAGGGCAGCTGACAAGCCTCATATTAGCTTGGGACTAATATCCACCATCTGTCAAAGTCAGGGAGGAAAACAGCAACTTTTCTCCTTTCAGGTTGGATTGTTTCACCACTGGCTGAATTGCTCTGCAGAAGTGAAAATTACATCCACTCTCGAAGAAAGCCATGGTCTTGAATCATTAAATATTTCTGATGCCCACAATGAAAGAGCAAATCCAATCTTTGAGAGGTCTTCACAGGCTTCATCTCTTGCATGTCAGTAATTTGAAAGGAAGGAGCAGAGGAGCAATCCCACTGAGGGGACACCTGAACATTTACAGTGCTTACTGACTCCTAATTTCAAGTTCTTGGGAGAAACAGGAGCAGCTGCATCAGGCATAGACATCTGTTGTGTAGAACAGCTCTCCCTACGGAAGTGGAGGACTGAAATTGAAAACTCAAGACACAGACTAAGACCTTGCACTATTAGGGAGAAAGAGGGATGCCTGGGTGATTTTCAGTACCTAGATAACTACCTCCATGTCCTATCTCATTCAGTTTTCTACCAGAGACAACTAAAGACTAGAAATCTTCCGGCACATATGGCTCCAGGCAATGTGGGCCCAGAGAGGAAAGCAAGGGGAAGAAAAGGTCAAGTAGCAGCAAAAAAGATCCTTCTCTCTTGACAAGCATTCCTGCTGCATGAAAAACAGCAAAACTGAGCTGTCCCATATAGATCTTGAGATATTCTCTCCCTTCTGAGGGCTCTGGACCAAGGATCTCCATAAGGAGGTGTTGCTGTCAGTGTTTTTCTTCTTTTCCAGGCAGTGTCCAGACAAATCTACGCTTTAAAAGCAGCTATTTTGGGCTCTTTCACCTTGGATTCACAAAAGCTTTCAACTCCTTCTCTCACAAATATGGCCTCCCTGAACTGCTCTGTCCATATTTCAGGATGTCATCCTGAAATGGAAACCAGCTGCAAGATGAAGCGGCCTGTATCTCCCTTCTTACCACTGAACTGTAGTCACAGTGGGAGGGCCAAAAACATCCTTCAAGCATCAGTCAGCAGGTTACTCATCCCTGCTCTCAGACCTACACAGCATTCAAAGCAAGGCAGCTGCCAGCTGAATTCCGTGCACCCTAGCTGAAGCAAGAGCTCCTATTTCTATGCTTGCCCTAGTTTCTGGTCATAAGTCACTGGCGCATTAAGATCAAGGCTTTTCTGACTACCTGTATGCATTTAGTGAGAGGATTTCTTCAGAGAAAGCTTTTAAAAGTAGCAGTTCCCTTGGGTCAGAAACCAGCTCAGTTAAGAAAAAAAATTAAAATAATATCTCAACCTCTAAATTACAAACAATAAAATACAAAATTAGAAAAAAGTTGTAAAGAGCAACAGAAGCAGAGAAACACTTCTAGTGTTGGTCAAGTTCAAGATGTCCCTGAATTTATTAGATGTCCCTATTCATTGCAGGGTATTGGACCAGATGGCCTTTAGAAGTCCCTTCCAACCCAAATCATTCTATGATAACTGCATACCAAAATCTGGTTGAAGTTCTCATCAAAGCATCTCAAAATACTGAAGTTAGCACAGGGTACTACCTCCCATGTGGCAGAACCCTGCAAAGTAATTTGAACTGGAGAAAATGGGAGGAAGACTCAAGCAACCTACTGATAACTTATCCTGCCTGCAGGTGTGGGGTTCTGGAGGTCAGGCTAGGTCTGTGGGCTCCTCTAGGAGACTGTCAAGCTGCATTAGGGAGGAAGGAAGGTTTTAAGTAGTAAGAACCAAGGAATAAAAAGAGCAAGTGGAGAGGGGAAGAAGGAAGGCAAGAGACAAAAATGACTAGTCATTTAGCACAAAGAAACCAAGATATCAAGAACAGCATTAATCAAGTCAACAAGACATGAGATAAAATTCTGTAACTGGCTCTATGCCAATAAGGGAAGCCTGGGTAATAAACAAGAGAAATGGGAATCGTTCATTTACAGAGCATAAATTTGACCTGGCTGGTATCACTGAAGCCTTCTGGGGAGGAATTTGCATGATTGGAATACATAAGAGAAGTCAGTGATGATAAGCTGTTTGGGAAGGGGAGAGCTGCACTGCACTTAAGTGGGTAGCTGGAGGGAGCCTTTCTCCAGTGCACACCCCAGCAGTGTGTGGGGAGAGCACTGGCTAATCTTGAACCGACGCGAGGATTATTAAACTCCTTCTCTGCAAAAGGCAAAGTAAAAGCTTACCAGGGGAGCAGTTTGAATGATTCATCCTGACATATCCAAAGCCTCCCAAGGACTCTTATCTAAAAAATTTTTCAGAATTTACCAAAAATATCTCTAAAGCTGCACCCCCCCCGCAGAGCCACTCTGACACAGAGCTTTGTCTGGGCACAGAAATCCAGAAAGACAGCTGAACTGAAAGTCAGTCTTTGCTTCAATCACACTAATCTTTTAATGCATGGACAAAGCAAATGCCAAACTAATGAAACGCCAGCTTATGTGTTCAAAGGGGAAAATTTAAGACCGAAAGTAGCAAAGGGAAAAAAGTTATGAGAAGCTAACAGAAGTCAAAGTAAGGATATTTTTCCTCAAAAAAAAATTTAAAACAAAAAGGAAAGAAAAGCTAGACAATCACAAATATTGTGATTCAAGGTAGACTGCTGTTTTAAAAAGCGTGGAGATAAAAGACCAGTGTAAGTGATATGAGACATATAATCTTCATGAAAAGAAGGAAAAGCCAGGCAGTATTTGATGCAAATGAGTTATTTCATTCCTAGTTTATATTCATTGGGAAGGGAGGGGGACTCAAGTAATTCAATATCCAGACTACTTCACAAGAGCTTAATGAATCCTTGCAATAGCAACGTTATTTCTGGTATGCCAAGAATAATGCAGAGATTAATTATTCTGCATTTGGGAACAGGCATAGGCACTGCCTTCTACCTTACCTCCTTCTGGCTTACATCCCTGGAAATAGCCACTGTGCACCCTACAAAGACCATGTTTTATCTGCTTACTTTGGGCCTATCTTTTTCAAACAACATGCAATATATTCTTAGGAACCAAACTCACTTTCAGCACCACAGCCTCACAGTCCTAAGCCTGGTACACCACACACAAGTGCTCCCAGTTTTCGCACCCCCATCAGTCATTTCAATAAAGAACTCTCCAACCCTCCAACACTGAGGCACGTCTCAAGCCTTTAGTAATCCTTCGTTTCCAAATCCAATCTCAGTACTTTCTTGCTCTCTCCATCAGAAACTGCTGAAGGTCTCTACCACAAAGATATCTTCTCTGGCCACAGCAGCTCCCAGTTAGGAACCTCTGAACTTCTTTGAATTTCTTTTCCCAAATTGGTTTCCTGGAGAAAAAACAGCAGGTAGCTTCTCCCTATCTCTTATCTTAGTACTCATTGTGGCTTAGTAATCAACAAGACATCTCAAAGGTCAGGTTGGCACCACCACAATGTTAAATGGAAACTACTAATATCAGATAAGAATCTTTTCAAAAATAATCCACTGGACTGTTTAGATGGGCCCTTGAAAAGCCTTACAAAAAGGTAGTGCCACAATAACTGGAAGACACCTCGCATTTCTCATCTAGTCTTCAGTTCATTTTATAGATTTCCAGAATCAATCCTGCACATACTGCAGTAGTCAGGATGAAACCAAATTAAGAAATATTTAAAGGATGGCAGCATTTATTTGCATTAAATATGTGGGGTTTATTGGGATAAGATGATTTTTACAAGCTTTTATTTATAAGTTTGAGACGTCTTATGTTGTTCTGAGCACCAAAGGTCTGGGAAGCATGACACAGAGACCATTTCAGTTACTATTATGTTACAACACTAATGCAAACATAAGTCATAGAACAAACTTCCTATCTAATCAACAGGTCTCAATGTTTAATTATCAGTGGGGAGTTAGTATTTGAAGGGATATGTCCAGGGAATCTTTTGGGATTAAACTGTATTATTATAACTAAAACCAAGTTGTTATTAAGTTTGCAGGTTATGGAAGCCATTGGAAAAGGCTAAATAGTGAAAACAATTTCAAATAGATCAGACTGTTAGATAAAGGTATGTTCAAATACAGCCAAATAAGGTCAAATCTAGGAACTAGAAAAGCAGGCCATTTTCACAAAGTGAGATTGTCCTAGCCACCACAACAAAAGAACAAGCAGGTATAAAAGCAGCCAAAACCAAGCTCTCCATAAAATTCCCTAGCTAGAAGAGTTTTCAGTCAGTTCATGCATAACATCAAGACAGTGAAGAGATAGTTCTTTTTTTCCTGAGACATAAATGTCACAAGGAAGCTATGCATAAGACCAGCAATGTTTGGAGGAGAACTCTATGAATTATTGGACGTCCTGGAAAACAGACTGGACAGTAGCGATGTTAAAGGGCATTGCTGATCAGAGCACACATTGATGGGAAGAAGAGATAGAAATATTATACAGAGGATTTTCTCAATACAAAGTAACAACAAAAGCCATCAGATGGAAGCTCAATGGTAAGACTAGGAAAAATATGTACTGATGTGTGTATTGATGACATCTCAATAGAGATAAAACCCACACCAGAGCAAGTAATCTCAAAGCTATGTTTTATTTTCCACTGCTTGGTGTTTACAGCATGGTCTGTCATAACCTGAAGAGGGAAGTGTGACAAGAGTCAGTCAGTCTGAGCTGTCCATGCTATGTAAAAGGGGTGCCTCTGCAGGAAAATGATAGTAACAGATATTCCCAGAATATAGTGTGTGAATCATAAAAAGAACTTAGATGTAAACTCTGTGCTAGACTCCATGCCACAGCAGCCAATTCCCCTGTGCCCAGCTAGGCTTCACCAGATAGAAAATAATTTTATATTTTAGCCACCCTTTAGTGGGGAAAAACTCACCAAAAGCCAAATTCCCATTGTAGATTAGTCACAGAAACTACATAGAACATAATCTATCCATTTGGAAACATGTCTATACAGGGACAAGCTCTGGACAGTAAAGCAGTTCCAACAAGCCAAACAGAGCTGCACAACTGCAAGGCTCTTACATTAGTGCAGTTACCCCTCTCCTGCTTCCCAGCCTTTCATTAGAGCCAGGGTGACAGATCAGTGAAACCCAACATGTTCATGGGACTTCAGCTTGTGAGCTTGTCACATGCATTACATCTTTTTAACTATCAAAGTGAATCCACTGTGAATCTCATTTGCTTCCCCTGAAGTTTTACAGCATCCAAGCAAGATAACACAGTGCCACAGTTAAATAATCCCATGTTGACCAGAAATCCTTTGATGTTTATATTTAAGTAGAAATATTTTTAGAAAAATGCTGGCTTTAGCTAAAAATCCTCAGCCCACTCAATGTAGTGATAGTCAACTGATCAACAGATAGTAGCTTATCTCTAAATAATGCTGACTTTCAGAGAGACTCCAACTTTACAAAACAAGCCTTACCATCTGATTTAAAGATACAGAAGTGAACACAAGCAGAACTAGCTGAAGGAATGAAAAATGACCACATCAGTTTAAAGAATTATATAACACTGAAAAAGAAAAAAGCCAAAGCTCTGGGTATCAGATTAAAAAAAAAAAAAAAAANATCTAAGCCTAATAGATTCATCAAGTTAGTATACTGTAGCAGAGAAGTGTGAGTTCAGGTTTTAGAGTGGTGTCTGAGTCTGGATCTCCCAGGATGCATAGTCCCTGTCTTGCAGGTGACTTTTGAAGACCAGGTTGCCATAGGTTCCCAAAAGAATCAACTGTAAAAGAGCACCCCCATGAAAACTGAGCCCAGGTCTTAATAGCTGGGCCACAAGGATTCCATAGCTATAAAGGGATAATTGAAGACATGCTCTGGAGAATCACCAGGAATGACAAAGGAAAGGTCAAAAATGTATGTCCAATTAAAAGCAAAATGTTCAGTTGTTAATCAGGATAAATTCCCCAGGTAATATAGGCATACCTGCCACATCTCTGGAAGACACTGGTTTCCAAAACTTACCCATGTTTTTCAGACTATGCAGCAGGTGCATGGTGAATACCTTATACCCGGCTGCATTTTAAGGAATGAGCTGGTCACTCTGGTTTCTTATTTTGGAAGAGTACTGAAATGTTGCCCAGTCATAGGCTCGTTAAAAAGCACAAACTCAAGGCCGTCCACATATCAGTGACATTAAACATTATTCATGCCACAATATCCTGTCTCACATTTAAACATTTCCAGCAGGCACAACCATATTGTCCACATCATCCTAGGACAGTTTGTCACAAGCAGAAGAAAATTTATTTGCCCATCTCCCCAGAACAACAGATGTCTACTTTAAATCACTCATGAGCCATCCTCACTGCATGTCTTGTTTTGCTGCAAACATTATAAGATGCAGAGCTCCTATCAGCAAATATTGTCCAGGGGATCAGAAAAGGTTGCTTTCCATCTTCAAAACTGCAATTTAGACATCCCCCTGGCCTGAAAATCTTTACTGTAAAGTCAAGAAAAAGTGAAAAGAGCACAGACTTTTCTTCAGTTCTCTCTCATTATCTTCTTATTGCATCTACATGTTTGGTGCTTCATTGTTCCTCTCCAGAAAGACTACCTACTGTCTCTTCACATACACAGCCAATGACACAAAGGAGGTCTATTACTTTAATGACTTGCAGAAAAGATTTTATGCACATGCTCATACCCAATTTGTAGTATGCAAGTTGTCTGAGCATGATCATTTCTTTCATCTATAAACTTGTTTAAAGTGCTCTTATGTCTTCCACTTGAAGGTTTTTTTAAAAAAATAAATTATTTCAGTAACATTGTCAAAGATGTCTGCTCACAAAAAGCTTAGTGGGTGTTTTTCTACAAAGCCATGCAGTGTTCAGTCTCTAAATCATATTCATGAATTTGAAAAAGAAACAGAGGTACAGTTATTCCCAGACACGACCTATAACGTTGTTACATAGAAAGACTGAGCTTCTCTAATAACAGACAGAGCCCCTTAAAATATTTGTCCTGGGTAATTATATGTATGATTACCATAAACTCATTAAAATGCAAAAGAAATGGGATTTGCTTAACACCTTACCAAGTTACACCTTCTTCTTTGCATGCAAGCAAGGATGGCCACATATTGGCACTGCATGTCAGAGAGGAGCAATGACTTCTGGGTGAGGGCAGCACTTTTGGGTTCAGGAGACTTGCTTGCAATCACCTGTTGCTCCCAACCTCTGCACTCACAACTTCTGTTACTGCAAAAATGTCTTTCCTTGCAGGTTGAACTTCTCCCCAGAGGTTAAAGGTACCCCCCACATCACACTGAGAATAGAGACTGTGCTAGAAGATTTAAAAGCAGAGCCACAGGTTGTGCCTCCTTTCAGAAAAACAGTACCCCACCACCTTCTAGGCAGAAGGCTGTAGCACAGCAAGATGAAGACACTATTTTCAAATGGAAATGCACAGTCACCAGTAGCTGACTTGTGACATGTAGACCCAAAGGCCCAACTTTGCAACTTACTCAGTTTTGCAAGTACATAATAACTATGAATAAAAATGTCACCCATGCAACAACAAGGTCTGCATCATGAGCACCAACAGCAGGGCAGCCAGGAGAAACAATAAATATGTACTTGTCACGATCTCTAATCTAATTCAGGATATCTGCTTACTAACAGAATGTGCAAGCAATAAAAAACCACAAACAAACAAATAAAGACAAGGCCAAGGCAAGGAGGGGGTGAGAAGGGATAGGAAAACAAAAATTCTCAAGGCACAGGGTGGCTTCAGGTTGAAGCCAGCAGTAACCACACTCAGGTGCTGCTCTGCTAAACTGACTGTTAAGGAAACTTTTAGAGTATTTTCCAATGTCGGTCTGCCAGAGACCAAATGAAGACCATGGAGCTGCACAACTGTGTCCACTTCCAGTCTCGCCAGAAAAAGGCCTGACCTGCTCCCTAAAAAAATATTTTCAATAGTGTTTTCCTATTTTCAATAGTGTTTTCCAAAGAGAAAGGTCAGGGAAGAAGCAAGCACCTTTAGCAGGAGAAACATTAACATGGTCACCCAAGCTCAATATTTGTTTTGGGCACACAAGTTCAGATGTAGAATAGTACAGAACAGGCTTTTCTTTTACTATTACATTGAGTCAGTAGTCTAATCTCATATCTGGAGACAGATTGCAGAGATCCTGAAACTGAGGGGCACATGCAATACACCTCAGACAGGGCACCTGTCAGGAAGGATTCTGTTGATGAGTGTGAGGTGCTTGCTCTAATTATCTCATCATAGTGACATTCACCATGCAATGCAATCAGCTTCCAGCTAATTGTAGAATATCTCTAAAGACTTCAATAACAACACAGAAATCATGTGAGACAGAACATTTCCATTAATGCCCTCAGGTAATAAAGCCCACCCATTTTTAAACAGCTCAGGGGTGGTGAGGCAGGTCCTCAGGGAAGACCTGAAGAAAGGTTGCTGGTGGGAAGCGATCCTTGGGATAGGTGCTGCAGCAGAGAGACTAGGATGCAAGAGGGAGGACTCCCAGGCATACAAACCTCTTCAGCACTTTGCTGGAATGCTGACAGGCTCCTCACTCACTGTACTGCCTCTTATGACTCCTGTTCTCAGGCACTGCTGGTAGACACTCAAATCCACCCTTGATGGTGGCAGTCCCCATGAGAGCAAGGAATAGCAGTTCAAGAGGCAGCAGCAGCTTATTGTGACTCTCCTACCAAAGAGATTGTGAAGAAAATGAAACTTGAATTAGTCTCTCTGTTATACCACTTGTCCTGTGAATACTACAGACCAATCCCTAGTTTGGTCTGTAGTATTCAGAGGACAGTGTGAATACTGTCCCGTTTATCATCAGCATCATGGCTTCTCCACTCCTGACAAGTAAATGCACAATTACTCTGATGCCTTTTGCCACTAATGCAGACAGGGCACAGGGACAACACAATATCTTTTATTACAGTCTTTATACAGAAAGTTAAATTTAGCCATGCATCATCAGCTGAAAATTCTACACCTTTCCCCCTCCTAAGACTGTTTTTGTCTGCATATTCATTTCTCCATCAAGACATGTAAATACCTCACTATTTCATTTTATTAAAGTTTCCCACTGAGATTCCCTGCTCTCCATCCCCACCACTGTGGTGTTTCATGGGGCAATTGTTTTGAGGTACAGCAGTACAGAAGAAGCAGAAGTTTTGGAAGCACAGCAAGACAGCAAAATTTAGAAATAATTAAGAAAAAGATTCTCAAAAAGAGAGCTCTTTAGAGGAATGCAATTGATTTTCCAGTCCTTCTGCAAATCTTTCAGACCAAGTATTTAATTTTGTATCTATCCTACATACTTAAATGCAATAATCTGTCTTTGGAGAAGAGGATGCTGAGGGGAGACCTCATTGCCCTCTACAACTACCTGAAAGGAGCTTGTAGAGAAGTGGGTGCTGGCCTCTTCTCCCAAGTGAACAATGACAGGACCAGAGGAAATGGCCTGAAGTTGCAGTAGGGGAGGTTTAGACTGGATATTAGGAAGAATTACTTTACTGAAAGAGTGGTCAGGCACTGGAACAGCCTGCCCAGGGAGGGGTTGAGTAACCATCCCTGGAGGTATTTAAGAAACGTGTAGATGTGGCACTTCCGGGCATGCTCTGGTGGTCAAGATTGTAGGTGAGTTTTGTGTGTTTGTGGTTGGACTTGGAGATCTCAGAGGTCCTTTCCAGCTTGGGCAATTCTGTGATTCTGTGATCTGTGTGATCTTAAAACTATAGTATTCAACAAATGACATTGTTAATTCTACCCACTATGGCATCTCCATATTCCAGATGCAAAATTAAGCATACAGGAGAGAATGGATATATTTTGCAACCTTTACCATGTGCTGAAAAAGCAACAGCTGTAATAATGCACTCAGACAGATAAACACTACAACATGGGAAAGCTCACGTACAACAAAGCTTCTTTAAAGCATCAATTTTGTCTTCCCTTCATTTGGAAGTGCCTGCTGTCAGCCTAACTCAACAACTATTTAAGTCAGTGCTCTGCAAAGCAAAAAGCTAATAGGCCACTGAAAAGAGATATTAAAAGATTCAGCTTGTGATG
Organism: Jacana jacana; assembly: GCA_013400555.1. NCBI lineage: Eukaryota > Metazoa > Chordata > Aves > Charadriiformes > Jacanidae > Jacana > Jacana jacana. The sequence goes on from VZTM01035987.1 coordinate 232,932, forward strand.
CTCCATACCTGAACTGAAGCTGTATCATCCCTGGAAATAAGGAGCTGGCATGATCAGTCAAACCAGCTGTCCTCAGTGAGCACTGGCAATTGGCCACGGCTTGCTGACCACAAAAGACAGGAAAAGAAGTTACATTGCCACAGGAGAAGTTTCCATAGAGAATCAGCTCATCTGGGAGCTCTTGAGAAGCGGAAACATTGACTTGTCTTTCATTGGCTATGGCTGTAGGTCAAAACAACCTAGAGGAGGCAGCTTTCCACACAAACAGAGCATAACAGACATGGAGGCACAATGGCATAATCACACTTTGTGTGCCCAGGGAGACTAGACTCCTCTGGGCTCCTGTGAAAGCTGACAGGAAATATCAGATGTTGGCAATTCATGACAGCAATCCTCACCCCTGACAGACCACCAGAGGTGAACCCTTAAATTTGTTTCAGCCAGAAGTGGTCCTTCATGAATTCCTCTGAAGTCTCTGGGCAGGAGGAGAGAAACTAAAGATGAACCTTTTCAAGCAGCATCCTGTGAAGAAGCTACAGGCTCCCAGGCACAGTACCACTGCTCCATGAGAGCAGACAGACCCCCTCTCATACAGCAAGCTCCAAAAGACAGCAGCCCACAGCTCTAGGATGCACCACCTCATAGGCTGCTAGTTAAGGAGAGGAGCTTCATCCCACAGGGAGGAAATCTGTGCCTTCATAACATTTTATACAACACCTATTTTCTGTCTAAGCTTGGTCAGGAATCTAAGCAGTGCTCAGTGCTCATGGCAAAGAGTCATCTCCGCCACTGAGAAATAACATGGTTTCTGCCTGGTAAAGACTTGGAGAATGAAGGGTTAAACCCCATCCCCCCACACCTCCCCCCATCACTGTGCAGCTTTCAGTGTATCTCTATTTTTGAAGCACACCCATTTTCAGGAAGACCGTGCCTGACTCAAATTCAATTGCCCTACACCAAGAGGTGGTCATCACTTGGGGGAACAAACAAAACCAACCCACAACCATTCTTCAATGTTCAAACTGCAAAGCATTAGAAATGGAAGAATCCTGATATGTATCAGGGGGCTCTATTAACATCATTATTTGCTGTCAGAAAGTCTTCAGGCAGCATGCAGCCTGTTCTAAATTTAGACCCATTTAAAGCTTTTTAGGGAAAGAAGGGGGCAACTATGAACTTAAAATGAAGAATAGCATGAAAACAGACCCACAGCAGCAGAGACAAGACTCTATCAAACTGATTTTTAAAAGCAAAGCTTTGGCCCCACACGCAGAAGACCTGCATGTATGCACTCCTTGGGGAGAAGATTTTCAGCAGAGAGCTGTGTCTCCAATGCTCCACTCCTTGCACCTTGAACAACAACAGTTGCCTGGCTTCCTACAGTGCCTACCAAGATGTCTCCACCACAGCAGTTCTCAAGGGTTCTATGCCTACCTGATGCAATTGATGTCAACAGGAGCATAAATCTTCTGGACTGCCCCTATCAGCAGTCCTTAGAGGGAAAGGACAGAAGACTGCTGGCAGGAAAGTTAGGAAGCACAGCAGCAAACACATTGCCCAGAATCCTCTGTCCCTGCTCTGAACTACTGTGCTTTTTCAGAGCTGTGCTTAGCCACACCTGTGTAGCAAGACTGAAGATGCGTGACACAGAGCAGCCCATTTCACCCACAGCAAACACCTTTCTCTCCTTTGGTAGCTGCAGGAGCTGCAAGTCTGGGTCTCCAGAGGCTTGCCCTCCCTTTCTGGGACAGAGCCAGCCTGGTCATCCAGCCTTAGAGCAGCAAAATTCAGTGTTGCTGCAGAAAAGCATTGAGCTGTCTCTGATATGCTGATGCTGAAGGACAAGTCTCAAATTTCAGACATAAAAGAGAGACTACTGTAAGAGACAGGCAAGGATTTTGCTTCAGCCATGATGGATTTGCTTGTGATGTAAATTGGAGCTGTAGCTATGTAAAGAATGTCAGAGGAACTTCCATAAAAATAAAAGAGAATGACCCAATCGGGGCATTGTAGCCGTGGGATGAGCTCGGTAAGTAGGCAGCTGGAAAGAATGTAAGTTCCTGAATACCCAACGAATGGGGAAAAAAAAAAATCAAAACCAAAAAAAAAGCATCTGGGAATTGGACGAGCAGGAAAAAGGGTATAAAACGTCTGAATACCAAGAGCAAGGGGTCTTCCTCTGAGGAGCACCTGAACCAGCTGGGTCGTATATTTTTAATAATTGTTTATATCTTTTTTATAGCTTTGCTTCAAAGCCTTTTGCCCTCTTTTACATTCTATTTGTGAGCCGGAGTTTCTCACACTACTCCATAGCTGATTACACTCCAAAGCCAGAGGCACCCTCCATTTCCTTAGGGCCTTCAAGCTGGAAATGACTGCTTAGGTTGAGAACCAGCACAAACTGTGCTGACTCATGGACACTGCCATCTGGGCTTGCAGAAGCAGCCCAGGTGGTCCCCAGCCCCACCAGCAGCCAGTCTATCCCACCCTTGAAGGGTCTGGTGTCTGTGGGTGGAGAGTTCCCAGTAGTCTGCTTAAGCATGAATGGTTAAAGGTGACAGAGCTCCAGACATTAAGGTTAACACCCTTTTCAGAACCCCAGTTTAGTTTAATATTTACTCCAGGGAATATTGTCATCTGTGCACATAATCCCCTTGGGAATCCTGAAGCTCTGTCTTGTCACATATTCTTACAGCAATAAATCCCTGGGGCTGGTCATAAAAATGCAGAAATGCTTTTGATCATGGTGCAGTGGTATTTTTCACCTCTTTGTTCTGCCTGAAGAAGGGAAGATAAACAAGGGATTCTCTCTCCCTTCTCTCTGCCATTGATGGTGCCATAGCCTTTTTCCTCACTTACTAATTCAAAGTGTAGACGAGATGGCCTCTCCACATGGGGATGCAAAGAACAACTCTTGTACTCCCAATACCTGCTGCAGAGAAAAGTGTCATCTGCAGTATTTACCTCTTGCAGCATCCCAGGTGACAGTTAGCCTGGAAGGCAGGTCTCTTTACTTATATGGTATAATATTGTCCATGTAACTACAATCTTCACAGCCAAGTCTGAAGATCAGATAGGTAAATTCTGTTCAGAATATATGCCTCTGTAAACAGCATGGGTATGAATATCCTTTAAAGAACAGCCACTTAACTCTGTAAGCCAATTAAACCAAATCAAATAAAAAGATACTCTTATTCCAAAAGAGCAACTTTAATCATGTTTAGTTTCTCACATTAATCCAGATTAATTTCCACTGCATACAGAAGATACAGTATTCTTACGTCAATATATTGCCCCTGCTAGTAAAAATATCTTTATTAACATGTTCATGATAAAGTTCATTCCTTTCTTCTATTTACATAACCGCTTAAGCCATTCCTGGGTGCTGGAGCTTGCAGACAGGCTGCAACTAGACTTCAACCCCTTCCATACTAAACATCCAACCAACTCAGAGACACCCGGTCCTTCCTCTGCATAACCACCTGCTTTCATTTTCAAATCGCATGAAATCACCCAGTGCTCCAGCGGACACTTACCTCTTGCCTACCCATGTTTTGCAGGGGAGGGTCTTTGTTTTGTTTTTAAAAAACATGTACACACCCCAAAATGAGCCAGGCTTGCTAACAGAGCACAAGGTGTGAAGTTCACCTGGATCTCTACCCCAGGCAGAAATTTAAGAACAAAAAGCCATTCCACCCAACATGGAACAGAAGTTTAGCAGCAGGTCAAGACACCATGAAGCCGTCTAGGAGGCTGGCTCCAAAGCAGGACAGATTTGCCAGAGGATTAGCTATGGTCTAGAGGCCTGCAGGAAAATAATCAGCTCCCGATCCTTAGAAGAAGATAACTGAGGATCTAACTTGGAAGCTAACTATTCTAACTTGGAAGCTGCTTTTTAATACAGCTGGGTTTTTTCTCCTGCTTTTTCAAAGTCTGTTTTGAGACTAAACGAAAGCTTTGAAGCAGCGCTGAATCTTAATGAGCATTGCACATGCACTGACAGCTGCTCACTGCCAGACTATAGCTGCTTTTGGGAGCTGCTCAGAAATGTGTACATACCCTTTTTACAAAAGATGGTTAAAGCAGCCTTAAATGCTTTTTTGTTTGTTTGTTTGCATTTGAAGCAACTGACTCTACCAGTCAAAGAACATTCCCTCCATTGCAATCAATCTCCCTAAAGGAGAATAAAACCACTGGATCAAAAATGAAGACAGGCATTAAACCACTGGCACAAGAAGCCCGAGCAGCTTTGAGGCAGAGACAAAACCAAAGCAATACAAAGCTCAGGTCTTGTTTGTTCCCTCCCTCTAGAAGAGTCTCCAGTCTTAACAAGAAATGTTATAGCCATCTATCCTGTACCCATCTCCCTGGTCAGGGTCAGTGTGAAATGAGGACAATGCAGTTAGCGAAGACCCTGGGTTTGGTCTGCCAGCAACAGGAGAGGAGAGGTGGTACAAAGCTCCCAGGAGAATAATCAAAGCTGCCTAGAACAGCACAAAGCCCATTTCCTCTTTAATGAGCTGCTCCATTCCCAAGAATTGTCACACTTTTTTCCCGCATCAGCTGCACTAACTGAAGATCAGCTCCCAAGTTCTTTCCAGAACACAGGAGCTTGGGCAGGCCACCATACCTGCAGTGCACCCTGCAGAGATCACCTTGCTTCTGTTTCTCATCCTGTGCAAGCTCAGTCTTCACTCTCCTGGTTTCATAGGAGAGGTGGGGCTACTTCTTCCTTTGGCAGTGATTTACAGCACCACCATGACAGTGGAAATTCAAAGACACCAGAGGTTTTGTCCTGCTTTGTAGGTCATGTAGGGTCGTTCATACATGTGCCAGCATGCAGCATGACTGCAGAGGTGTGGGACAGGCTGGCCAGGACACTAGCCATCTCATAGGAAGGTCCTGGGGCACCTGAGTTTTTCCCAGAGATGTTCTGTTTACTTTTCAGAGCAAAAGCAGCTCCCATGAAGCTCCCACCTCCCACTTCCCAGCCTCTTCCCTAGCTCCCAAAGCTGAAGGGAAAAGTCAAGACTCAGCTCTGAAACTATATAAAGAAGCCATTATTGGAGATATTTTCTCCTACTTTATTATAGACTGCAGAAAAAAAAAAAACAAAACCACACAAACAAAAAGAGAAAACAGTGAGATGTTAAGGACTTTCACAAATCTTTGTGAAAGCTCAGTGGCAAACAGGGACTCTCCCAGCACACCACTTGAGCCCTAGACCACCTTTCCTCCCATCGAACCAATAACCCCTGGAAACTCAACTCAACACTGTTGTTCAGCAATGAGGGATTTGTCTCTTTTAGGGCTGATGTCCTGAATTTTATGCTGATGGTTCACAGAGGGCAATTTGTTGATGGAGAGGCTGCGAGTCTGCATGTGCACTTCTGCACACCAGCCATTTAAGGGCAGTGTTTATAATGCAGAAATCACCCCAGAACTTCATGAAGGATGAAAGCACTGAGGGGGTGACCTCAAACAGCCCTGAGAAGTAGAATGCTTGTATCAGCCAAGAGATTTATGGCATAGCAGGGACACTTTATGTTAATCTATGCCTGTCAGAAACCACTGGCTTCTTCCACTTTTCAAAAGAAATAAAAACTTCAAAGTCTCAGGAAATTATATTTGATTGCAAAGCAGGTATTAGCTGAACTGAACGAAGAACATTAAGTCAGAGCTCTCAGCCCAAATGTATTGCATAGTGAAGAGAAACTGCACTGACAGACAAACCAGAACAAAGAGGATTCCTCTTCACAGATGACAGCTCTGAGAAAGCCTGGGCTGCAGTCCACTGCTTTTCTGTCCCCATTTACTAAGCACGTTCCACCATTCATCTGGCCAAAGCATTTTCATTAATGCTCTGGAGAGTCAGCATTCCAGGTAACTGAGCATCCATCACAAAGGCAGTCAGTGAAGGGATGGCACCATTGGCTGGAGAATGAAGTAGAGAGCAGAGCAAGTACAGCACTCCTGTATGAGGGGCTTGGTTGCTCCTCAAGATAGGTACAAGAAACAAAAGAAAAAGGGAACATGCCTTGACCTAATATTGGAAGGCTGGCTGTTTGGTTGGTACTCAAACCAGAGGCAAGATTTCCAGCCTGGCACCTGGAAATGGACTGTTGGAGCAAATGGACCCTCACTTAGCTGCATTATCCATGGCAGATACTGTACTCTTAGCACTGCAGCTTAGGAGACATCTCCCCATTCTGCATAAGCATAAGACCTATGTCTCCATAGGTCTCCTGTAGGATCTTGGCATGCAGTTGTTTGAAGGAGCTGCTGAGAAGCCTTAGTCTCAGTCCCGTGCAGGTAGCTGGCAGCAAGTAGGATACCTAGGGGACACCATTTACATTTGGCTGAGGGTAAGTGCTCAGGCAGGCAGAAGGGTGCTGCTGGCTAGGCAGGTATTTCTCAGCAGGGTGGTTGTTCTCCCCAGGAGTTGTTCCAGCACCATGCTGCCTTTGCCATACTATTACAGTTCTGTTTTGAACTGGTTGTGGCAGCCTGATCTATGCTGTTGAACCTTTTGGATTCTCTTGCAGTCAACCAAGCTTAGCTAGAGACACAGGAGACTCAGCTAGGCGTGGATGTTGCAACATAAGTTCCATGAGCAGGTACCACCACCACCCTCACTCCACATGCAGGAACTGTCCACACTTACTCACAAGCAGATTTCCATTGTTCAGTCACTGGAATCTGGATGACTATGCATTTCATGACCTTCATGTCACTCAAAAAAACCTCAAGGGAAACCACACACCAATTTCAAGATCCCTCAAAACCAACTCAGTAGTGTAAGAAGTCCCTTTTGGTCAAGTTGGTAACATGATTGACACTAGAGATCCACTTCGCTTTACAAGCCCACAAAAACTCTTACAACAAAGATGTCCATCTACCATACAGAAGAAACTGTTCCTGAGCAGACCACTGTATCTGGTTCTACTTCAGTTAGAAAAAAAAAAAAGTAAAAAAAATAATTTCTGATGCCTTTCTCTTAACAGGCCCAATGGCAATCCATATGCGTGACAGGCTTTCCAAGCAAACACAGTAGCTGTTTAAAGAAAGAACTAGGACAGATTTTTTTTTCTCCTAAAGAACTCAGACATCCCTATAGCTTCAGAACAGAAGTGTGTACAGCAGCTGTTGCTCATGAACTGTTTTGCAAACTAACATGCTCAGGGCCATCACACAGGTACATATGATACACACTGACCAACTCTTTCACTGGTACAATCATAATTGAAAAAGTCTACAGACACATAGAGAAGTATAGGGTGCATCCTGGTTTAAAGCAAAATGCTACCTGATTACCTAGACATACGGAAGAGATCAGGTGATCCAAGAATCCATTAAGTATATTCTTCATGCTGAGCACAAGTGTCAGAGGTTTGATAAGCAAGTGGCAGTAGAAGTTCAAAGGCCCCTGCAAATCATTTGTGACTTGAGTGCAAATGATTCTAAGCTCTGTTTCTGAGCCAAGTCCCAGAGTTAGTACTGATGACATTCAAGTCATCCTTACAGTAAGAGTCTAATATCACATTTTTAACCCCCCCAAAACATGAGATAACTGAATATTTTCTAATACTTATACAAAATAAAAGGTATGAAGCAGATAACAAAAGCCATACATCTTCATTTATAAGTCATGGCTTTTGCCTTTGTTAGATTTAATTGCTTCCCCTGTGGCTTTAAATCAAGGGCAGATTCTTTTAAAAGTAATTACTTTGCCATGCAGCTGGCATACCGAAGTTGCTTCATAAAGGTTAATCTACTAAGTGATGGCAGCTTCTAAATGAGGATGATGATTTCCAGTAGTAACTTCATGGTAAAAACGATGCTAGAATTTACACATACATTGACAGGATAGCCACAGCAATAGATCCTGGGTGGCTTGTTGGCTCCTGTATCCGGACGTCATGGCCCCAGCTAAGCAGTGTGCCAGGGCATAACAAGAAGCTCTTAGCATGGGGTCTTGCTAACAAGACATGGACCAAGAACTGTCAGCTTGATCATTGCCCACATGGTTGACATTCACACTTAGTCCCAAGGATGTGTAAACTGGACTGTAGTCTGCCAGGCTAAGGGTTTGGTAGTTTAGTATCTTGCTGCTGGTCCAGTGTCAAAGCAGTATCCCCCACATGATGCCCTCAGTCCAAGGCATTTGCTTTTTAGGTTTTGTGGGGTTTTTTGTTGTTGTTGTTGTTGTTGGGGTTTGTTGTTGTTGTTGTTGTTTGTTTGTTTTACAGGGGACTAAGTCAAGTTTATGTTGAAGTGAAAGCAGGGACAGGAGGCTCCTAATAATCATGAGATGAAGGGGGACAAAATGCAGGAGGAATGGGTGTGTGTTTCATACCGCTTCAAAAAAAACCCAAAATTTCTTTTTCTCTTTTGTTCTTCCTCCCACTTTGTCTCTTCTCCCTCCCTCCCAGCAGTCCAGAACCGCAGCACATCTGAGTTCTGCAGCATTCTGGGAAGAAGGTCACTGGTGTCATACGATATTTTGTATGGGAGAAAGGCTAGAAGATAAAAAATAATGCCCCACCACCCCAGCCCCTCTTGATAGCTTTCAGCAGTTTGAGAGTGTACTGGAGAATCTTGCCATTTCTCCCACTCCTGAGCTCAGCATCCATTTATGCAGCCACAGTAGAGCCATTCGCTCCAGGCTAACTCTTTAGCCACCAGAGTTCAGCCCAGGACATAGATGTCCAGTGTCTAAACAGACATTTAGACAGTTTTAGAATAAATCAGATGTCTTCATAATTTTAACTATCAGCTCCTGGAAACACTGAACCTGAAAGCTGTAGACATTTCATAGAAAGCTTGAATAGGTCTCTCAACTGCCAAGAGGTTTTACACTGTAAATCCCAAATGACTCGAAAATTAGGAGCGCAAGCAAAAAGGTGAGAATTAGAAGCTTAACACAATAGCTATTTTTAGCATAAAACTGAGAAACACACTGTAATGGACATGTATACATGTTCTATCAGTAATGTAAAAAAACAGCCTACTGCACACACCTGCCCCTCTGCGAAGGAAGCTACCATCTGTGCGTTAGAAGGGTTATTTTCTGCATGAGAGGCCAAGGATAGTGGGAGAAAAAGGGCCCAGACTGCTAGTAAATGCAGTCAAAATGGCAGGTTGTCTCCTGTTTCAACAAGTGGAGGTGGTCCACATGGAATGACTCTGGCAGAGGCGCCTGACAGAGGGAAGTGTTGGCTTTCCAGGGTTATACTATTAATCTATTAATCCCCCTTTCAGTGCACTGCAGGCAGCCAAGTGGGAGTACAGCTTCCTCCCTTTTCACCACAGGTAGTCTTGGCTAGACTATTGCTCAGAGCCCCCTCTGCACACCCCAGCAACTTCTTGACAGCATCCTTGGGCTCGTGTGAGACTAAGTAAGGGGACGGCATGCCTCCAGCTCAGACTTACCCACTCTCAAAAGCACAGATTCCTGCCATAATCCTGCAGAATCTGGTCTGAAAAGCAATGAGTGTTACCAAATGGAAAACAGAGCCTCTCAGCAGAGACTGTGTCTCCCACAGTCACCCCATGGAAACAGCAAGAGTTACAGACTTAAAAGTGCCCAAGACCATTATATAAAAACAAACACTCCCCTGAACTGGAAGTATATGGTTTTTTAAGGACGTTTTAGATATTGGCAGGGGGGTGCAAGGAGTTCAAGCACAGGTTGCCTTATACCTCCCACAAGCAGGGAAAACAAGTGTATCTAAACCAGCAAACATTCACGTGTTCTTGGACAGCACATGTCAAGGTTAGCTGCTTTCAGGGCAAGGAGTGAAGCTGCAACTTTTGAAGGCACTAGTGCCCTTGTGCCCATCAAGGTCTCCTTAATCCTTGGTTTCTCTACAGAAACAAACCTCTCTGCCTTGCCCTTGTGCCTGAGACAAGGGATCAACCATGGTCTTGTATGCTTTCCTCAAGTCAGAGGTAAACAATGCAGGGCTACAACTTACCTCTAGGTTGAATTCTACTGAAAAGTCATGGGAAGCTCAAATATTCTTGGGACCATAAAGATAAATCAGTTATTTATGCCTGCAGTTCCACCACGTGAGAGCTAAAAAGGTGTTACATTGCTGCCAGCTTAGCTACACATTCAAAAATAAATCTGTTTTCTTGATGATGGTGAGAGAACGCGAGTCACAGGGGAAAGCAAAAGAAGAATGGAGAGCTGGCAAGGGAGAGAGATTTATTCAGACTATGGCTGTCAGAAGGTTCTATTCCAATTAAGGGCTGCACAATTGCCCACAGGACACCTGGTGAGATGAGAAGCTCTGCAAGGTAGCAGAGGCACTTGAAAAAGTACAGATTCTCCTCACTCTGGGTCAGGCAAAGCAGCTGTGCAGTGACAGCTTGCTTTTAGCACACATGGGATACCCCAGCTTGAACCTCCACTTGTGCAATTGAGCAACACAGAGCAGTACTTCCCTGGAGACTCAGCAAAGGGCAAGGGCTGTGTCTAGGCTCCTGGTGAGCAGTTTCCTGTGTAATTACATGAGAAAACAAACAACAATTTCTCCAGAGTCCTTTGAAGTTTAATCAAGCCTTCAGCAGATAAATGAAGTGGTCACAACTGTCCTGCCACAGTGCTGCTGCTCTGGGGAAAATATTACAGAGAAGATAGATGACTGATCATCTGGGCACACATGAGAAGGACGTTTCAAGAGGGAAAGAGTCTCAGGCCCCTTTGCACTGTTACCAACTGAAGCAATCCCTGGTGCAGAGATCAAGTTTCAAACAAAGCAGAATGTTCAAGGTAAATTTATAGGCTGACTCAAACTGCAATCTCTGGAAAGACTACTTATTTTAAGGCAGTGTTTTAGTGTGACCAGTTGTACGGGTAACAGTCATAACAATAGGGTCGAGCATATCCCACTCCCCTACCCAACATTTGGTTTTGGAGGTTGAGGTTTTTGGGGTTTTTGTTGGTTGGTTGGTTTGGTATTTTTCTTTTTTCTTAGCACTATTGCTAAGAAAATTTGAGCCTGGACTTTCCAAAATGGAGAGAAAACAGTGACCCATAAGAGACAGAAAGAAAGAAGCTTAATTGTTCTTGGCAAGAGCAAAGAGCTGGAGCACAGGTAAAGGACAGTCTATACCCTATGTTCCTGCTCACTGCAGCAGCATGCAGGAGCTGAATAGGTGGCCAAAGAAGGCCAATCAAGCTGAAGTGTTTCTTTTCTGCAAGGCGGTAGCAGCCTTCTGAAGGAAAAAAAAAAAAAAACCACAAACCAACCCAATGTTATCTTTTCAAGTTCTGCTTCGTGCTTGAGTTAAAACGCAAGTCAGCAGGGGAGGAAGAGGAGGATCAGTCAATCCACTGCTATTAACTTTTGCAACATTGATGAAAGCTTTTCAGAGGGTGGGACGGTTGTGCTTCATTCTCTCCTGCAGCCCACCTGGGCAGGAGGAATTTGAAAGAACGCAGACTGGGACCAGGCTGAAAGCAGCCATAGAAGTGAATAGGGTTTAACAGAACCAAGCCAACACTGCCACAGGCTTTCAGGCATTGTCTGTACAAGCTACAACAGCTTTGGAAAGAAAATGCATGCTCTGAGAGCCAGCTCAGCTGAACAATTACCAAATACATTTGATTTGCATGTGGCAGAAATGTAAGATACAGCACTAGGCTTCGGATATGGCTCAGTAAGAAAGCTGCCCCAAACAGGCTTCAGCTTAGGAGTGCATGCCCTTACACCACTTTTTTAGGTGGCAACGCGTAAGTTGCATTGCAACTCAGGCTGGAGTAGTGCTGCCAAAACCGAGGCACCCCGGTGTTCTTCTTGCAGTAATGAGAAAGTGGTGTGCTGGATCATACCCTGGCATCATGGGTTCAGGAGTTCACCTCCACTTGGCACATCCCAGGTATCATTTGCCAAGAGAATGACTTGAAATATTCTCAACTCTCTCTCAAACTCCAGTTTTGTGTATGTGCATCCTGCTTAAAGGTAGAAGAGTTATGACAGCTATTTCTGGTGCCTCAAACCTAAAGAGATGTTACATTTTCAAAGGAACCTGAATCACAGAGTCAGAGAATCACAGAATATCAGGGATTGGAAGGGACCTTGAAGGACCATGTAGTCCGATCCCCCTGCTGGACCAGGAACATCTAGATCAGATCACTCAGGAATGCGTCCAGGCGGGTTATGAATGTCTCCAGAGAAGGAGACTCCACAACCTCCCTGGGCAGCCCCTTCCAGTGTTCAGTCACTCTCACTCTGAAGAATTTTTTCCTCATATTTAAGTGGAACCTCCTATGTTCCAGCTTGCATCCATTGCCCCTTGTCCTATCGTTGGACATCACTGAGAAGAGCCTGGCTCCATCCTCCTGACACTCACCCTTTACATATTTATAAACATTAATAAGGTCACCCCTCAGTCTCCTCCTCCAAGCTAAAGAGACCCAGCTCCCTCAGTCTTTCCTTATATGGGAGATGCTCCACTCCCTTAAATTAAGAGCTTTAACATAAAAAGGAAAAAGAGGAGCTAAACCAGAATGCTTTGTTTCTTATTTTGATGGTCACCTTATTAGGCTATTAATGAAGAACAATCACTGGTATGTGAGTGGAATATGATCTCTTTGTGCCATTTACTATGTCCCATGTAGTTCATCCTGGTGTTACCTATTGCAGATAGGTTTGGTGAATTGCTGTGCCTGCATTGTACTTGGAGAAGGGAAGGCAAGGACTACTAGCCCCAAAATAAATAAATAATAACTAAAAGCCTTCTTACACAGTATTCCTAGTGAGGAGGAAATTATTGTTCCAGCACTATGGAGGCAACTGCTGCTGCTGTCTGACTCCGCTGGAGATCAAGGGATCTCCAGTGATCAAGGGACTGACTTTAATGCAGGAGTAGAACCCAATGCAGGCAGTGCTGGGGATCTGGTATCTATGTGAGCCTTGACATTCTGTGTTTATAGATACACTGTTATATAGATACATGTTAAACCCTCCCTATTTCTACAGCCAGAACAAGTAACACCAAAAAGACAGTGCCTATGCACAAAGATCTCCTAGGCTACCAGGGGTAGCCTGGAGACTTCTATAGCTACACACAGGTGTGCAGGACTGTGTTTCCAGCAAAGTCCTGCAGATGCTCAACCAGCATATCTGAGATCATGCAGAAACACAGGTGTTAAGCAACACTATTTTCTCAATGTGCCCACAGTCACCAAGGGGTCACTACTGCAGATATCAGAGAAAGAGGAAAAGAGTTCAGAGGGAAAACAAGTGCAAATATTAAAACTAAACAAATTACATCATTTCATCCATCTCCATCCAGTTTAAAAAAATTCCCTGGAGAAAATGCAAGACTAATTGCAGTCTAGTATTTCAGTCTCTCAAACGGAGCCCTGAGGCTGGACCTCACCAGTGAAACATCAACAAAAGATGCTGCTCTAGCAGTGGCTGCCACAGGAAAACAAACAAACAACAAACAAACAAAATAATAATAATAATAATAATAAAACCACAACAAAACCCCCAAAACAACAACAACAACAAAACCACAAAAAAACATATGCAAAGCCAAAAACAACAGCCCTTCAGATACTCAGCTAGAAAGAGAATATTAGATGACACTAGAGCTCCCTTGTCTTCAATCTCTTCATAAATCACAATTAGAAATACATCTAACATCATGGTAACCTGTAAAGCAGGATGCTCATGACTGTGAAGCCAACATTTAGTTACCCAAAAGCAGAACCTCTGACTCTTCACAGTTTTTAATTGTTTTCAGTCCCAACAGAAATACTTCAGTAAGCGTGAACAGAAGCTGGCAGCCACAGAGGGACAGAAAAGAGTCACAGAGCAATTCTAGAGACAGACTAAACCTTGGACACTTGAATTGGTTTCTGTGGAAAAGCAGTAATGATATCTTATGGCTCCTTTACAGTCACAATAGGACTTGTTGACTTTGAGTGACCTTCAGTGAAAAATACATGTAGATCAGATTTTTTTGATTTTTTTTTTTTTCATTTTTAAAGGAAAAAGCTTTCTACTTCAAAAATGAGACAGGGAGGAGAAACTAAAGAGAAAGTGGAAAAAATGCCTGCTCACCCTCCCTTCTCTTCCCCCCCTTTTTTTTTTTGAATCAAAGTGTTTTTTTCCTCCCTTGAGGTACCAGAAAATAAATATAATTGTGAAAAAGCTGAATGAAGCAAAAGTTTTGTGGAGATTCATGTGTGGATTTGACCTAGATACAGTTAACTTTCTTGTGATTAATTCCTAGGCTATAATTTTATACTAGACTGCTCATACTCTAGCTCTAAAACAAATTGAACAATGTCATATTACTGTCTTATGCCCCTTGATACATCACTAAATATCTGAGCTTTTTAATTATTTGAATGAGACCATGATTCAATAATTTTCCTCTGAATCCTGATAAGAAGTTGGGTTTTCTTTCATGCCTTGCAAACTGCATTAGATTATAAAGGGATTGGAATACTAAAGGAGTATGAAACCTTTTGCCAGCATGTGAAAATCTGTGGGAGGCTGCCAGGTGCTTATGCCCACACTGTATGCTCCACTCCACGTGAAGGACTGTTTAAAACTCTTAAAACTAAAAAAGCAGGTCAATATAGATTAAAAAAAAAAAGAAAAAAAAAGAAAAGAAAAAAAAGAAACAGTTGAATAGGAACGTTGCATCTTGAGAGCTTCAGACCTATGGGTTTTGCTTGTTCCAAAGCAGGATGTCAAAGTCTCAAGAAAACTCCAAAAGCTCACTGAGTCCTGTATCAGTGTTGTTTTGGGGTTTTTTTAATTTATTTTCTACAGGCTGCATGTAGTCTGTCACCCCTTTCCTGTGCCACCTGAGATACCCTTCCAGATCTCCCACCCATGAGAAGGCACCTCCTGGAGATCTCTGTCCTGGCCTGACCATGCCTCAGCAAACTTGTAAGTAGAAGTTACAGCATTTAGGTGACTATCTATGTCTTTATGACATCAGCTGGCATATGTATGCACAGAGGACATGTCCCAGCACCTAGATTTATTTTGTTCCTAACACGGCTACCTTAAATTGCACAGCCAGCTTCTCTTCAACAGTACCAGCAGCAGGCCAAAGATAAACATTTGCAGTAGATACACTAGGGAAGAAGTGAAGTAGTTTTTACTAGAAAAATTGAGCCTCCTTAGACACAGATTAATTTCCTACAAGATACAGTTTCCAAGACCTGAAAGTGAGGAAAATGCTCTGCCCTTCCTGCTAGATTCCTGAGTGATATGTTTTTGCCACACTTTAGGCGAACATCTCAATTAGATGAAAAAATAATAAATTATAACATCTCTGCCAGGGCAGAGTTAACCTAAGGTTGGTTTGAAGATTAAAAACCCTGCTTGAGAGATGCAAGCATCTAATCACACTGTGTTTCTTAACCCCACTTGAGCTGGCTGCAGAGGTTTCCTTCATTTTCACCAATTAAACTTTCCCAGTTCACCTTTTCTCACCTTTGATTGTTTCATGAATATTTTCCTGGTTACCTGAGCAGTGAGAGCTAATTTGTAAGTTCCTAGCAGCAAATGACTGGCTCCACTGCTCATACCCTAAACACACTTACTTAGATCACTGAACCTGCCAGCAAGGAAACAACCCTCTACCAAAGCGTTACGTGCAGGGGTGGCTCACTTGACACATCAGTTTTTCTGGCAGCCTTAAGTTTGCTAAAGATCAAGGTTTTCCTTGCTAGCCCAGACATTTTAGTGAGCTGGGTCAGCTGCAATAGAAAAAAAACCTCAAAATCCAGACTCTGGATTCAAAGGAGCCTCTTTTCCTTCTTACCCAAGTGTCCCAACACCCTCTTCATGAATGCAGCCTCCCAGGATGCTGGGTTGCACCTACAAGGTCATCACCAGCAGAGATAAAGAAGTCATTAATCCACTCTACTCAGCACTTGTCAGGCCACACTTGCAATATTGTGTTCAGTTTTGGTCCCTGCTATACAAAAAGGGTGTGGGCACATTGAAGAGGGCCGGAGAAGGGCCACAAAGGTGATCAAAGAAAACCTGGGAAGCCTGCCATATGAGGAAAGGCTGAGAGAACTGGGTTTGCTCAGCCTTGAGAAAAGAAGGCGTAGGGGAGACCTTATCACCACATTCCCCTATTTAAAGGGTCGATACAAAGAAATGGAGACTCCCTTTTTACAAGGAGTCACATGGAAAAGACAAAGGGTCATGGATACAAGTTAATGCTGAGGAGATTCTGACTGGACACAAGGAAAATTTTCACAATGACAACAATCAGCCATTGGAATAATCATAGAATCGTAGAATGGTTTGGGTTGCCAGGGTCCTTAAAGATCATCCAGTTCTAATCCCCCTGCCATGGGCTGGGACACCTCCCACTAGACCAGGTTGCTCAAAGCCTCATCCAACTTAGCCTTGAATACTCCAAGAGATGAGGAATCTACAACTGCTCTGGGCAACCTGTTCCAGTGTCTCACTACCCTCGTAGTAAGGAATTTCTTTGTAATAGCTAATCTCAATCTACTCTCTTTCAGTTTAAAACCATTACCCCTCATCTTACCCTTATACTCCCTGATGAAGAGTACTTCGCCATCTTGCCTGTGGGCCCCCTTTAAGTACTGGAAGGCTGCTGTAAAGTCACCCCAGAGCCTTCTCTTCTCCAGGCTGAACAATCCCAACTATCTCAGACTGTCTTCACAGGAGAGGTGCTCCAGCACCATCTCTGAGGTAAGTGGTGGATTCTCCAGCACCTAGACACTTTTAGGATTCTGCTGGATGGAGTGCTGGGTCAACTTGTCTAGGCAATAGTTTTGCCAAGAAAGACTGGAACAGATGATCCTTGAGGTGCTTTCCAATCTGGTTTTCTAAGATTCTGTGATTACCAGGCCATTCATTGCAAGACACAGGAGAAAAAGGAGGTGTGAGGTTCTCCACTGTTGAATCTAGCACAGAAAGTGGTATTTCCTTCACCCTGCTGTCTCCTGCACTGCTTGACATCCCCTCTTTATGTCTATAGCCTGGTATTTCTGTGGATATCTCCCCCAAGGTTCTTATGGTGAAGGTTCCTCAAAACTACTCTGGCTCCTTTCCATGAGGAGTTCAAAGCCTTTCTAATCATCCTAGTCCACCATTAGCACTGCTATCTGGCTGGAAGAGAAATGTCTTCAGGCAAGCCACATCAAAATCTATAGATATTTTCTCCAGGAGAAAGGAAAGCAATGGGAGGTAGGTAACTGATATCAAAGAAGACAGCCAGTTCACATAGGCATCTCCATCAATTTCATACTTTAGGTATTCACCTGGTAATTTTGCCTTGCCCTACAGACAGAATTTTAGATAGAATACAGGACAAAGTTTTTCTTCTTACTACTTTGTGCTCAGAAGGCCAAAATCAACATACAAACATATATGCTCTTTGGGTAGTTTTATTTGAACAAGTTACCAACCAACTTAATCAGCACCTATAAATTCTGCACTAATTATTGCACTCATAGCTTATTCCTTACACACAAACTGCTAACACTAGCTTCTTCAGACCTATTACTCTTCACATCTTACTACTTGCTGGTGTGTTTGCCCTTGCTTAAATAACATTTTCCCAGAGTTGCTCCAGCTGTGGCTGACAGGCTCAGCTGTGCCCTGCAGTGGGCCCATTGGAGGCAGCTGGGATCTTCACAGAGGCCCTCCTGTAGCCTCCCTGCCAGCTCCTGCGCGTCAGCACAGCCACACCCAGTACAAATTGTTTATCATAAAGGATCAATAAGGATTCATCTGTATCCAAAGTGCAGCTGTTTTGCTAAAACAACTTCGTCCTTAGAAGTAATAAAGAATATAAAGTACTATCCCAACAGGTGCTGGTGGAGTAAAACTGGCCCAGGGAATAATGATGTAGGAGTCCTGGGGAAGTTGGCTCAGATCCTTATTGTCCACTTAGGGTTTGAACAGCAGGAAAACTCTTAAGTGCCTAATGGACGTTGTACACCATTCAGATTGGGGAACTGAAATTATGACCTTCACAGTTACATTTCTGTGAGACAGAGACACTGAAAATGTGTTGAGAGGTTTCCTTGCTTCCTTTTTTTACCCTGATGAAAGCATTAAGACAGTTGATTATTAGAGGTCTCAGTTGGGTATTTAATGACTATTTAAAGAATTGCCAATGAACAATGGTATTTCAAGGAACATTTCCAGATGCAAAGCTGTTAATATTTTAGTCGATGATATGCATTACATTTCCTCCTAATCAAGTTTCCAGTGATGATTGGGATGAAAGAAGATAAAGAAGTATTACTTAAGCTGAAAGAGACCTATTTCACTTGTTAAGTGAAACCCCTTTAAATAAAAGACATTTAAAAGGCATGAGAGGCCACAAGGACAGACATCCTACCCTAAAGGGGGAGAGAAGTGGGGAATCAAATTCGAGTTAGCAGTTCGGTGTCACTGCAGAGAACTATGGCAGTCCCTGCCTGGTGAGAGCATAAGACATAAAATGTGCTAAAATGAGATGGATTCACAAAATACCACCAAGCTACAAATAATGGCAAGTTCGTACTTGAAAGAAGCGACTGCAGAACGGGCAGCCATCTGTGCTTGGCTTCGAATACCCAGCCTGCCAAAGGCTGTGATTAATGCTGTCCGGACAGTTCTTTTCCTGTCTGCTGTCAGCAGCGCTGTCTGTTCCAAAGCCTGCCCATGGCACTAACAACAGATGTCCCTAGCAGTTCAAAAGCTTCCCTGAAGCTCCAAAGTTTGCATTTCAATTTCCATGGTGTAAGCCATATCACTAGAAGATATGGGAAAGGTGCATTTTTCTTTAAAAAAATACTGTAAATCTGCTTCCTAATATTTTAATAAATAAGCTAAAAATGTCCACTTGGCAGCTTCTCTGTGCTGGGGAAAACCTCAACAGAGTTACCACCGGTGGGACGCTGAAGAAGCAGCACATAAAGGCAGACATGGCTAGAGCTGAGCTGTCAACTCGAGGCAAGGATCTGACATGTGTTGGATCCTCCCTCACACACAGCTCTAAGGAATGCTCCGTACTGCTGTTTGGGTAAGATCACAAAGGTTGTGCCTCTAATTTTCAATCTAGGCTTTCTTGCGGTTATTCTTATAAGGCCCCACACATCCCATCGGTATTGCTGTTAAAATATAGGAAGCATCCTGAAAAGTCTCTCAGCATATATATTTCCTAATTACAATGATTTCAATTTGCTTTTCAATTTGTTGACACAGCATTGTATTTCTTGTCACAGCTTCAAACCCAGCCGCATTAGACGCCTTGTTCAAGCCCATATTTCAAGGCAGTGACAGGCAGAATTAAGATTCAGCTATGCTCTCCACTTGCATTTTTCCAGGGAGAATTTCACAACCCCCCAGACAAATAAAAAAGAGAACAAAGAAAAAATCCACCACAATACAGACAGCTGAGTAGGAAATAAATAGTCCAGAAGTACAGCAAAAGCTTATGCATATTTGAAATACCCAACAGCTACAGGGTCTAAGCTGCATGAACAGGCCTCAGTGAGACCTTCAGGAACAGGCTTAGTTATATTAGCTTAGAGGAATAATCGTCGCAGAAGCCTGACAAACTTTTGTGCGAAAAGCCTCTAAAAAGTCACTGGTAGCTGTCAAGTTCAGAAGAAAGCAGCAGGAAAGCTAAGAGTAAGATAGAGCTGATGTAAAAGTTGAGAGTTCCTGGAAAGTATCTTACAGTGAAATCGGTCATTGCTGTTAATTAATTAGTGTAATTAATATAAAGCTCTAATTTGAGTAACCAATCTGAGCATTAAACAACGATTTGGCAAGCAGAAAACCATCTCTAGTTCAATGCATTAGAGAAGGGTCATTCTCCAGGTACACAGCTAGATGGCTGCATTAACCTCATCCCACCCAGGTCCTCAGGAGATAATATCATTTTGGTGCTAAATTAATTTGAAAGAACACAGAGTGCCAGGGATGCTGCCTTTTGTTCCTTCCTTACTGATGTCTTTCAGAAACCTGCTGCAAACTGTGTCAAAACCCTGGTTACTCTCTGCCAAGACACCCTCAAGACACACAAACCATCTTCCCATCCTTTGCAAGATATCCCACTAGAAGACAGCTGTAGGAGGCAAAGGTATCAGTATTGAATCAAATCAAGGAAAGAACAAGGATGCCCAAAAATCTTACTGAAAACTGCGGGAAAGATAGGAGTTAGGCAAGTCACCAGAGGTTTCTACTCAGCAAACTCTTTTCTGAGATTGGAAAGGATTATGGATCATGAGTTGACTTTGTTCAATTCTCTTTGGGGATCTGTACCTTAAGCATACAACTCCCACTGGTGTTTATTTCAGCCCACACAAGGCGATAATGGCATAGAGCCTCCTGCCTGCTTGTCAAGTGCCTCTTGGAAAAACTGCCAAGGTCTCAGGCATTCTACCTTTTATGTAGAAGGTGCCCTAGCATATCAAAGGTGATTTCAAGACTCCTTGCACATTGCTTGGCATTTGGGTCTTGCAGAATCCAAGTTCCCACAATTACTGCTGCAAAGAAAACTTTTGAAATCCCTGTCCAATTCTGCTTTATCACCTTGGCTGGAAAATGACAAACAGCAAAGCTGGTTTTGGAACTACCAGTCAAGTTTGAAGGTAAAACTTTAGGGTAGCTTTTTTCCCCACTTTTCTGTGACTTACTGGAAAATCAGCATGCAGTCACATAACCCAAAACAGAGAGTTTACATATGACACAAGTGGCTTGCTTTCAGAAAGCTGAAGTGGAATTGGGAATGTAAGTGTAACAGGATATTTGACAGTCACTCCTCAACACCACTTCCAGATAAGAGTAATTATAGGCATTACAGATTGTTAGAGCTTGCCTTGACTTGTCCTTCACAGTCAGACATGAGCCAGGAATGTCAGCACAGGATGGTGTTTGGTTTGTCCATGGGGATCAGCATCTCTACCAGCACAACATTACTGACTCACATTCAAAAGTCCTAGAATTTCTTCGTTTATATACAGGGAAACAAGTTTGGGTTTGCAAAGGTACATTTTAACTGGTATTTAACTAAGTGGTAAAAACACCTCTGGAAATCAAGCTAATTAAAGGGTGAAATAGAAATTGCCAGAAACTTACATATTCATGGTCACTCTCCATATGATCTCAAGAATTTACAGGATTCTGTAAATCCTGCAAGGAGGGTAAGAAGTCCTGGCTGGGGGTAGTTTCCCCTACCTCTCATCATAACCAAACTGAATGGAGTGAGTGGTAGATGCAAGTGACGTTTTGCCCCATTTGACAGCCACTTGTATCAGCAGGCAACTGAAGGCAGAGTAATGACTTAGATTTTGTCAGTTTGCTTCCTTTTTTAAAGACACAACTGAATCAGACTACAAAATAAAAACTTATTTGGGGCAGAAAAATCCTGAAGGTTGCTGAAGACAGAAAACCTGTATACTTGGTAGCTCTAGTGGTATTTTTACATTGAGTCCAACTCCGTCCCAGCTATTTACTGAAGTCACACCATTTACAGCAGCCTCTGTCATCCACCCCCAAAAGTTTGAGACGTGACCACTATTTAAACAGACTGTTAGTGCTATGAAGACTTTGGAGAAAAGTAACTACCATGGGAAAATTCTGGGGGCTGTACTAGCTCAGACACAAGACCCACCCATTGCTGCACACATTTGGTGTGAAAAGACTAGAAATAAGAGAAGCTGTTACTTTGCTGCTGAAGACCAGCAACTGATGCTTACTGCCATCTGCCATTGACTCTCACCAAGATGGTGAGTGGCAGTTTTCCAAACACAGGGCTTTCACAGCATCTCCAATGCCACATCCCACACCCACGTGCAATCAAGGTCAGCAGACACCCTGCACAACCCAACTCCTCCTGTGAGCACAGCAAACCCTTTCCTGGGTCACAGCCTGGTAAGAACTAAATACTGAATAAAGTGAGTCCTAGCAGCCCTGACTGGCAATGCAGTAGTAAACGCCACTGTTCACACTGTTACAATTACAGTCTGTCGTTGATGGTTAAGAAAGGGTGAGGAGGAGAGAGGTTCTTTTCTCCACTTCTGACTCAAGCAATCAATGAAGCTTCCACTTTTATGCAGAAAACATGCAACTTTTAATGCTGATGAATGCAGAGAAAACTAAAAACATACACTTAGACTCATCTGCTTCTCAAGTTTCTGAGCTATGGGTCAAATTTTAATGCCTTCTTAAGTCATTCTCAGGGTAATGAAACAGGAACCAGATCTGGATAGGCAGGAGTGGAAACACTACAGCAAACATTCCTGCTGTGAAAGGGGCATTGATTACTCCAGCCTGGACCTTCACACTTCCACCCCATGTCCTTGTATCAAGGTTAGGATCAAAGCCATTTTATGGAGTCAGTACAGCTCCACCTGTCCTCCCCCGCTGCCTCCTTCCAAGAACAGGTCTTGCTTTCTAACCAGCTTCTTACTTAACAAGCTGCTATTCTGTTCAGCCTGGATAATTTAAAATCAGAGAACACAAACAGCACACACACACACACAAGATAGGGTACACACTCAACGCGCTCTGATTCAGCAAAGGTTTTGCAAACATGCTCAAAAGATAAGGTGGGAGCTGTTTCTGAAACTGTCACCTCACTTTAACTTTCACCTGCTTCCAGTCCCTGTTCAGTGAGTGGATCTGGATCAGCAGCATTCTTGCACGCCACATTAATTTCAGCATCTCATTAGCTCATTCATTTTTTAGTTGGATGCCAGAGATACAGAATGTTCATTTGCATTCAGCATTGTAATACTTCATTTGTTTTCATTCTCCACATTCCTCCAACTTTTGGCTTCACCTTCTCTTGTCTCACTTTGCTCTTACTGTCTGAATTCCAGGAGCCTGCAGGGGCACTGCCAATTCACAGCAGCTGCTACTGTACTCCTAACACAGTAGCAAGGACCATTTTCCTACAGAAATCCTAAGCAATATCCGTCATCACAGCTGGTGCAAAGTGGAAGTGTCAAGTTTCCACAAGGGAAAGAAAAAAAAAAACTTGAAGAGTATTGAATCTGATATTGGCCAAGTCAAATATTTTGAGGTCAAGATTAAACTAAAGTGCCTCCAAAAATAGAAGGACTGGTTTTAAAAGAGGTCTCAGAAAGAAATTTAAAGGTGAGAAAATTGTTCAGAAAATTAAGATTGCAAATAGGCTCTATCGGTGATATTTTTCTGACTGGACACCTGCTGTTTCCTAGAAATAAGCTAGGAATGTGAAGAGCATAAGGAATCTGCCTTACAGTAAGAATAGTACCTATACGTTCACTTTGATAGACTAAGTAAAAATATTTACTGTGGATTTTAGAACAGCCTAGGTAAGGGTAGATACATCAAGAACAATGCAGCATAATAAGAGATAACAGAGACAAGGAAAAACAGAGTGCTATGTACTTCCAAAGATCAAGGCCAGGTAGTCAGGGGTTTGGGGAAGAAGTTCTCTAAGATCTAAAAGCTAGCTAACAAAGGCTATTACAAATGAGAAAAACCTGCATAAACAGGAGCTTAACATCCATTCCATAACAGAAGTTATGGAATCAGAAGAACCTTTTCATCATCTTTTGTCAGGCAGAAAGCATCTTGGACTCAGAGAGACAGAGGTACATCTGCATCATTGTTTGGAGTTCAGCTTCTTACGAAGTCCAGCTATGAAAACTCCCAGCTCATTTTGCCTTCAGCACTTTCCTGGTATTCCACGCCCTGCTATTTCAGCAGTACTACTGTCAAACTGAGCACTCTACCGTCTCATCCGGACATCTTCAAGAAGTAATTACACATTGTTTTTTTCTGCTACCAAATATAGCCTCTGTCCCATTATGAGATGCTTGGGATGTGCACCTCATGCAAAAATGGCGCTTTCTGCTTTTCGATCAGGGCTCTGTGGTTACGCTACATGTTTACAAATCTTTTGGAAAAGGAACCTCAGCCATTTCTGACTGGCTTATCAAAAAAAACTCCTTCCAAACAAAAAAGCTAGGTCTATGTCCAACTTATTGCAGACTATGTTCTTAAAACACCTCTTTTTTTCTGAGAAAATGTGGCTGGTAGCTCATCAGGGAAAACAAAACCAGGAGGAGGGTAAAAAAGGTTCTTTACTCCAGATACCCAGCTGAAGTACTGGCACGTTCCAAAGACTTGGAGGTTTTGTTCAGTGAGCCATCCAGCTCAACTCAGCATGTTGTGACGTGGGGGCATTTATCACAGAAGATGAATTGGGCCTAGATTTTTCTGTTCTGGAACAAGATCTGAGCTGCCTGGACTGAAGCAGCAGCTCATACAGCTAAGGCCCACAAGCAGCTGTTACTGCTGTAGTAGCTGCCAGGAAAGAAAAAAAAGTGGGAGGACCACAGACCTGAGTTTGATTCAAATATACTAGCCTGGCTGAACAAGATGCAGCCTATTTTTACCACTATTGAGAACATTCCTGCCCACCCCACAGGAAAAGTCAGCCCTTGCAATCTACCCCCAACCCTGCTTTCTGTTGCTGGGTGATCCAAGACACTAGAACTTCTGAGATGGTTTCAGGTTAAGTGCCAAAATCATGAAAGCAATTATGCAAATGCCACAGTAACACAAACATGAAGTGACAACCTATTAAGCAATCTTTAATTCTCAGTGTTGTAAAGGATTTATTAAACACTATATTGCAAGGCCAGAATGAATTTTAAATAGGCTGGCAATCTCATTACACCCTCAAGTAGGACAGTTAGCAACTGAACCCCAAATATCTTACAAGATTAACATTGTTTCCTGTGTTGAACTTAGTAAAGCCTTAAGGATAATTTCATTTTCCCACCATCCAGATTCCTGATGTCTCAGACCATGTTCCCAATGTTCCCATAAGCTGCACTAATGCCTCTTCCCAGTACCAAGGAGATGCTAGGTGCAGAGAGTGCAATTGTGATGTGGATATGTGTGTGGATGCAATGTTGTGTGGATCAACAAAGTACCAAAGGCAAAAGCATTTCATTAAGGCTGAGAGGCCACCACTGATGCAGGTGCAATAGGGAATCTTGCACTGAAGTGATAATTGCAGATACAGTGTATTGGGTGTAAGTGGTAAGGCACTTCACCCACCACTGGACACAGCTGAGCTGGTGGATACCATAACATACTTAAGGATAACATACTTAAGAATGGACATAAAATGTCAAAGAGCAGTGAGGAGTGAAGGAAAAAGTGTGTGAACACCAGGACTAGAGAAAAAGGAGAGCAAAGACGTGCAGCGCACGGAGAGACCACAGGGAAGCAGGTGTTTCCCTGCAGGCCGTGCAGAGGTCCACTGTAGAACCAATGTCCATGCTGCTACCCATGGAGGGCCAATTGGTTATTTCCTGAAGGAACTGAAGCCCATGGAGAGCCCACACAGAGGCAAGTTTGTCCCAACAGACAGTGGCCTACAGCAAGGACCACTACCAGAGCAGGGGAAAAGTGTGAGGGGGAAGAAGTGGCAGAAAAGAGCTGTTGTGAGCTGACCACAACCATCCCCAGTCCCTCAGGGGTCAGCGGAGGTAGAAGAGTCAGGAATGAAGAAATTATGTTTGATTTGGCAAAAGGGAGAGGGGGGCAGGAGGAAAGAAAAGGTGCTGCTTTATTTATTGTATTTGTTACTCACTATCCTAATGTATTTTAATTGGCAACAAATTAAATTAATTTCCCCCAAGGTGAGTCTGTTTTGCCCATGAGAGTAACTGGCAAGTTATCTCCCTATCTTTATCTTGGCCCGTGAGCTTACTTTTGGCTTGAAGTTCAGTTTTTGTTCTGTGTTATCCTCTCCCTACTCCTGCAAATTGTTTCATGTTAAAGTAAAAGCAATGAGAGTTGATTTTTCAAGCCTTGAGATACTCCTCTGACACTTACACAATGCCTTTTACCTTGGAATCTGCAAGCAGCACAACAGGTTTGTTCACTGCCACTTTCAGGGGAGCAGTCACCACTGCCTTTCACTTAAAACCAAGAGAAGACATGGTACAGCATGCTGCACTGAAGATACCTTTCACTTGGAAAAGATTTTTTAATAAAAAATCACATGGTTATTGTAAGAACAGGTAGCTGATGAAGCCACCCTGTCAGTCTCTTTCAATATACCATTTTATTTTGCTCTGTGCTATTTTCTTGTAATACCGCATCTTTTTTAAAAAGTGATTTTTTTTCATCCTTCACTTTACTCAATGAAACCTCAAACTGCAAGTACAGTCTGGCTTCTGAAACTGAATTCAGCAACTGTCAGGATTCCCAGTGCCTTGAGATGTGTGTGTCATATCCAGCAGAATGAAAGAAGGACAGGCAGGAAAAAGAGCATGAAGAGCAGCTGACAGTTACCCTCTGAATACCCAGCATCTCAGTGAGCCTGCAAGATGTACCCTTGTAAAAACCAAGGAATGCTTGCAGACAAGTCTAAGAACAAGAAATTGGGCTATGACATTTCTCCTAAGGTTGTCAGGCCCCAAGACCTGGTAGGAAAACAAGGAAGACAACTTCCTTGTGTCATGAAATCTGTACCAGTACCAGCATGTGATGATGACACATATTAGCGATTTTTGATCTCAAGGGCATTCCAGCCTACTCAGCAGCAATCCAACATTAGATGGTTGGTCTTGATGACATGACACTTGGTAGCTTTCCATGCCCTGGAGGTTTCAGTTGAAGGCAGTTACCTGATATTTCAGCAAGGGGCACTTTTGCAGCAGAGGAAAGGCAGCAAAGTCTGGCTTTCCTGAGGACCAAAGTAATTCACACACCTCCTCTGCAATATCAGGGACAGCACAGATTACATGGAGTGATCTCATTTCTGTCTCCTTGTTTTAATTTTAAAACAATTTGCATTGTGTACATGGAAAAAAAACCAACGTGACATTTGGATGTGTGCCTTTTGATACTCAGCCAAAAAGAGATGTAGCTGCAGTGCCTCACTAGCATTTAACCCTATACTTAGCCAAACACATGGCAGGACTCAAAGCAAGTTTCCTCGGAGACAA
Organism: Jacana jacana; assembly: GCA_013400555.1. NCBI lineage: Eukaryota > Metazoa > Chordata > Aves > Charadriiformes > Jacanidae > Jacana > Jacana jacana. The sequence continues at coordinate 259,918 of VZTM01035987.1, forward strand.
ACCATTATGACTAATTGTTCACAAAATTTTCTAAAGGAGCCACCCAAACAGCCTTGTTGCAGCAGGAGCAAGAGAAGGGAACAGCTCTTGTGTAACACCTCAATAGTTTAATAAGAAGTCCTTATCTCCTCATGTCAATGCCAAATTCGGGCATTTGCCAGGTCAACCAAATTCACTGGCTCGTGACTGTGGGCTCACCAAATTAAGAAGTACCTGAAATCCACCTCACCATTTAAATGGTGCTGTCACTCAGTCCAAGAGTCTCATCCAAATCTTTGAAAAAGCATGCTCTCCGTCAAAAGGGCCTTGCCATTAAGAAGAAAAGAATAAGCAAAGGACAGACACACAGAAATACCCTTTTTTCTTAACCTTTGTTCAAGTCAGACCAGAACTTACATCTAGCCTAGAGAGTAACCAACACTACGAGTTCTCCACCTGCACAGTTACAAAAGGCATACTTAACTCCATTTTTTGCAGCACAGCTACCCAGGACAAAATTCAGGACTGCTTAAAAATCCCACTTTTAGTCTTTTGACAATCCATCCCATGTAAGTTTATTGCCCTTGGGGAAATAAATAACATTCATACAGAGATGTTTTTCCCTGCAGAACTCTTGGAGGCAATACAGGGCTGCAAAACTAGCTGCCTCTCTATTTAGAGAAGCAGGAACTGAACCCAGACCTGTGTTTCTCAGAATAGCACCTCTGGTATGAGACCATGCTGAAGAAGTCGCTCATGGCAGAGAAGAAAAAGTGAAGTCTGGTATTTCTACACTGTGTGGTTTCTATACAAAGTGTCCTCCTAATCAGTGACAGCTGAAAAACTGGAGTGAAGGGGGAGAAGAAAATCTTAAACATAATAAAGACAACATTTATATCTATATATATATGTGTATGTATATGTACATGCACATGCATATTAACTCTCCAGCCATCCCAGCCAGTTACCATTAAATAGTTAGAAGGTACTGCAGTTTCTGGGAAAAATGTCATCTTCCTTGTGTGACTTTTGCTTTAAGCTTGTATAGCAGGAGGCAGCCAGTTGTTAGGACACGCTAGCCGTGGAAAGCCCATGCAAGTGTCTGCAGTTCTGGAAATAAAGAAGTCATCTGATGAGCTCAAAGAGACTGGTGCTTCAAGCTAACTCTGAATGAACAGGAGTTTGATTTGCAGTAGTTTGCGCTGTAAACATTTGGACCTGAGCAACAGTGATGTATTTGTGTTTTTAATCGGCAAAACCAAACCCTTTGAGGGCATGGTTACATTGTTCTGAAGTCTGACTCTATAACAGCAGATGCAAGGAGTTCCCACCAGCCACCCTCCAAGCTCTGAAATCTTCCCTCTCCAAGAAGTTGGTGGGGGGTGTAAATGTGAATCGATCTCTTATTTAGACTATACTGACACAACTATCAGCATGACAGATTAGCTGTTATTTGAACACTCTCACCAACATTCCACTTTGCTGAGAAAAGTATCTGCCAGGAAAAAGCAGAATGAGCTCTGAACCCCCAAGGTTGCTGCTGCCCCTATTCTGAAAGCCATTGGGAGCCCAAAAGACCCAATATACACCAAAAAAACCTGCTTTGCCCAGGTGCTCAGTGGGTGCCAGTGAAGATAAGAGGAAATACCAATGCATAAAATGAAATGGCTTCATTTTTAAACCACATGAACAAGAAAGGCTAGCTGTACAGATATTAAATCCCAATACCAAATGATACTAAATCCTCTAAAGAGGTCAGTAGCAAGGGGCATATTTTAGACCTCATGGGGTGCAATAAAGCCCATGGATCCATTGTCTGGATGGCTCTACTTGCCTTCTGGGAGATGTTGCTTTTGCCCTCTTTCCTCTACATCATTCACACCCACACGGCTCCTCTCAGTTTCTGTCTTTGGGATCCAAACAGTAATGCAATCCTGTGATAGGCTAATCACACCATTTCATTAATCATTTATTTCATCAATCATTTTGAGCCATTTCCCTAGGGCCACCCAGCCTTGCCTATAGCTGCCAAATTTCAGACTCGTTTCATCTCTAACCTAGTTTCAGAGCTGCCTTGTCTCCCTGTCTTTCATGTTTTCAGCTCACATTTTACTTGCACATTTGTACTGGCTGTCCCTGGTCAGTGAAGAGCAGGATTAGGGGGGACAAAAGCGCAGAGAGAGACTTTTATTATTTTTTTTGCTAAACTCAGTGCCTTGGAACCAGATGGTGGCTGACTTGTTTAATTCTACTACTCTAAAAGTGGACTCAAAAGAGCAAGTAACCTCAAACTGGGCAGCACCCCATGCTAGAAAGTATCTACGGGTCTCTAATATTGCAAAGCATCGGTTCACTCTATCTTCATGCAACAGCATGTCCCGCGGTTATGTTATATGGGAAACTGGCAAACAGAATTGGCCCAGCAAGGCTCAGCCATCCAGAACACAATTTACCAAATCTGTAACAAGTAGCTGCAATATTTTTTAACACATTAGGGGCTGGGGAGGTGTATTTTCAGTACACTAGCAGCACAGCAGTCACATCTTGCACTGCACTCACAGGGACAGCAGGTAAGAAGTAAGACATCTGAAAAAAGACAAGAGAAAGTCCTTACAGTATGTTCAGCTTAGCCTTCACTGAGCTCTGCCATATATCATGTGCTGCTGAAGAACAAATTTCCATCTCCTGGCAAATCACACATATGGGCAAAGAAAGCCTTCATGCTTCCCTTTAGTTGGGAACTGAAAAGCAGCTCTTCCATGAAAACACAGACCTTTTCTTTTTCTCCTTCTCTCTAGAAGGTGGGAGGAGTCACAAGGACAAGAAACTCCCTCCTTTGCCGTATAGGCTCTTGGCTCTGACAGCTCCTAGATGGAACAAGCCCACTTCCCTCCACCATTGCACATAAAGGGTGGCAGATCTGAGAGCACTAAGGGTTGAAAGAAAAACACTGACACCAGGTCTCACACATGCTTTATCCTTAAATTAACAGTAGGTCTTGATACCGTGGCATCAAGTACCCTAGACACTTCAGTCTTGCAGTTTCTAGACTAGACTCTAGTCTACCCTAGACCTGAGTCTTGCAATTTCTCTGGTGGCTCAGAGGTGCACATTGCAGAGATGACACTCCATTCCTACAGGCCAGGCTCTTGGGCACATTAGCTTTTGAAGCTCCTGCAAGGCCAGAGCATCATCAGAGCACGGGTATAAATACAAACCAGGTGGAGTCTCCTGCATTTGCATTCGAACCACGGCAGCCTCCAGCCTACCAGTATGTCCCTGTGGAGTTCCAGCCCTCTGCTCCAAGTTGCTCTTCTCCAGCAAAGCCAACATTGCAGATGTCAATTGATGACAGGCGCGAACACCACACTAAGTATCTGTGCTTTTGTTCACAGTGGGACCAAGCAGTGTTTTCAATAAATAATAAGATCTCCTAGAAGTAGGATTTTTAGGGAAACTAGATTATTGGCAACTTTTTGCAGAGTTATTTCAGCCAGAAAGGGATGAGAAAATCAGAAGTGTCAGAGCATAGCTTGTTGTGCAACAGCAGATAGCAACGAAATAATAATTTCATTATGAAATAGTCATAATGAATAGTAATTTTAAAGAAGATTTAGTAAAGTAACTCGGGCAGCAAGCCAAGGCCTAATATTTCAGCTTCAGACTTTTATTCCATCCTCTTGCAGTGAAAGAACTAAATCTGTGACACTCTTTAAACTATGGGCAAACAGCAACAGCACCCAACAACTCACTTCTGGTCTTTCCCCAAACACTCCCACTTCAGTAGGTATATTTGCAGGCTTTGGCAAATGAGCTTTTTGGGAAAAAGGCTGTGTTCTGGTTCACTGAACACACTGCAGAAGCACAGACCCTTTGAAAGAGGCAGGCTTTGAACACTGCTCCTGGTCTTGTGACAGTATTCCTTGATGCAATAACCTCACCTATTTGGAACATATTCTTTCTGCTAGTAAAGATGGTGTGGGGCCTGGGTTATCTTTTGATACCGCCTGCTTCAGAAAATCCAGGACTCATGAGTCATTTAAAAGCATTGAGGAACTCAAGAAGCTGAAATATTTCCATGGACAAGTGTTTATTTCAGTTCCTTCCAAGATGATAAAAAGTTCGCAATTAATAAAATACAGGTCTTAACAAGCTTAGAAATGCAAACAATTCAAAGGTTCTTGCAACCCATTCTAGCATTTCCTATATTTGGTATTACTTTCCCTCCAAATACTCTTCAAGACCATTCCACTAAGCGGGAAAGGTATAAAATATTCCCTCAGTAGTCCCTACGACACTGTCCCAGGGATTTCTGGGGTTTTTTTCCCTTTAAATCTCACAAAGTACCTGGCAAACCTCCTTAATGGAGATTTCTGACTGTTGAAAAAGACTGCCTTCAATATTCAAATATGAAAGAATATTAAAGACCTTTAAAACACACACAGAAAAAACGGTTGGGCCTGTGCTACCCCATCCCAGTAACCCAAAGATGTCATGTAGCCCTTTTCTAGAAGCATAGTGCTTGTAAGGACATCAGCAAAACTATTCATAAAGTCTCAGAGGTTGTCTGCAACAACCAGCTCCGTACCAGCTCCTTGTCAAGTGCTGGCCACTCACCTTGTAATTGTTCCCATGCTAGTTTTTGAGCTGTATCAGTTTTTTAGTCTCTTCACCTTGTGTCATGCTTATTTCACTTGCTCTGATATTCTTTTCAGGAAGGCCCATCAGGAGGCTTTTGGGAAGTTGAGATCAGGCCTCTGCTTTCCTGATGAATCCCAAACAGTTCTGGGCTTTCCTCTGCAGAAACAGCACTGGCAAAACTTTACTATATTGCTATACTCCAAGACCTTCAACATAATACCTTTGAGGTAATTTTAATTTGTATGCTTGGTGTGGACATGTGGCTTACTGCTTTAATTTCCAGGTTTAAATGTTTCTGGGCCCCACTCCTCTGCACAGTGCCTATTTTTTTATTATATCATTGGCTTTTTTTCATTTAAATCAGCACCCTTCAATTAGGGAGGCTGTTATTTTTTTCTCCATTATTTATTCCAGGTCAGGAGGCTCAATCAGCAGCAGCACCCCCCACCATTCAGGAAAAGATTCAGTCTCAAGAAGCACATAAGAATCTTTTCAAGTTCTCATTAATCTCATTAATCATGGCCTGTAATCCCTGGGATCCTGCCAAGCTCTGTGGTTTTCCTGGTGGTCTCCTTCATCAACTCCAAGACGCACAGATAGCTAAAGCCCTAAGGCAGCTTGGTTTCTGGAGGTGCACAAGAAATCCCAATTTTCTTCCTACACTCTGTTTCTTTCAGCTTCATCTGCCTCCAGAGTCATCTGCAATGAACACCTAGATGACTTCAGGAGCCCGACTTCCTTGAAAAAGTTAAGACCCATGTTTTAAGCTAGAGAGGGTAGCACTGATCTAATACTGGTTTTCTAGCACAGGCCCCCTGCTTGTCACAGGGAACAAGAAATGCCCATCATCACCACCTTTTCAGAAGCCTTTGTCACATGAAGAATTGTCAAGTGCATCATCAGCCATCCAATGTTACCTGGACTGAAACTGTAGAAGAAATCTGCTGCTGGTTTTTGCAATAAGTGCCACACATGCTGAAAATCAAGGTGGATTCCCACTACTGGATCTGACTTCAGTATCAAACTCTGAAAAACAAGCAGTATTTGGATTAATGAATCTGATAGGTCCCCAGGCACTCTTGTGTTTGAGGAATCAAACAGGACTAGAGCAACAAATTGAGAAAAAAAGGAATAAAAGTGTTCTCCTAATGAATTAGCATCTCTACCTCTCCATAAAGGATTGACTCCTGTTTTGCTTCTTCCTTGTGGTAGGAAAAGTATTTTGTTTGGTTGCTGCTAAAGATTCAGATTTACAGCTCAGTCAGAAGTGATAACAGTCAGGACTGGACTCTTAAGTACAGCAAAGATGACTAATGGTAAGCTCTTGTTTCACCAAGAAAGTAACACAAAGACAGTATAAAGAAAACCCAAAGTAAGTGGGAAGGAAATCTCGTATTCTCTGAAGAGAAGAATCAGCTCAGGGCAGGACAATCACATTCAACAAGTCACTCAACATAATGCTTTCTTCCCCGGCAGATGTTTTGAGCTACCCTTGACTGCAACCATCAGCCAGCAAGACATATGAGAACATAATAAAGGAAAATGAGCTTTCCTCACCAATGCCACAGGGAGAAAACTGCAAGAACATGTCTACTTGGCCAAGAGTCAGCTGAGAGACCTTCTTGGGTCTTCACATAGCAGCCCTGAGTGCTGAACGACCAAATCCCACCAGCAATATGCACACACACTCATTCAAGAAAACTGGTCTGAGGTTCCAGTGGTCTGCTGTTATCCTGTTTCCTGCAGGAATTCTACACTGTACTGTGAGACTGAGGCAACCAATTTGTCCTGGGAAGAGGAAAAAAAGAGGATTTTAAAGCCAGCAGAAGGTCTGAAAGGAGAAAATGCAGTGGCAACTGTGAAGCATCAGACAGCAGCAAATTTCTTCCTTGTTGCTTATTAGTGTACCTGATCTTTAGAGCTATTATGATGCCTTTGCTAATGTTAATCAGCTGCAGTGAGTAAGCTGAGCTCTTGAATAAGAGAAGAGATAGAAGCTAGGAGCAGGGGTTAGAGGAACAGGTAGAAAACTTCAACTATAAAAATAAATCCTCTCCACAACCAGCATTTCTCTAGCTTTCCTCTTACCAAAGGCACCTTACAGCCTGTAGTCCCCAGTAAGGGATGACTGGGAAATTTTATTAAAAGCTATTTTATCAAAAAAGATAAGGTTTTCATGCAGGAGAGGGAAAAGTACAAAGCAAACTCATCTTTGTGCCTGGAGCAGAATTTAAGCTCTGGGCTCTCACATGCAAAACAAGTACTCTACCCTGACTAGGATTTTTTGTCTCAGTCATTTCTCCTCCTCCAGCTCCCTTGTTCTCTTCACCATTTAAACAAACAGATCTTCCATACCCAGAGGTCATTTTATCACACAGCAGGCCAGAAGTCAGAAAGTGGGGGGAAACAGAATTTGAAAACTGCAATCCTGTTTCCCCTGTGCCAGCCTTGCATTTATTCAATTCTGACACCTAGTGGGCATCACCACCGGTGGGAAGTAGGAGCAGAAGTGGCCAGCCATGCTTATGAACAGCCTTAGCAGTAATGCTGATACTCAGAATTAGCTACTGACTAATTCTGCCATGAGGGATGTGTTCCATCCTTAGCACAGCTGTGTCTCCTTAAAACCCTCCCAAGCCTCTGTGTTGAATTCGCATGTGCAGACATTCTGACAACTGCACTATCTATAGTAGAGTCAAGACTGGAAAATACTCAGGTCTTGATCCCGGCATCTCACTACTCTGCACTAGGATATGGGCTTGGCAATTAAGGCCTATTCTTCATTTCAGAGAGATCATCCAGGGGTCTGTCTGGTTTGTCGTCCACCTGAGAATAGGTTGCTGACAGTAGAGCGTATGCCAGGAAGTCTCCACATTCCTTCAGGATGAGAAATAACCTTTTGAACACGGGCTAGGCTCGATCCAGCTTTCACTCAAGATGATCTCTGCCCTTTGAGTAATCTCCTGGACTAATTTCATGCAGCGCTGAACCCCTCTAAGTTGCTGGTAATCCTACCCATTCCCAGCTAACGCAAGTGAACAGAATTGCTCTGGGTTTGCCAATGCACTAGCACACTTCCCATGGTGGCACAAACCATTATAGTGTCAAGCACTACCTGCAGCAATTATCACTGAGCCTCTATGGCATGATGGCAAAGAGAGTGGCACCCTAGAGCTCAAATACCACCATGTTTCACCAAGTATTGACTGAAGGGCAAAAAGAGACCTGAGCCCAGTTCTTCTGCAACATCACTGGAGGGTGTTGTCCTTCATCCATACCACATCATGGGAATTCCTGCCCAGACACCATCAGCGTAAAAAGTGTTGGGGTGTACAAAGAAGAAGAGAAAATGAATATTCAAGGATTAATTCTTCCATGAATGCAGGTTTTACTACCTTTTCATGGAGAGTAAAAAGTCAGCCGTTTCCCTTCTTCCACAGGGACAAACTGACATGCTGGAGGTCTGTGTAGGACATGCTCGATGTGTGCAGGGTCATATCTCCAGACACTGCCCCAGCCACAGCAGGTAGCTGCAGTTGTCCATACTCATACCTCAAACTATTGTACAAGTCCAAATCAACATCAGTCCTCACTTTTTTCCCCGTCCAACAACTGCTGCAGATGCTCAACATTGAAAGGGTGACTACTTTTTTACCCTCTGGTGAGGCAAGGCTCAAACAGTCATAAAGTCCCTGTATGCAGCAAAGCCCAGTCTAATACCTCATGGTTTTACCATGTTCCTTCAGACATAGCTCCCTTTTTTGCTGTCTCAGAGTTTCTGAACAACCTCCAAGTCTACAAGAGGAAAATTTCTATTCTGCACATTCCTTCTGCTGCAAGTAGTGTCTCTAAGCAGTGTGGGGAAAGCTCCCTTGCGGTTCCTGCTGCTGCATAAATCTTCACTCTTCAAGGAAAATCCAACAACAAAACTAGTGGTCTGCTTATATAAACCATGCCTATTTGGTGTACTTTGCTCTGCATCTTGCTCTTTTTAAAATTCCTCCTTTCTATGCTATGCATTCTGTGGTGAATGCTGATGGCCCTTGTATGACATAGAAGAAAGGTGGTATGTTACTTAACAAACTCCCTGGTTATCACTTAACAAAGCTACTGTAAGTAATAGCCTGGGGAGGGTGGCCATGGTGAACAATGATGCAAATGGACAAGTCAAAATATTTCTTACTTCAGAATGCAAAAAGGACTTGATGATAAATTTCTCCACTTGAGCCTGCTTCCACCAAAGAATGTTGTTTTGGAGTCTATCAATGTACTTGGAGGCTGAGAGTCCAAAAGTGTGAGGATGTGGCTGAATACAAACAGAACCAGGACCCTGATAGTATTTCAGGCTTTAGTCACAGCAATGAGAGATTTGCTGTTGGATGCACCTGTGGTATTTCAGACCTAATTCTCAGACACAGGAGCTGGAAGGGAACATCTGTAGTAACTATCATTGGTATGCTGGAGCAACAAGTGCTTGAGTCAGCGATTTAAGACCACAAAAGACTTGAGTAATGTAGACAAAGAAAACATTACTCCAAAGAGTTTCAAGTACCTGTAATCCATTTTCCTGGGGAGAAAGAAAAAAAGTGTTTTCTTTGCTTCTTTTTAGAGAAATGCACATCTGATTAGCATATAGGTGTCCCATGTGTACTGGAGAGGGCTGGCCTTTTATTATGTCTATGAAAAGGAGGTGTTACAGCCCACACATGCTACAGTGGGGCAGACAAGCTCCTGCCCTTGTTCCCAAGGGACATGACTGCAAAGTCCTGTCTTCTGAGAAGTTTTTGCTCATAGGACACTTGTGTTAGCAACGCTAAGACATTGGAAGACCTTTTCTATCATGTCTAGAGGTCAGAGGCAAGTCCAGTTTTCGTTCTTTAACAGTAGCAAGACTTTTTTAGCTTGGACAGCAACTGTGAAACTACAATAATCTAAATGTCGCCAGCGACAATGCACTCACAGTGTATCCCAAGAGTGATGTAAACCGTTGTGGGGACAGATTTTGTACCTGGGGAGGAATAACCCCATGTGCAGGATGGAGGCTGACCTGCTGGAGAGCAGCTCTGAGGAAAAACGATCTGGGAGTCCTGGTAGACAATAGGATGACCATGAGTCAGCAATGTGCTCTTGTGGTCAAGAAGGCCAATGGCATCCTGGGGTGCATCAAAAAGAGTGTGACCAGCAGATTGAGGGAGGCCATCCTGCCCCTCTACTCTGCTTTGGAGAGGCTGCACCCGGAGTACTGTGTCCAGTTCCAAGTTCCCCAGTTCAAAAAGGAAAGGGAACTGTTGGAGAGGGTACAGCAAAGGGCTACAAAGATGAACATCTGTCTTAGGAGGAAAGGCTGAGGGACTTGGATCTGGAGAAGAGGTAACAGGCAAAAGCTTGAACACAGGAAATTCCATCTAAACATGAGGAAGAACGTCTTCATTTTGAGGGTGGCAGAGCCCTAGAACAGGCTTCCCAGAGAGGTGGGAAGAGAGGTCTCTGTTGCTGGAGACATTCAAAATCTACCTGGACATGTTCCTGTGCAACCTGCTTTAGATGGACCTGTTTTGTCAGTGGGGTTGGATTAAATGATCTCCAGAGGTCCCTTCCAACACCATATCATTCTGTGATCCGAACTTCTGTCCACAGAGAACAGATAAGGTAAAGTAACGATGCTGGAAGTAGCTTCCTGAAGGAAAGGGGTACTCCACTATTGTTTGCTTACAGATGGCTATTTCCCCAAACACCATGCACTGGAAAGAACAAGAGACAGGCTCTGTTCATCGTTCCGTCATCAGCTAGCCAGTCCTTACTTCAAAGACAAGTTTTCTACTCCAGGTCTTGAAGGACCAAATGTCACAGTGGTCTCTTGTGCTTCTTTCCCCTGACATACAAGGATTTTGTAGCAAACACGCTCCTCTCTTGTTCCGCTGATGCAGAGGCCAGGAACTACTTTCAACCAGTAATATATAACTGGTTTTAGGCCAAACAAATTGTCTATTGGTAAGTGTGAAAACCAAGAGTGAAATAAGGAAGTGTACTATCACAGCTGAAGGTGGTTCATGTGTGAAACCACCTCATCCCTTCAGGAGACAAAGTACGCTCTCGGAGGAACAGCCCAGGAAATTCTTCTGCTCACCCATGTCTTTGCCTAGGACAGGAAGACATAGGTGTCTATATGGGATGACAAAGGCCACAATCACTCGAGATCAGAAGTTTCAGAAAGCTCTTAAGCTGCTTCTTTCCACCAGCTTTTAAATGAAGACTCAAGATTTTACCTAAAATCAGCACAAAGGTGTGAGTTCACCCCTCCAAATCAGAGATTACCATGCTGCAATCTGTAAGGAAAATTAACTGAAAGTCAAACTGAATGGGAGAGTTGCTTTAGAGAGAAAAATAATTTGATTTTTGAAAGGTGGGACAGCTACATAACTGATAAGGAGCCAACAATCAATTCTGCAGCTCCTATAACTATTTCTTAGCAAGAAAGACAGCAGAGCACTAGGAAGTGCAGAAGCAATACTGCAAACCAAGCCAGTGCACTGTGCAATGGGAATGAACATGAATGGAAACAGATCTTAAAACCAAGCTGACACTTTTCCCTAAAGGAGCTTTATTATGTCCACATTTTAAAGATTTCATCAGCACTAAATGTCACTGTTGTATTCCACTACATAGCCAACTAATTTTACCATTTGCATCTTCAAAAATTCAGTTGTTACTTTGACCCAGTTTGGCACAAAGCCATCATGATAGAAAACTACCTGGATCTCCAGTGTCCAGGCACCTCCCCCAAGGCCTCCTACTTCCCATAACAGAAAAACAAAGCTGGAAACCAAGAATGAAAGACACAGAAAGTCATTGAGAAAACCACATTTGATCCCCAAACTGCAAACTCCTCACTAGGAACAGTGGAAAGCCATGCTTCACAGAGCACACAGTAAGAGGGAAAACTATTTCTTTGGGATCTCAGCATCAGGTACCACACTGAGAATCAAATCATCCAGACAGGCTGGCTGCAGTGAGAGTCTCAGCCAGGGTAGACTTCCCACACTGCAGGGCTGCTTAGTCCTCATAACCCTGCTCATCCAGGTCCCTGCACGACCAACCCAGCATATAGGTGAACCTTTGCCGTCATCCCAGCTACATACAAAACATCTCTTCAGTACCTTCACTATGTACAGAAGACTTTCCTACATGACTGCTTTTGTAGGAACACTTTCTGTTGCCTATTTACAAATGACTTGCCTATGCCCAGTGTCATATGAGGTCACATATGCACTTCATGTACATAGAAGTACAGCCAGAATGCCAGCTTACATCATAACTATAACCAAAAAGCAAACTTGATGTTAAAGCCTTAAAAAAAGAAAAACAACCCAACAAAAACAACAAAACCCAAACAAAACTCCATCCCACACTCCCACAAACTGCACACAAAGGATGGACTGTGTTGCATGGAGTGGAGAAGAAGGGTCAAGACTAAAAAGATCTTTTTCCGAGAAGAGCACATCAAAGGTCTGTTCTAATCTGGCCTTGTTCCAAAAGCCATTAGTACCTGACAATCACTGTCCCTGGCATCCCTCAGCCCCCCACATCAATGATCAAGTACCCATTAAAACAGATTACTGGTGGGTTAAAACTCACACCTTTGAAGTTGTAGGAAGACACCTTGTCCACAGCTGCTGCACTCCAGAGAAAAAGGAATTAAGTGACTTTATTACTTTGAATGAATCAATAATCAGCTACAAGCATTACAGAGAATTACAAGCAACCAGAGACCAACACAGAATAAACAGATGGAATAAAGATCCTTCAATAGCATCATTATGAGCTGGTACAACACATACTGGACACAGTTATGCTAGATGTCTGAGACAGTCCTCCCAGTGAACTCTAACACATCAGAAGGCAGCTATCCACTGAAAAGTGCACACAGTTACCATCTCATGAGCTCATCCAATGGTCATTTGATGTTACAGTGGAAAGTGAGCTTAGGGAAAAACTGTCATTTTATTGCAGAGTAGCATTCCATGAAAAAGAAAAGGAGATGGCGGCAGGCTCGCTCTTCACATTCTGGATCTTTGAATTTTGATCTCTTCTCATCCTGCAATCTACTTTAAAAAAACAGGAGGGAGGAGAAATGTTACAGCTCAACATTAGTCTCATACTTCACAGAACTAGCCAAACATCCATGACTGGAAAAAATGTAAAAATGTATCCAGTTCCACCGAGTTGCTTATTGATTTGTTTGGTGTCAGAATCACACCATAAGGAATCTGTAAAAAGAAACCTGTATATGCAAAACACTGCACATGTACACAAATGTCATGTAAATTGCTAATTAGTGTAAAAAAACCAAAACCCAGACTGTTTGAAAAATTAACAACAGTGAAATAAGCAACACTTGATATAAATCAACGTATATTGCAAAGTATCAAAAGCAGTAATGGTTTGATGGTTGAGGCTATAAGCTGGTGTATGGTCTCCTGAGAAATGTATCTGAATAAAGAGGTACAATATGCACAAGAAAATTGAGACAGGTTTTTCTAAGAGAACATGTGACTGCTTCTACAGGAATCTGTAGCCTACACAGTATCTTCAGTGAGCTTGTCACCATGGCAACCTGACATTTTTCTGTAAGACAATTTTGTTACTAACATTTTAGGGATAGATTTGTGCCAGAAAGAAATGTCCACACGTGGTAGAGATAGACATAGCCACCCTCTGAGAGCAGGTTGTCCAGGAGTGCCTGAGTCCTACCCAGCCCTGGAGATGGGGAATGGCAGCCCAAGCACTAGGATCAGCAGCTACACTCATCACCGAGGACCAAGTGAGAAGAGAAGAAATGGAAACAAGTGGGGAACATGGAAAATTCCAGCTCCGTTTAAGGAAGAATCTTCCACCAGAATGCTCCAATACTGAACCTAGAGCCCAGAGAGGATGACAGATCTATAACCTGGCATATTGAAACCTCAGCTACTCAGCTTCATGAACCTGGCCCTGCTTTGAGCTGGGGTTGAGCTTCCATAGGCCTCTCCCAACCTGCATGATTCTTTGACAAGCTTATTTCTAGTGCTTGCAAAATGCAACATTGAGCAGTGGGCTGGAAGACAGCAAAGAGCCCTTTGTGTTCTTATGTTCCTGCAGTGAAATCATGCTGGTTTTCTCTAGAAATTAGGTGAAGGGGCTTGCAATCATGCCTTAAACACATGGCGAAGTCTAAGAAATCATCCAAGCTCTGCATCCTCCAGAAGAAGGTACAATTTTCTCAGGAGCAGTGAGTCTAATCCTTCAGAACAGATCCAGAAAAGGTGGACAGACAAAGGGAAAGGCATAAGTCACTGCTATTCAGAATAGCAACAAGAGATTGTCACAGCCATTCTCCTCTCTGCTGTAACTCCTTCGCTTCATCTCCATACCACATCCTGAGCATCAGGAAAGGTCCTACCTGGCTCTGTTTGAATTTCAGTCCTTCACCTCTGCACAGATAAAAGCATGCTGTCTTCCTTGCCACCGCACATCACAGATGCCAGGTAACACCAAGGAATTAGCCACCACAGACTAGCCCGTCATTTCCTGCATGTTGCCTAAGCGATAAATTGCTCTAGCTCTCACCCCCAAAGCTGATCTGACATGGAGCTCATGCACTAAGCAATAGTTCCCATTCTGCAGGAAACTACTCTTTACCTCCAATGCTTCACTTTTTTCCCCCCCCAGAAAGCAATAGGCTGCTTTCTAAGAACTGTAGAAAGTGGGGTGGGTGAATGGAGAGGAAAAAACAGACTGTATGAAGCAATGAGAATTCAAAACTGAGACTCAAGTCAAGCAGCTTTTTAATGAGGACACTGGGGATAAAAACTCTTTGTTGCATGACCCAGGAGGGTTATGCACCCTGTTCTATTGTTATTTTTATAGAAGGCAAACAAGCATCCATTTCACTCTGAAGGCTGGACCCCAGATTTCTCAAGTATAAGACTTATAGAATAGTAAGAGTTGGAAAGGACCTTAAAGATCATCAAGATCCAACTTCCCTGCCACTGGCAGGGACACCTCCCACCAGACCAGATTGCTCAAAGCCCCATGCAGCCTGGCCTTAAACACCTCCAGGGACAGGGCATCTACAACTTCTCCGGGCAACCCGTTCCAGTGCCTCACCACCCTCAAGGGTAAAGAATGACTTCTTAGTAGCTAAATCTAACTTTCAGTTCAAAACCATTACCCCTCATCCTATCACTGCACTCCCTGATAGAGTCTCTTCTGGCTTTAGCTTGTGAAGACTGATCAGACAATTTCTCCCTATTCCTCCCAGGCTACCTGTCCTTGATTCCATCCTCTATAGGCTTTCTTCTGAGTTCGTCTAGGAGCTCCTTTTTCACCACGCTCCTGGTGACTTTGCCCAATTTCCTCTTTGTTTATATGCATCACTCTTGAGACTGGAAGAGGTGATCTTTGAATATTAATCAGACTACTTGGGCCCTTCTTCCCTCCGGGCTTTTATCTCATAGTGCTCCATCAAGCAGATTTCTGAAGAGGTGGAAGTCTGCTGTCCTGAAGTCCATGGTAGCAAGCTTTTTATGTGCCCTCCCCACCACCCTAAGGATCTCAAACTCCACCATCTCACGGTCACTGAAGCCAAGGCTGCTCTTAGGCTTCACATTCCCCACTAGCCACTCCTTGTTGATAAGAACAAGGGCCAGCATAGCACCTCTCCTCATTAGCTCCTGTATCACTTTGAGAAGGAAATTATCATTAGTGCATTCCAGGAAACTCCTGGAATTATTTATGTCCTGCTGTTTTGTCCCTGTAACACATACCACGGTGGCTGAAGTTCCCAGTGAGGGACAGGGCTTGTGAACACAAGGCTGCTCCTATCTGACTACAGAGGGCCTTATCTGCTTTGTTGTTCTGGTCAGGTGGCCTGTAGCAGACCCCCACTGTAACATCACCTGATCCTGCCCTCCCTTTAATCTTGACCCATAAGCTCTAGGTGAGCTCTTCACCCTTCCCCAGGTGGAGCTCAATGCACTACAGCTGGTCATTGGCATAAGAGGATGACACCTCCTCATCTCCCCTGCCTGTTCTTATTGAAAAGTGTGAACAATCCAGTCACACACACTCCAGCCAAAGAAGCCATCCCACCATGTCTCCATGATGCCAATAAGAACATAAGCCTGCAGGCATGTGCATGTCTCTAACTCTTCCTGTTTATTCCCTATGCTACCTGTCTGCATAGAGGCATTCAAGTTGTGACCCTCAATGAAGCTGACTTACTGGCTAGTGGCTGGTATTCGTTTTTGCTGCAGTCCAGATGATCTCCTGCTGACCTGTGACCCTTCCCTGGACTCTGGGCATCTATTACTGGCATTGGCATCATGCTGGTAGGAGTGGGATGGACTGAGGTTGCCTTCCCTCAGTAACTCTATTTTAAAGCCCTGTTCATGAGCCTCTTACTGAAGATACTCTTCCCCTACTCTGACACATGGACCCCATCAGCCCCCAGTAGACCAGGGTTCTCAAAGCAAGTCCCATGGTTTAAGTAGCCAAACCCCTGACTGTGGCACCAGTCCTGTAGCCATTTGGTGATTTGCCAGATTCAGTTGGCCCTATCCTTTTACTGTGAGGTTTGATTTAAAGATACATGCACTCCAGAGTCCGTGACTGCTGCTCCAAGGGCCCTGTAATCCTTCTTGCTATTCCTCAGACTGCTCCTGATGGTATCAGTGGTACCCATGTAAAACAACTGCAGTAGATAATAGAGGACTGTACGAGACCCCCAGCAAGCAGCACACCTCTCTAGAAAGTGCATCAGGTCAGTAAATGGGTACTTCTGTACCTCTCAGAAGACAGTTGTCTGCTAATATTATCTGTCACTTTTCTGGTTGTTATATGGGGAGCAGATTGGGCTGCCTTACTCAGCTCCAGTGTCTCTCCTGGTATAATGGGTCCTTACTCTTCTCTCTGCAGAGTCTTGAAGCACCTCTGCAAGAGCACCTCAGGCTTCAGGGGAAGTCTCTTCCCACTACTCCCAGCATTGTTGGCCTACCTCCCTTCTGAGTGCAAATGGAGGAGTTTTTGGTTGTTTACCTGTGGTCTATGGATCCACTACAGATTGCAGTTGGAATCAGCTATCTACCTCCTTCTCAGCCTCCCTGATGCTACACAGACTCCTCCCCATCTCCTGCAGAACATCCTCCACGAGGGCAGGTCTGCCACCTATCCCTGCCCCCAGAGAAAGGTTGAGGCACCTCCTGCAGCCTGAGGTCTACACTGCACCCTTTATGCTGCTTTGTCTGGGGGGAGGCATTGGCAACCAATGGGGTGAATGGTGCAGATCCCCAAGCCCAAGCTGCAGCTTTTGCTCTCTGGTGAATGCTCACCATTCTGCCTTGAGGCAGATAAAATGACTGCCCTTGACCTGTACAGATGGTCTCCGAACAGTGCCGGGTGCTCAGCCAGTGGAACTCTCCTCCTTTGAAGAGACATTCCTTTAAGAAAAACCCCTGTGCACTGAGCTCTGTTGCTCCACTGTGGGCTGAGCCAGCTCCGAAGCAGCCCTCTTTGGCAACTGACAGCTAGTTTCCACGACACTAAGAGGCCCAGCGTTGCCATCTATTCTCCCATTGGAAAAAAAAAAACAAACAAACCTACCTGAATATTCAAAGATGCCAGTCTATTCACTTCTGCTTCTGCAAGGCTGCCTAATCAGCTTGTAACAATTACCATCACTACATTCCTGCCAGGAGTAAGTTATGCCAGGTGAGAACTCTCAGCCAGAGAGTCGTTTTAAGAAAATGTAGAAAAGCTGAGGAGGAAATCACAGCCCCTTGTCCTGACACAGAAGGAATCTGTCTGTTAAGAAACACTTTACCTGTGTGATTAATGACAGTAAGAGAAAAATCAGTGTTCACCATCTACATGTATATTGCAAGCCAAGGCAGGAGCTTTCTTCTTAATTTTCCTGTTCAAGGAAATGAAGCAATGCTGGTGAGACTCCAGACATAAGTCATAGGTCAGACTCCACCCTGCACAAAAGATAACTGCCCTAGGCGGTTGATTTTGGAAGAGCTGAGCATTGGGGCCCTTTTCTTTTTCTTTCTGGGATTCAAGGGTTTAGGTGATTTTGAGCCATATTTTAGGCTCCTCTTAGTGATGCAGAGCCACAAAAAACATTAAGCAGATTCCAGTCTAATGGAACCCATAATCCCACATACCTGTGCACACTCAAAAAGCCCTTCATGTTGTGTGTGAGGTAAACAGCATCCTTTCTGAGCGGGAATCCATCTTCCCCAAGAGTTTCAATAGGGGGTTGACTGCATCACTGACATGCCCTTTGCTGACACGGCAACTGACACGGGGCCAACAAGCTCTGTGCATACCTGGCAGGCCAAGCTAACTAATGACCTTAACGCTTGTTGCAGGCTGGGGTTGTTAACCGGTGATCAGCTGTCGTACAGCTGCTGTCACTTGCTCACATGCCTGAGCTATTTGTTGGAAAGACTGGTCCACAGCATGACATGTGAATTTTACAATCATCTCCCCAGTTCCAGAGATGCACTAGAATTTCCTAGTGCAGATCCGGAAAATCTGATAAGGACTTGTGACTGAAGTAAGCTCATTAATCATTGATGTGGTTCTTTCATATGCAGCTTGCTGATTCCTGCAGGCACCAGCAGACCCATGGGTCTGAAGACTGAGGACTTGAAAAAGTTCTTTATATAAAAATTGCACTGATTTTTTTCCTCTTGATTATTTAGCACATTCCAATAAATAAAAAGAGCCACCAGTGAGGCACTGGATTCCCCTGAAATAATTCCTGTAGCCAAAAAGATAAGAAGTTCTAATTCAGAAAACATAAAATCCAGCATGAAAAACTCCACCAGCCGCTTGCCATAGCATTTTTTGCAGTAGTCAGTATGCAGTTACATACTGTTGTGTAAAAAAAAGAATCACATTTTATATCTTACCTGAACTTGTCTAGCTTTGCCAGTCAACAACAGGCTCTTTGAGTAAGAGAGTCTTCTATTATTAAATTGCTGTTACCCCAGCCTCCCCCAAAATATTCTCAGTGAAGATAAGTCAGCTGAGCTACTGCCATCTCAAAACACAGCATATATACTTCATACTTCAAGAGAGAAGTCTTAAAGGCACAGGAGCAGGCTGTTCCCATGTGCCAAAAAACTGGTAGGCGGGGAAGGAGACCAGCCTGACCAAACAGGGACTTTTGGCTAGATCTCAAAACCAAAAGGAGAGTCTATGACCTTTGGAAGAGGGGTCAGGTCTCTGATGAAGCCTATAAAGATGTAGTGAGGCTATGCAGGGAGAAAATCAGGAGAGCCAAAGTGCAGCTAGAGCTCAACCTAGCATCAGCTGTTAAGGATAATAAAAAAATGTTTCTATAAGTTCATTAACAACAAAAGGAGGATTATGGAAATTCTCCCTCCTTTATTTGATGCAGAAGGAAACATAGGAACAAAGGATGAGAAAAAGGCCGAGGTGCTCAATGCGTATTTTGCCTCAGTCTTTAGCAGTGGAACCGGCTGTTCCCTGGAGACCCAGCCTCAGGAGCAGGAACACAGGGAGGGGAAACAGAATGAGGACATCACAGTTAGTGAGGAAGTGATCAGTGACCTGCTGCACCACCTGGATGCACACAAGTCTATGGGACCAGATGGGTTACACCCAAGAGTGCTGAAAGAGCTGGCACTCATGCTTGCCAAGCTGCTTTCCATTATTTTCCTTAGGTCATGGCTAACTGGGGAGGTCCTGATGGACTGGAGGGTAGCAAATG